>CM049831.1:1210980-1318480 GCA_027422435.1 Schizopygopsis pylzovi | reverse complement strand
GATCTGGATACGGACTGGATCTGGTGACTGCAGTGATCATCTGATCTGGATACGGACTGGATCTGGTGACTGCAGTGATCATCTGATCTGGATACGGACTGGATCTGGTGACTGCAGTGATCATCTGATCTGGATACGGACTGGATCTGGTGACTGCAGTGATCATCTGATCTGGATACGGACCGGATCTGTTGACTGCAGTGATCATCTGATCTGGATACGGACTGGATCTGGTGACTGCAGTGATCATCTGATCTGGATACGGACTGGATCTGGACTGGATCTGTTGACTGCAGTGATCATCTGATCTGGATACGGACCGGATCTGGTGACTGCAGTGATCATCTGATCTGGATACGGACTGGATCTGTTGACTGCAGTGATCATCTGATCTGGATACGGACTGGATCTGGTGAATGCAGTGATCATCTGATCTGGATACGGACCGGATCTGTTGACTGCAGTGATCATCTGATCTGGATACGGACTGGATCTGGTGACTGCAGTGATCATCTGATCTGGATAAGGACCGGATCAGGTGGCTACGGTGACCTCGGAATAAGAAAGAAAAAGACTAATATTAGCGTAGATGTCAATCTTCTTACGATGTATCAAGTACATCGTGTTGTATGGGAAGTGTTCCCGGTTCCGGTTGACCTAATTAATGCAGCCTAACAATTTTTCACAGTACAAAATGCTTTAATGTGTCCTAATGAAACCTATACATGACATTTCAGAAGTTGCACCAAAATCTGTTCACATGGTTCAGTGACAGACACTTGGGAATAGTACTGATTGTTGTTCTTTGCTTTTTACATTACATTGGCACACTGGCTTTGCTTCCATAAAGATGATCTCACCGATTAAATGCCCAACTATGATTCCCATTTCAACAGTCAAACTAGTGCAATAGCCTGTTAAAGTCCCTGATTACTGTCATTTAAAAAATCCCAGCCTGTGATTGCCACTGGTGATTGTTCATTATTAGATTGTAATTAGAAAACCAGAGGCAAAATGGTATATAGTCTCAATGTTAACAAAAACTCGCTTGCACACACAGTATTTTAAATTCCAAGAAGAACCACAACACCAGTCCTGAGACAGAGAAATCCCAAACCGAGCATGCCCAGCTAATGCCTCTGAGAAAAAAGGGTCTTAAACTCAACCCTACAGTGTACAGTATACAGTATTACAGTATATCCACCTGACTCGTGACTGGTCTTTGTGGACTGGAAGACTTTATGAGTGCATATAAGTGGTAAATTGTGACTAATTTATTTATATTGTGTTAATATAATGTAATCATGTAATCAATAAAAAAGTAACTAGCCAAATATTTTTAATCTAATATAAGCAAATAACAAGTACTTATTTTTTGTAATCTGATTATGTAATCCAAATTACATGCGATATGTTTCTAAATCTGTTTCCCCCCCAAAAAGTAGATCATAGATCCATTGCCACCAATGATCAACTTAGATCCCGATGCTTTTGAGAAACACAGCCCTGCACAGGTAGACAGACGGTGGGCAGATGGATAGAGTGTTATATGAATTGCTGAATTTTATTTAATTATGAATTCATATTTATAAAATATTAGTTTACCTTGAAAAATATTGAAAACTTTTTTGAATTAAGTTGTGAGGAAAATATGTAGAGAAATATGTATTTACATTATTGCTTATATAACGTTACATTTTTAGATTAATTAAACTGAAATGAAAATTGTATTCAGTATTTGTGTAGTTATAAATGTATTTCAATGTTTGTGAAATAGCCAAATTGATATAATTGTGTTAGGCTACTGTTGTGCATAATGCCACAATACTACAATCATAATTCTGGAGTGAAACAGCCAGTTCAATTTATGATGGATAAAATCCCATCACTCAGAAATATGTCATATTTCCAGAATGCGATTGCTGTTTCAAAAAAGAAAGAAAGAAAGAAAGTCTCATTGTAATGACATATAAAAGCCTTATTGTTATTGCAACGTGCAAACAGACCTGCAATTGTCATTTATTTCATGATTATTGTGTTTGGTTGTTATTGGTCTGTGAATGGTGACCCATTTAACCAATTTTTACACAGCAAAGGCATACAGCCAGCAGAAAGATTTAAAGCAGCTCTGATTTCATTTACACAGTACCAACGCTTACACTAATTCGTTTGCTGCTTTGCAAGCACTGAAATCTGCTTTAATGTGGATACACACTGTGCTCTTCTCATCTTCTGATGACTGTCTTATCGCTTCCTCTGCCTCGATCCCAGCTTTGATACGTTGCAATTGTTTGCATCAATCTCACATGTTCCTGAAGTCCTCCTGACAACCTGATGTTTGACTGCAATTTATCTTCAGAAATCTGACGTACAAAAGCAAAAGCATTACATTCCTAGAACCAGAAAGTGCCATTGGAAATGTATTATTATTATTACTATTATTTGTATTTGGCCAGTTGCCACAGCTGTAGCCCGAACACACAGACTACATAACACTCCAAATGTGGCATAATATCTGGAGGTAGCAAAGCTGTCACAGTACATTTGCTTTCTGACGCAAAAAAATAAATAGATACATAAAAAACGAAAGGAGTCTGAGCTCTAGATTCTCCTGCAGATATAGTCAGTGACTCTTTAGATCTGTAATCTGTAATTTAGGCTCTTTAAACATCAATATAGTCCATGATTACCATCACACTAATTACATCCCAATACTTTGACAGAACTTGAAGAACCTGTCATCAGAAAACATTCATGATTGATGACATCTATTGAATTTGTTTTAATTACAGATGTGTTTAACTCTAAAGAGATTCATTCACACCATTTGATTGGAAAAAATAAACAGCAGATCTTGCTATTGTGGCTGGACAGATCAGCCAAAAGGCATTCCTCCCAGCACACTGAGTGCCCTATCATGGAAATCAGATGAGCTCGTGGCCTGAGAGACCTTTGCACGCTTTATTAGCCCATGAGCTTCATGAACATTATGTGTAAAAGCATTTCTGCCTGAGGGCTTTTGGTCCCTGTTACGTTTGATGTATTGCCTGATTTTATTCAGCCAGTCAGTGTGTTGCATACAGAAATCCAGGCGTTATAGTGCTCTCTCCGAGCCCTGAAATCTGGGGAGGTTATTTCTGGAGCCAGCTTGACTGCTAAAACTGCTGCAAAATGTAAGAGCTTGACATATGACCACTTCAGGGCAGTGAAACTGGATTTTACAGCTGCATATTCCTCCTTTCTCTCACTCTCGCTCAGTAGTTATGCCAGAATACCTCTACATGTGAAAAATAAAAATGTGAACACTTTACAATAAAAAGAAAACAAGTGAACGTGATTACATTTAACGCTTGTAATGCATGAGTTCATTGTTGCTCATGCACAGGGTTACTTGTTTGGATATGAATATCATCGATATGCATCTAAAATTGTGCAGCTTTTTGAGGGAGTTTTTTGAGCAGGTGTGTTATTATTTTTGTAAACAGACTTTTTTTACCGTGTGGATGATAAACCTCATATTGAGGGAGTGATAGAGCCATAGCTAAAGAACAGAATATTCAACAGCTCTTTAATTAGAGTTAGAGCGCTTTAATATTGCGGTCAAAGTAAGTGACCACGTAGCAACACTTAAGCAACCACCTGAACCTGTAGCAACTGCATATTAGTATGCTGAAAACATAAGCAACCGCATATCAACAGACCGACAAAGCACTGCTGAGTTTTGCATGGGCAAATACTATAAACACTTTCTTAATAAAACATAAAAGATTATTGTCATTAAAATCGCTTAATTCTGGTCGACTTGATTTAACTTTTACAAGAGCACCATCACTGCTGTGGACACAATACTATTCGGTAACTACACTTGTTTATCAGTAAATTACAGAGGAAGACCTTTTTATGGCTCATTTATTTATTTACCTTTACATAAGTGAAATCTGTTGCACTATATGTGTGGTGGAAATGAATAATCAAAGCTCAATAAGTATAGTAAAATGCCACTGTAGTATTATAAAACTAAGTGGGACATACGTATATTCGTGCGTGTAACGTGCTATTAACGTGATGCAGCATGCTTATGCGAGACGATAAAACACAATATACGCCGTTAAACTATTCTCAACAGATTGGGTTGGGAGCTGGGTATATAAATCCCACTATGATGACTTTCACCCTGATATTTTTAGCGCGGATGTATACCTAGCCGAATCGGCACTGTAGGGGGCGAGAACGAGTCTTTCGAACTAGAGGCTCGCAGTACCGTGATGGACAGATTAGTTAACGGCTGGTCTATGTGGTAGCTAGCAATCGGACAGGACATCCAAACGATCACCTATCATTCATCAGACCTCAGATATGGCTTTTCATCTGAAAGATGTATGTAGTAGACAGACTTTACATGAGCCGCTCAGATATGATGTTAACCTAGAGAAATGTGCACTATTGACAGTGTTTGTGTGGAAGACGCGTTTGCTAGACAGGACAGGCTACCGGTGCGTTCACTTGCTCTTAGAAGATCTCCGTCATTTTTGGTCATACAGATAAGAAGTAGCCTAATACATCTTTCGAATCTGTACAAGACTCTACGTTTATTTGTGTGCACTCAGAATAACAGACGACAACAGTTGCGCTTTTACAGCAAACAGGATGCGCTTTAGGTCATCATGTGAACTTGAGCGAGAAACTTCGAAACTCGAATATATCTAGAAAAGTACAGTACATAGACAGAAGTATATCTATAGAGATGAAATGTCAAAGAAAAAGAAAAAAAGAGAGACAGTGTGTGTTAGCATGGATCGATTTGACATGAAATTTAATCTGTACAACACTGTGCATAAGATGGCTTTCAGTTCAATGATAGATAGACAAAAAACGACATTTTGGGTTTTTTATTCAACTAATAAGGTGAGCACGCTGTGATCTGTACTATATTTTTACTGTAATTGACAGTTATCGGCAAAGAAAAACAGAGAACAAAGACAACAGACACGGAGTGCGGAAGGGAATGGGAGTCATTCTTCCGGGAGTGGAACGGGATTTTCCCCCAGTTTTTTCAGCTGAGGATTGGGACGGGAAGAGATGTACAGTTTGTGATGCATTTTGGAAACAGGAGATGAGCCCCTGAGTCTAATGCCCCAGCCTGGCTTGAGAAACCCGTTCTCAAAGACTGTACTTTTAGTCATTATTTGGGTAGCACACATATTCAGACATGCCTTCGACAGAATTCAAATGAGCCATTTTAATCTAGATTCAGATCTAGATTAATTTCAACAGATTAATCTAGATTAATCTAGATTAAAGAAAATTAATCTATGCCCACCTCTATATAGACACACAACAAAGACATACTATATTTGTGTGTGTATGTATATTTATGTATGCAGCATGCATGTGAGACATAAAACACAATATACTACATAAACATGCAACAGATGTCACTTGTATTAAAATCCCATCTGGATTTTATTTTTATTAATAAATCGGCCATAAAGATGGTCTTTCTCTATAATTTACTGATGCATTTAGTTCTCGCTCTTTAGCTAGCTAGATAGATAGATAGATAGATAGATAGATAGATAGATAGATAGATAGATAGATAGATAGATAGATATTTAGATAGATAGATCCAGATATAGATAGATAGATAGATAGATAGATAGATACATTAGATAGATAGATAGATAGATAGATAGATTTATTTGTTTAGCTCTTTTGTCAGTCATGTTTTTATTTATTCATAAATTAATTTATTTTTTGGCATGTTTTTTTTCAGGAATATTTCCAGTGTCTCTAAAACTAATAATTCTACCATTCTGTGAAAATGAGCAAGATAAGCACCTAGGCATAAGGTACAAAGCAGCAGTATTGTCTAAGAATTCAGCCCTCTTTTGACTCTCACCGGATTGTCTTTCTGATGCATGTGTGTCCGGCTCCCAGGCTCCGGGGCCAAGTTTCCACTCACTGCCGGACACACATGCTACGAGTCAGGGGGTCAGAGTTCCTCAGAGGCCCTTCAGATTTGTATTCCTGTGCCATATGCCTCGTAGAAAGATGACATGTGGTTTGTCAGGAGCCTTAGGCACTCGCTTGCCATGGGAGGTTTACATCAGCGATGATCGTAATATTGATAATAATTGGTAAAACGGTGACAGCAGTTACTAATCCAATTTTTGACTACCGCCAAACAATGCCTAACAATATCTTTGCCATCTTTCAAGAGTGCTACCAATGATGCGTTTGATCAAAGGCAGACGATCTGTAGCAATAACTGGAATGAGTGCAAAACAACTTGGTTATGGCCTGGAGTCGCTCATAATGAAATACCGTGACTCACCAAAGACATTCAGATGCCCGAGTGTGTGCGCTGAAAGGAATGCAAAATCAATTTAGGCATTTGGGGCATTTTTTCCAGCCCACAAGCAGCCTTGGCCTGTCAAGAGCTGGCTCACAGGACTGTGACTCGCCGGAGAGAATTCAAATAGCGTCTCCTTCAGTGAACTGCCACAGTCCCTGGCAGAGAAAAATAATTGTATTGTGCTCCATTTTATACGTCTAACACAGACTGCCCTAGACGAGTAAAATGGATGGAAATAGTACATTCATGTGATCTGAGCTGTCAGGAGTTCTAACACTGTTTATCTGCAACTGAACTCATTTATCTGCAATAGAAATGTAATTCTCTTTCATTAATGCGCCATAATTCACTTTTGCTCCCTAATGTCTTACGCTTAGTTTTCACCAGAAATAAATTCTCAGTCATGCATTTTCACCAAACAATACACAAGTAATAAAATAAACATAGGCTGTGTACAGTTCTGTATTACATACTAAATACGTACTGTATGCTGCTATTCAAAAAACAGTTTATGTATGCAATATTTAACAAAACAAAACAACAGTGGTCTTCTACCATAGGGGGGTTTGTTCCCATCTTTTTGATTCATTTTCAGTTGTATTTATTATTTCATCAGATTATAGAATGAATAATAAAGTTATTATTGGTCAAGGTTAGCCCACAGTGTACATACTTCATAACAGACACTGATCTAATATAACTTACTTAAATTATATGCAAATAAAGATATTAAAGTCCACTCTGTCCACATCCATCCAACACCAACAAAAGACACAAAAATATGTGTCCTATGTAACAAAAATACTTTTTGATGATTGAGAGAGAGAGAGAGAGAGAGAGAAGGCAGGTTATATTGTATTGGGGTGGGGGGGGGGGGGTGTTTGGGGCCCTTTTGTTAATTGTTCTTTTAGATTAAATTAAAATCCCAAACCTCAAACAAATGAAATCCCAAACAAATATTGCAACCCTTTTTTCAGAAGTGCTGAAGATATTGACAGTATCATGAGAGACATGTCATCTGGCTCATTTATAGCCTGGCATAGATATCAAAGCTGTACTAAATACATTCATATAGATGTATGGTAAATAACATTAATTAGATATCAAATATCATAATTTATCTTGACATGTTTCAAATATAAAACACCATTAACGTAACCTTTAGCTATCTCAAAAGATCTGTTGCGCTGTAACAAGTATTCAGTAATTAATCAAATGGATTTCTTAACACAAATAAAGACTAAGTTGTATATAAACATTCAAATTAAGGCAGTTTTTATATCAACTTTTACATAATGCAAAATGTTAACATGTCAAAAGCACAAAAGGCCTCTAACACTAGCTGGCTCTATTCTTTTTCTATTCTGTTTTCTTTTTATTTTTTGTGTATTTAAGTTAACTAAGACTTGTTACAGCACTTGCATATCATTGCTCTTTTGTTGAGTTTGATTGCTTCTGTCCTCTATTTAAACGAAGTGCTTTGTAATTTAAGTGAAAATAGCATATTTTCTTAGCGATAGATGCTATTTACACCAAGTGAAAATAGCTGTAGATTCTATTTACACCATGTTAAAATTGTCAGGGTTTGGCAAGGGAGGACCCAGATGCAGACTGAACGGGGGAACAGAGTTTATTAACAACAATGGGCACACACAAAGATGAGGCAGGCAGACGGTCCACACAATGGGGCAGGGTGCACGACTGGAGAACAGACTGGTCGGAGATCAGCGACCAAGGAGGACTCGGGGAACAGGGCAGGAACGAACACGACAGAACACTTGCTGAAAACTAGAATGGGAAAAAGGGTAGTGATATGACGTTCGACACTGAGGCTTCGAAGCTTGTATCAAAAAAATGATACATCTCACATCGAAGCGCTGTATCGGAGCTTGATTCGTTTTGCCAAAAGCACATGACTTATGATTGATTCAGCTTCATTAGCCTGAAAACCACGTGACTGCTTCAGTATCTGGTTCAAACGAAGCGAACCACAGTACTTTGATGTCATACACTGACCATTCTGCGCAGTGCTGCTTAAAGTCGAACGCGCCTAAATACACAACCATGTGCTCAGGCACAAAACAAACAAAGAAACATTAAAGAAAGACAACACAGACAAGGCTGCCAGGGCAGAGCCCTGACAAAAATAGTAGGATTTTCTGTTATTTATACTACTTAATACAAATGGTGGCAATTATATGCACGTCAGCATTGTAGTACATTATAAAAAAAAATATGCAATAATAACATATTGAGTGTAAATTATCATTTTAATTAAAATTATTAAATGAATGCATTGGGACAATAAAGCCCTCCCTACACCTACCCTAACCCTACCCGATACTTTATATTCAACTTTTTAGTTATTTCCTTCGTTTTTATTGAAAATAAATGAGATGAGATATGATGAGATATGAGAATTGTAAAGAGGGAAAATGTTCTACAAAAGGCGGGCTCAATCTCGGATCGATCGCGTCAAAGAGACTGCGACACGCACTTGACCATCCACGCCCCTGGAGCTAACCTTTGACAGCCGTCTTTTGTAATGTTGTCTAGCCCAATCACGAGTTGGTGGGCGGGGTTAGTGTAAATAGCCTCTGCCAACAAGGTGGGCTATTTGCACTTAGTGTACATAGACACTCCAAAATACAAAATTACATGCAATTTTCATGATTTTCCTCTTATTGTGTTAAAATTATTCATATTTTGCATATTCTGTAAGGGGTGTGTAAATTTATGAGCAGAAGTGTAATGTTCCTCTAAATATTTTTTTTCTTGTTAGATAATGAGTTTATAAATATTAAATGGCTTTTCTGAGATTAATGTAATGTGCCATTTTTTGAAAGCTGTTTTATTTGTTGTCTTTCCACAGTTAAAATATGATCACATGACACATGATTCATATCAGTAAGTTGAACTGTTTCTTTCAAAACAGTATGCATTAAAAAGCACCAAAGCTGTGGTTGTTGTTTGAATTTTGTAAAAAAAAAAAAAAAAATTATAAATGTATTAGCTTATCCACATTGTGTGAAATAGACACTGACACAGTCAAAACACATCATCGGAAAAGCGCTAATTAAACATCACTGCTTCAGTCAATGATTTTGACCCTGCAAAGCTGTTTCTGCTGAATCCAAGAATAAATTGTTCATTTTCAGTTGCTGAAAATTCCATGCATCAGTATAAAACATTATAATGTAATAGTGTGGTTGAAAACGGCTTCATATTGATCTGAACTCATCACACTGAAGTGCCAATCTCTACTGTATGTGTATCAGAAAGGGTGGTAAGGAGATTTCAGTGGCGTGAGAGGGACATCTGACAGACGAACACACACACACACACACACACACACACTCACACTCATCTCTCCTTACAGGAAGCAATCTCTCTGAGAGGAGCAGAGATGGAGGTACCAATCTCATCTTTGCAGTTCACTTTCAATCTTTAATGTGTGTGAATGAGTGAAAACAGAGGGGCTATTTTCAGTTGCGTGTTTACTGAGAGTGTCTGCTCGCATTAGCCAGAGCATGTGCGCTGTCCGCCTGCAGGGCTTGTTATCGCAGGAGCCGAGGTCCGGTAAGTGGGCTGGCATGGATCCGTTTGTGCTCCAGATGGACACCATGGTAACAGCGACTCATAAGGGGGTGATGTTTGTTCCCTCAAGTCAAACATTTACCTGGCACTGCCTGTCCAGACATCATTGTAAAGTCAACACTGATGCCCACATTCCCAGATTATGCACACCAAGTGCCGCTGTTTCTATTCTTAGCCCGTGCTTCCAGGGAAAGGGGAGTTTGACAGCTGTTTTGCATGACGTTTAGGGGCTGTTTGGGATTCTGTTATTTCCTACAAACACAGAAACATGTTGCTCTCCATTGTGACGGAGGGAATGTTATGCTGCTCTGCATGTGGCACCTAATGAGGAAGAACAGTCAGAGAAGAGGAGCAATATAGAGGGCGAGAGAGAGAGCACATATCACAGTAATTGCCCAAAGGTATTTCATTGTATTTGCACAGCGTGTAAGTGGGTGCAGATCAGCTTGAAGAAGTGTTTGACATATGATGTGTGTGTTTCTGTGTGAGTGTGAATTTGAGATATTTTCAAATATCCGCATTATGTGGGATACTCCTGCAAACACTTTATATACAAGAGAAATGCTCTTAAAATGTTTCCCCCCATTTTAAGTCAAGTCTTTGTTTGATGCGTTATAGGTCATGAACCAAACCTGTCAGATGAAGATATACACGGATTCAATTTGCAGGATCAACTGCAGAATGTTTATTAAGGTCTCGGAGACACAAAACTCGGCCGGTACAAGAGGGCCGGAGGCCGTAATTCATAGGCAAAGATCAAATAAACAGGAGACAGGCGGATCAGTCGCAATCAAGCCCCCAGTCACTCCACGAGGCAGAGAGGCGTAAGGTGTTGGGAGATCAGCGCACAGCCCAAGTCCAAATGTCAGAGCCGACGCAACGTCACGAGTGGGGAGAGGACTAGTCACACAGAGTCAGTGTCTGACGCAACGTCAGAGTTGGAAGCTCCTTTCACTGAGTGCGCAGAGAGTGCAGGGGTGAAGAAGCCACAAAACACAGCTCCAGGAGCGCCTATGGTACGGGATTATCATGATTTGATAATCAGTAAGAGCTGTGTAGAAACGTGAGGCAGATGAGAAGGCACAACTGAAATAATACTTAATACTGGAGTCCTAGGAAAACACAACAGAACAAACACGACTAGACTGAAAGTTGGTCACGAGCAAAGTGTTCATTTGTTTCTACCACAACGGTCAGACACAAGACTACACACGAAGGGGCCTTAAATAGAGGGAGAATAGATTGATTAACTAGTCAAAACAGGTGTGATGGCAGCTTAATTAGTAAATGAGATAACGACGGTTTGGAGTGGGAATCATGAAGACAATGAACACATGGCAAACTGTCAAAACAAAACCCATCTCAACAACAACATGTATCCAACGACAAGACACTGACACACACACACACAACCATGCTGATAGACGCGAAGTCATGACAACATCCAACCAGCTACAAGTTAAAGCAACATTTTAATCAAAAATACTTTATAGAGTATTAGAGGGTTATAGAATTTTCATCTGTGTCAATTTTTTTATTTTTCATATATTATTTTATTATATTAATAATATACTGTAAAATGAACAATTACTGTTTTCTGACATTCTACTTTTAATCATCAGTAACACTTTATTTTGATGACCAGTTATCACTATTAACTTGTTGCTTACTAGCATGTATATTACTAGCATATTGCCTGTTTAATGTATAAATTACTTATAAAAACACATGAATGGCTTATTCTGCATGACCATATTTAAGATCCCTTAATCCTACCCAACACCTAAACTTAACAACTACCTTACTAACTATTAATAAGCAGCTAAATATGAGTTTATTGAGACAAAATTCATAGTTAATAGTTAGTTAATAGTGAGAGTTGGTCCTCAAACTAAAGTGCAACCAAATTATCGTATTAATTAATTGTACTTTTTCTCCTTGTTGTTGTTATTTGTTTTGTTTTGTGTATAACAATATATATAGCATTACTAGCAATGTGTAAATTTATTTGGTTAGACAAAAATTGTCCAGGTGAATATGCTTTAATACCAGCAGAGATGGGAAGTAATGAAGTACACATACTTTGTTACTGTACTTAGATTGTTCTTAACTACACTATTTCATTTTTCTGACTACTTTTACTCCTTACATTTTCACACAAATATCTGTACTTTCTACTTCTTACATTTTCAGACTTACTTTACGTTACTTTAGTTTTGATGGATCACCATTCTATAACAAATCTATAATACATGAATCGGTGTACACGTCTTGACTGGCAGCGTGATTCGGCTCGCACACGCACAAGGTTTCTAACGTTTCTAATGATTACCAGAGTAATCAATGCCAGAGACTCAAGAATGGAGTGAATCAGAGAGAAAAATCTACTGACCGGGTCATGACTTCAAGTGCGGGTCAGTTTCATCTGTAAATATGCTGTAGTTTTGTGTTTGTTTACTTAGTTTAGAATTAAACCACTAGCAACCCTTAGCAGTAGCAGCGAAATGATTAATACTAGTCTACTGTAAGCTACTAAACTAAATTACTATCATCACTCAAAATACTGTATGATAAAGAACATCATCTAAGTAGTAATTTAGCAGACAAATATGATAAAACATTGTTTTATAATATGTTTAGTGGGAAATAGGACAGATAACAACACAACCCTTACAACAATTCAAACCAAAAACCATGGTTACAAGTTAAACCACGGTAACAACAAATTAACCATGGTTTTACTACACTGACCATAATCTAAGCATGAAATGTATAGTAAAACTATTGTAAATTAAAACTGATTGTAATCAATCTGACAAAAAAAAAACACTTTTACTGTAATAAACCATGGTTAATTTTGGTTAGAGAAAAATATGACTCATGATAACACAATAACATGTACAGTATTAGGATTTATCTTTAAAGATATTGTCCATGATGTAATTATTATTGTACTCATTTTGACATGTGTGACCCTGGACCACAAAACCAGTCATAAGGGTCAATTTTTCGAAATTAAGATTTATATATCATCTGAAAGCCGAATAAATTATCTTTCCATTGATGTATGGTTTGTTATGATCGGACAATATTTTGGCTGAGATACAACTATTTGAAAATATGGAATCTGATGGAGCAAAAAAATCTAAATATTGAGAATATCATCTTTAAAGTTGTCCAAATGAAGTTCTTAGCAATGCATGTTACTAATCAAAAATTAAGTTTTGATATATTTACGATAGGAAATTTACAAAATATCTTCATGGATCATGATCTTTACTTAATATCCTAATGATTTTTGGCATAAAAGAAAAATATTTAATTTTACTTTAGGTCACATTTAGGCAATTTAGAAAGTATTGTTTTGTTAAATCTATAGTATTTAATTCATTATAAGATAGAAAAACAACACATGGTCATAATAATAATAATTAATAATCTGTTACATTTATATAGCCTAGTGCTTTTCTAGACACTCAAAGCGCTTTACAATGTGAGGGGTATCTTATAATGTGATGCTTAAAATTGAACTAAAATAAAGTTATGTTATTGTAAGCTGAATTCAATGAGGTGATTGTTTTGCTACAAGGTGAAGACAGTTCTGTTCATAACTGTAGATGGCTGATGGGGAAAATGACAGGTACAAGAACATTTATGAAAAAATAAACACACACAAAGTGAGATGTAGAGAGATATGAATGGAAAATTAGCTTGTAAAATGAAATAACAATAAATGTGCAGTTCATATAGAGAAACATTAATTATTTTGAATGGCCCCAGCCTAAAGTTTTAAACCTTTTAAATGTGATGGCCATACAAAAAAAGGTGTTTCCGTGGTTTCAGGATTAGTTGTGGGTGTATGGGATGGCCTGGAGGAGTGTGAGATTTCCTTGCCTGTAATGTGTTATTCGGTCACGATACAGTCGTTAGCTAACGAGATATTAAATGTAAGTTATTTTGTATTACTATGTCAATATGACGTGAGGTCTAGTTAGCAGCCTGACACTAAAACAGGTTGTAGTAATGGGTACTTTTACTTAAGTACATGTCAGAGCCCATACTTCTTTACTTTAACTTGAGTAAACAAGTGTAGACAGTACTTCTACTTTTCCCAGAGTATTTTAAACACGAGTATCTATACTTCTACTTGAGTGAAGGATGTGTGTACTTTTGCCATCTCTGAAGATCAGTGGGTTTTAATTGTCGTTTTAATGTTCACACACAGACATGTTTGATGATGTAAATGCAAAAGAGTTTTAGTTAACCGTATGATACAACTACAACTATGTAAGTAATGTGTAACACAGAGATGATTGACCATACTCTGTTGCTAATTTTCAGGGTCTATCTTTTTTACTATTATTCACTTTGTAAATTTGTCAGCCCTTGTGATTTGATAGGTCACATTATTTAAGTAAAATAAAACATCCAACCCAATCTCATGAGAAATCATAAATCATTTTATGAAGGTCCATTGTTTATGGGAATAGTACAGTATGTAATGATGTGATCACTACCCTAAAAAATGGCAAAAGGAAACACCAAGTCATCCAATCTAACCAGCAGGGGTGGTAGACAACAAAAATTACACATGTTAAGAATTCATTATCTATCCACCAATTGACCAAAACCTAAAGACAGTGACAATTGTCAGTAAAATTATTTGAATCAAATTAAAATCTGATTTAATCATTACTCTGTTCCACCTAAACATCTAAAACTACTCCCTTTACTGTAATTTCAATACCAGAAATAATTTTGGTTAGAGAAAAATATGACTCATGATAACACAATAACATGTACAGTATTAGGATTTATCAAAAACAAATATACCCCAGCGACTTAACACTGCTTTTGTGCTCCAGGGTCACATTTAGGCAATTTAGAAAGTATTGTTTTGTTAAATCTATAGGATTTAATTAATTATAAGATATAACAACAACACATGGTCATAATAATAATAATGAATAATCTTTTACATTTATATAGCCTAGTGTTTTTCTAGACACTCAAAGCACTTTACAATGTGAGGGGTATCTTATAATGTGATGCTTAAAATTGAACTAAAATAAAGTTATGTTCTTGTAAGCTGAATTCAATGAGGTGGTTGATTTGCTACAAGGTGGAGACAGTTCTGTTCATAACTGTAGATGGCTGATGGGGAAAATGACAGGTACAAGAACATTAAAGAAAAAAATAAACACACACAAAGTGAGATGTAGAGAGATATAATGGAAAATTAGCTGAAAATGAAAATAAAATAAATGTGCAGTTCAATAGAGAAACTTTAATTATTTTGAATGGCCCCAGCCTAAAGTTTTAAACCTTTTAAATGTGATGGCCATACAAAAAAAGGTGTTTCCGTGGTTTCAGGATTAGTTGTGGGTGTATGGGATGGCCTGTAATGTGTTCGGTCATGATACAGTCGTTAGCTAACGAGATATTAAATGTAAGTTATTTTGTATTACTATGTCAATATGACGTGAGGTCTAGTTAGCAGCCTGACACTAAAACAGGTAGTAGTACTGGGTATGTTTTACTTAAGTACATGTCAGAGCCCATACTTCTTTACTTTAACTTGAGTAAACAAGTGTAATCAGTACTTCTACTTTTCCCAGAGTATTTTAAACACGAGTATCTATACTTCTACTTGAGTGAAGGATGTGTGTACTTTTGCCATCTCTGAAGACCAGTGGGTTTTAATTGTCATTTTAATGTTCACACACAGCAAATGGTGACATGTTTGATGATGTAAATGCAAAAGAGTTTTAGTTATCCGTATGATACAACTACAACTATGTAAGTAATGCGTAACACAGAGATGTTGACCAACTCTGTTGCTAATTTTCAGGGTTTTCTTTTTTTTTATTATTCCTTTGTAAATTTGTCAGCCCTTGTGATTTGTGGTCACATTATTTAATAAAATAAAACATCCAACCCAATCTCATGAGAAATCATAAATATTTTAGAAGGCCGTTTTATATGAATAGTACAGTATGTAATGATGTGATTCCTACCAAATAAAAATGGACAAAAGGAAAGCACGAAGCTCCATCTCTAATCCTAACCAGCAGTGGGGTGTAGGTAGATCATACAAAAATGTACACATGATAATATGAATTCATGTGATTTATCCACCAATTCGCCAAAACCTAAAATAGTGACAAGTTGACGTAAGATTATGTTTTTTTCCTTCACTTCTCTCATTTCTCTTGTTTCTCCCCCTAAACCATTCCTTAAATCTCCCCTTTCTCCCCTTTACTTATATTTCCAAAGTACAGAAACACAATAGACTAGATACCTTGCATGCATATGTTATCTTTGCATATGTTTCATTTTCCATGGCGTGTGATCATTACACTGGAAACAAAAGAGCATCTAGATAGTATCCAGGTGGAAAGATGGCTGTAGTATCTGTTAATGTCTGAGTGGCGTGCGTCTGTGCCTCTCCATTCATTTGTCTGTCACTGATTTAACTGCTCCATACGCCTGAGCTCTCCATAGTTTAAACCGTGAGTCTGTCGCCCCATCTGTCTGTGAGTCACGCTTCAGCACAGGCTTGAGCTATTCAATCCTTTCTGCTTCACAGCTGAATGGCTGTATTTGTTTGCTACTTGCAATTCCCTCTTGCGCTAGTTACATTAAAAATATGATTCATGCTATGCATACTACACCACAGTCCCACTGACATGTTCCTCCTCCTTGAGACTGATCTGCAAGAATTGCACATCTATTTTGAGGCTTCGTATACAATCCTCCCAAAATAGAAAGGAGTCGTCGTTGACTGTTTAGTGTAGATGTGCATTATGCAATGCATTGATATTCCTCAAACATTCAGACAAGGGTTTGTTTCAAATCACTGAGAATAATTCAGCCAAACCGCTTAACATGCAGGCTAACTTCATACTGATGACCTATAGACTATTTCAGCATGCATACATTGTACATGTTTCATTTTTTAATCACATACTAGGGTGATGGTTAAATTGTAATGTTTGTGTGCTTAATTTTGATTTGTGGTATTTTTAACCACTTGTTTGTGATACATCTAATTAACCATCTACAGCCACATTTACTCAGGAAAGATGCAATAATATTGTCTGCTCTACAGCCGAATTTGACTTGGCTTATATTTTGAATTTGGCATCACTGATTCCCAGATCACTGATTCACTTCCACTTTTAATAATGTGAAGCTGCTTTGATACAATCTCTATTGTATAAAGTGCTATACTAAAATTGATTTGTGTTGTGTTGATTCTCATACACAGCTGACAGAAAACAAGACATGATGATATATATGTGGCTCTGCTGCAGCATTTGATTTACACGGAGCCTATACAACCTGTACTAATAAAAATGTATAACCTGAATGCAATTGTAAGTCGCTTTGGATAAAAGCGTCTGCTAAATGCATAAATGTAAATGTAAATGTAAACTTGAATAAACCTTTAACACTTTTTACTGCTGCCTTCGGGAAATGCATTTTTCCTCTTTTTCTCCTCCATTAGATTCAACTCTGCAGTAAATTGTGTTCAAACTGTTTAAACGTACAAACTCTATTTAGACTCTTTTTTGTCATTAAAAATATAACTGTGATGATGTCATTTTATTTAGTCATTTAGCAGAAGCGACTTACAAATGAGGACAATAGAAGCAATCAAAATCAACAAAAGAGCAATGATATACAAGTTTTATAACAAGTCTCAGTTAGCTTAATGCAGTACACGTAGCAAGGGTTTTTTGTTATATGATAAATAAAAAGAAAACAGATAGGATAGAAAAATTATAGAGCAAGCTAGTGTTAGAGACCTAACTAGCATATGCTTTATTAGTCTTCTTTATACCACACAAAAGACACAAACGCTGTGACTGGGGCAGTACCTTTTTTAAAAGGTACACTTTTGTACCTTTAAGGTACTAATATGGACACTTTAGTGTCCCAATGACAGCTTGTGTGCCTTTTTTTCTGAGTGCAGTTGCATATTGAATTGTGATTAGCATGTGAAAAGCAAAATTGTATTCAGATAAAAAAAATCTAATAAAAATACAATTTCCTAAAATAAAATGTAAATTTACTTATTAGTTAATTATTTAATGGAATAAAATTTAAAGAAAGTAAAACATTTTATACATAAATGTAAACAAAGATCATTTGTTCTCACTGAAACCGGAGTGCATGTGTTGATCTATTAAAAGTCATCCACACCACTAACAAGTGTTTTAATGTAAAGAGAAACTCATATAGACATGTCACTGACACAAACAGTCATAACCCAATAATAATGAATAACCCCGATCATGTCCAGTGGCTGTAACAGCGAGAGTCTGGACTGTAGCGCAGCACAGAAGTGGGCCTGGACCGGGCTGAAACACTGAGCAGTGCTGCACACTCCAGTCTATTAGCACCTGATGTAAGCCTGTACAAAAGCAGAGAGAGAGGAAAGGGTGAGTGAAAGAGTAATGCATCAGAAAGAGCGTCTGATGGAGGACAGGAAGCCGAGCGCAAGAACAGATGGAAGGGGAAGGAATGAGATTAACAGGACTGGTGATTAAAACAATGCTGCGTATGAATGGGAAGAGGTCTCGATGGGCGGCAAAGGAGGACACACTATTGACCGCCGGTGTCACACCGTGATTAGTGGGAGGTATAAGCCACAACAGGCAATACACATCGATCCCGCGAGCCAGACCCTGTCGATCGGGTCATTCTTACCCAGACCTTTCTCGTTTTCATGAATCACTCCTTATCTGGACGCCGCTCGCTCTCTTTCCTCGGCCCCAGGGCTGTTGCTCTACTTTTCCCTCTCTCTCTCTCTGTGCACACAGAAACTCTCTCACCGACTCTCACAGCTGCGGCTGGAAAGCACACGCAAACGTGCAGTTACTTCAAATGGCCCCTGCATGCACTACCCTGAAAGCAATTAAAACCAAGGTCTATTTTAAGATGAACCACAGAGGAATCGTGGGTAGTGCACTGCACTCCTAATCTCCGAAGCTTATTTGAATTATAAAAGAAAACGCACAGTTCGCGCTGTAGGGGAACATGTATCCTACTGTTGTTTATGCATAGATTAACAAACAAGTCTATACGTTTGTGCAATTTTACATTTTCATGCTTTTGCTCAGCTGTGATCATATATTCTGTTGCATGTCTTGTAATTATCATACACAAAGCCTAAGGCCAAATCAATGTCCAACGCTAATGCAATATTTGCCAAACAAGGGTTTGTGAATCCTGAGGGCTAGTGAGGGAACTGCAGGGGGTTCATGAGGGGTTCATTAAACGTGACATTAAAATCAACAAATGGGGCTTCACAATTAATCAAAATAAACTGTGATATATCACAGAGCAGATGATTCACAGTAAATGCTGCTTCTCTACATCTCTACAAGCGCTGTGAGTTTAGCATGCATTTGGGTGCACTAGCTTCCTTTTATTTATGCTCACAATCATATAATTTCCAACATTTTGTGCATTTACAGCAATTATTTTGCTAAATAAGAGCTAGAATATGACGAATTTAAGCATAAATATTAGTAATGTTATTTGTAGTAAGGTTGGTTGGTTGGTGAAAACCTTTCCATCAGCTGTAGAGTCTTTGCTCATTGTGTCTGGATGTCTCAGCAATTTCCATTTCATTTCAAATAACATGACAAAATAATCACAATATAAACACCATGTTTCAGACGTCGTGTATATCTAAATAAAGATGAGATGTTGTATCTGTTTACTTGCATTTCATGTGGCCATTAACCAGCATCAGAGAACCGTGAACATGTGAATGTGTCATTAAATCATAACAATATCTAAGGGTTATGTCTCAAAGCTTCAGCTAACAAAAGCGTTTGGAAATCTGATATTGGGATGATATTGAGTGGAAACAGCAAGTTTGGGCATTTTGCTAATATTGATGCATGCTTTCCCATAATGATCTCTTAATTATTTTTCCAAGACTGCTTAATTGACTGATTAAATGAAGTTGCCTGTTGAATTTCAGGTACAGATCCGAGTCTGACGTCAGAATTTGGTTTTCTTTTGCTTGGTGTGAAAGTTTTTCCACTCGGCGAATCAGCCTAACTTGGAACAAAGGTCTGGGGTACAGGTCATGTGGACATGATTCACAGATGGATGAGCTTGTGTTAGTGTAATGCATTTCTCATTGCTGCTTGTCTATGCTGAAACTGCTCACTCTTGTGACGCATCTGCGTAAAGCACAAGTGCCCATTTGTGTTTAAGGTCTTTAATGGCGGCAGATATCATGTCTAAGTCACATGAAAAAAGCATTGCTTAAATGTAAATGTTCAATAGGTAGTACAACCAAATCTAGAAATATAAAATGTTGTAATTTGAATGAACAGATGGCCAGTACACTTTTTGTGGTCTTTAAAAAAATGAAAACCTTAAAAACAAGCTTAAATCTGCACCTAAAGCTTGGATTGCAGTATTTCAAATGCAACGAGATGATATACGCTCAACTGAAATATGTGATTTTTCTGTTGTTTCCTTGACAACCAAGTTATTCAATCCCAAGCTTAGTTACCATCACTTGTGAAGAAAAATACTTCAGACAGTACACTTTCATGATTGTTTCTTAAGTACTTTAAAAACACTTTATTTTAGTATCTTTAAAATAGTGCATTTTGTAATAATATCAAATTAAACGTTGTATTAAATAATTTGTAATAATTAATCTTAAAGAAGTACATTAGATGTTTTGGTCACACTTTATTTTAGGGTCCAATTAACATTAACAAACAATTAACTATGACCTTTGCCTCAATACACTCTTAATTTGCTGCTTATTAATAGTTAGTAAGGTAGTTGTTAAGTTTAGGCTTTGGGTAGGATTAGGGATGTAGAATATGGTCATGTATGTTAAGCTATATATTATTCATACACTATAGCAGTAATAAACAGCCAGTATGTTAATAATAGGCATGCTAATAGCAACTAGTTAAGAGTGAGAATTGGTCCCTATACTAACGTGTTACCGATGTTCTTACTAACATACTAAAGCACTTATAATTCTAGCTGTAGTGTGCTATTCAATATATATTTAAAGCTCACTACGCTCTACCAGCTCAGGGTGCATCTGTAAAAATAATCACTTTTAGTCTCGAAATAACAAAATGGTGTTTTCTTTTCAATTTTGCAGCACAGCACATGCTTTTTATTCCCGCCGCCTTCAGTGAATCGTTTACTCACACTACTGCACTGAGATCTTTTAATATGCAGTCTAATGGTTCCCAGGTGTGTTTATCCACTTCTCTTCACAGCTGTTCAACAGACATGATTGTATCACTGATTGTTTAACAATCTCAATTAGACACAACTTAAGTGCATGTATGATGTGATCCAATATATCAAGCATATAGTGTTATTAACAAACTCGTCATCATCATCATCCGGAGCAGGCGTCATGGAGGATTCCCAACACGGCACGTTACTCTATCAGACCCAATTCAGATCCTGCAGTGTCTTCTAATGAGCTGATGAGGTCAATCATCAAACAACATTAACACACATTTGAGTACAAATACAAATAGATAGTGTCCTGACACACCGGGCAACAAATGCCATTCGTTAATGAGGATCACCATCTGTACAGTAGAATAACAATTCAACATGGTATAAGCAGAGGAAGGTTGCACAAGTCAACATGGGTCATTATTTAGAAAGAGTGAGGTTAAAGGAAAGAGAAGATATTGAAATCTTCATCGAGGCAGAGGAAACATCAGCTTCAAACCAATGCATTCAATAGGCCTCTTGCTGTAATTATTTCCATCTACATCTCCATCTCTTCTGGGATTTGCTACTTTTTCCATTCCTATGCGGTATTATATCATGTGTACAATCACGAACATGTCTTGTGAACTGACATCACATCTCCTAAAAGCTGATTTATGCTCACTTATAGATGTCTTGACATTTTTCCAATATTAATGGACAAGGACATTTTATCATGTGCTGTACATCTGATCAATGAGCTAACATAAATCATTTTATTGTATGTTCATCTGTGAAAAAAATTATAACGGTGTAGGACATTGAGTTCATGTAAATATTTTCTTGTATGTACATCTTATGAAAAAGTTCATTCTAATTCACAATTCTCAAAACTATTTCTACATGGATAACAGTCCTTTATAAATGCTTGCTTCTTGTCCTTCACTAGACCAGAATTATTTGCTTGTGTGAATAAATACAGCTGGCTGCTTAAAAGTTTCTCTTAATGAAGAATCTATATAAATGGTCCTCTAATATTTCTTATCAAGGAAACAAATTATTAAGTTACCACGCATCCAATCAAGATATTTCTTTGTCTCGTATATGTTTGATTAAATAAGTTTTGATTATCTAATCGTTTTACTTACTTTATTCGCCAAGTGTGCGCAAACACACAAGGAATGTGTTGTGGTTTTCAAGAAGCTCTTGGCACATACATGCATGCATACATATATACAGTAAATACATATCTGACATGAGAACAGAAACATTTAAAAAAGACTTAATAATAATAACAATGTGTATGAATCTGAAACAGAAGATTTTATGTACAGATTTGTGCCTTATTTACTCTATATATACAGAAAATATGCATATGTATTTACAGAGAGAGAGAGTCAATAATTAGCGATGGGGAATGAATTACAGAACACTGGTAATAATTCCTGTGTTAGCTGTTCAGTCTGGAGATGGCATGGGGGGGTAAACTGCTGTGTTAGTGCACAGAGATCTGTAGCGTCTGCCTGAAGGAGAAGTGCAAGCAGGTCATGTCCAGGGTGAGAGAGGTCTGTGATGATGTTATCTGCCTGTTTCTTCACTCTGGAGTAGTACAAGTCCTGAAGGCTGCACACCAATGATCCTTTCTGCTGTCCTAGCAGTCCGCTGCAGTCTTCTTATATCTGATTTACTGGCTGCAGAGCCGATCCTAGACTTCTGGGGACACTACGCAAAACTGTGTCCACCTGTGTTTGAGTGGTTATGAATGAACTAAACGCATTTGTCCATGTTTCACTCCGTCTCGAATCGAGTCTCTTCTGCAGCTCGCTATGCTTTCAACTCTATTTTTAGTCTCGAGCAAGAGACTTTACGACATTCACATTACATGATTTGACTGATTTTACGTAGAAAGGGCGACAGCACCGCATTACAATAAATTATCATTCATGTTTTCATAGCCGCTGACCAAATTCAAAAACGAAACAAAAATGAAATCATATTTGAGAGCAAGTGTACTGGTGTTTCGGCTGGCTGACCCAAACCAGACAGTTATAGAGGAGCACAGAACCGACTCAATAACAGCAGAGTAAACTGTGTCATATGCGCCTGTAGCAGGTTGAACTTTTTCAGTTGACGAAGGAAGCACAACCTCTGCTGAGTCGATGTAAGTGTCCCACTTCAGGTCCTGAGAGATGGTGGCTCCCAGGAATCTGAATGAATCCACTGCAGCTTATACGCTGATGGAAGACAATTGTGTGGATTTCCTTGCGCTTTAAATTGATTAAACACTACATGTTCTTCAAAACTGTCCTCTGAATCAAAAGTTCAGCATAGCCGATGAAATTGATTCAAATGGCAATCGCGGTTTTAATGAGAGGATGATAACTGTCAGCTGAAAGCATTGTATTTCTGTCCATATGCTTCCGTACAATTTTTGTTTTACGATGTTATTTATGATACATAATAAAGAAAGTGTATACATTTATGAATTTTTGGTAGAGCATACAGTACTGGTATTCCTGGGATCATCATTTATCAAATGTATCATTTATGCTTGAAACGTTTTATTTAGTAATGTATCCAATTCTGCTTTATAATTTGATGTGGGATTGAATGTTCAATACATGTCCTTATCTTTTATTGCATAATTTTCATTAACATTTCCCCTCACGTATCAGTCAGTAAACTTACTTTTGGATTTGAACACCTTGAAACAAGTTACTAAATTGCAAATTAATCTTTAGAAATAATATAATTACAAATATCATTTTAATATACAACATACAAGATTCAATAGAAATTATATTAAAGTATATTTTACACTAAATGCTTGTCAGTACCGTTTTAAAGACAGTAGAAGTAATTATGAAATTACATATAAAGATGTAATTCAGTGGGTGTCCACATACAAAAGCTATAGAAGACTAAATCTCAATGTCTCAAACTGAGCTCAGATTTAAGAAGATTCTCAAGGCTACGTTATCTCAGATTCATCCGTTATGTTAATCTCAGTACAGAATATTAACAGCATTCACACAGTGTACGTCAGCAGACGATGCTGCGTGACAGAAGTGCATGGCACATTATGCCGTCCAGTCTATGTTGGCCAAGCACTGCACTGAATCCAGACGATTAACAGCTGTTTGGTTAGCTACAATTAGCAGTTTGGAGTATTCATATAGAGTAATTTATATTTAAGTGTAAATGTAATATCCCTCTTTTTGCAAATTATATGATTGTCAAGTTTTTTATAATTCTTGATAATTTTTAAGTAAAAAAAATATAATTTTATAATTTATGGTTATTTACAAATTATTTTTATACTCAGAAAATGATTTATGATTATTAGAATGTGTGAGCGTGCTGTTGCAGCTTCACTTTCACGTGACTTATGCAAGCTGTGTGAAACAGTCTTTCAGTTTGCATGTTATCAGGTGTTCATTTTGTCTATTTCTAATTAGCCTAAGGTATTTGTCCTCTGGGTTTGCAGATGTTGCTCTAATTAAATTTGGTGGAAAACACATGGGCAAGTGTGTGTCAGTATTGTTTTCACTCTCTTGTCTCACTGGCGTGTAACAGGTACTACGCAATGAGCAAATGTCTCTGGCACGCGTGAGTCGCTCCAGCAGTAGCGAGTGTTTAGTGACCCGTTGAAGCATCTGATGTCACGTTCAATTGTTTATGATGCAGACTACTGATAGCATGCAGAATCAGACGCTACATAATCCATCAGCTCATTTCACACATGCACTGCAGCCCGATCCCGATGAGATTGTAATATTATATAGCACTGCCAATGTAATTGTTTTTAACAAAATTGGTAAAATGCTGTTTGGCCCTTGTGATTGCAATGGAATTGATTTGCAGCCAGCCAGCTCGCCTAATCTATAGCGTTTTACTATCGTGAGGAAAACAAGGACATTATGGTATTTCAGAAATCGGCCTGACCCTGGAGGCAATTTGTTGCATTATAGGCATCACTTGGCTGCCTCGGAAAATGAACTCCACAAAACCTCAGCTGCTACCTTCCGTGCGTTGTTTTCGCATGAGCTGTAGCTATGGAGACGGACGTTTCTGAGTCATAGAAATAAAGAGAAATATTCACTTGTAGCACCGTGTGGGGTGGTGACAGTAAACTGTGTTGATGAGTACGACTCTGTTCTTGTGGTCTGTTATGTAAAACCTGTCAGAGGGTTGGAGTGGGGTGGCAAGAAAAGAAGAGAAGGGGCGGTAATGACATGCTGGGTATAACCAGAGGCTGTCCCGCAGAGGGATCCCACTTTATAACGGCTATAGAGAGACGAGAGGGATTTGATGCATGGGAGGGATTTTTAGCTGTGCTTGAGAGACGGCTCAGGAGAATGAGCCCAGAGCACAGACGGGCTAAAACACATGATCAGTGTGTGTGTGTGTGTGTGTGTGTGTGTGTGTGTGTGTGTGTGTGTGTGTGTGTGTGTGTGTGTGTGTGTGTGTGTGTGTGTGTGTGTGTAACAGCCAATGGATATAAAAGTGGGGCTCATGATGAGAATATCTGCAGTTCTGAGAAAGAGTAATAGTCTAGCCCACTTTCAGATGGATAGATGGATAGTTGAATAGATAGATAAACAGACAGACAGACAGACAGACAGACAGACAGACAGACAGATAGACAAATAGATAGATAGAACATCATATGTCAATCAGAACATATTTGGTGTTGTATATACAACCGGATAAAGATTTCACTCTGGGCGGAGCTGAATATCAAAATCCCATAGAAATAGGACACCTTTATTATATCACGTCTAGTAAGGACACAATCTTTATGAGCTGAGTAAAATAAAGATTCTCCTCAACATTTTATTATGAATTGGATGTAGTCCATGCTGAAAATATACTGAATTCTGAGTGACCCGTCTCATAGTAAAGATGTGTCTAAAATGAGCGGGCACTCGTCACTCCACAAGGTCACTGGTCGCGGGTTCGTACCTGAAGTGAATAATCCTCAGCTCGCAGCAGCACAAGCATGTTCTGTGCTGCCGTTTCACCGCTGTCTTGAGGATGGTGGCAGCTGAGGTCGAAAGCAGAGCAAAACAGCGTGTTTTAGCGAGGCCAAATGAGTGATTACCTCCAACTCCTGTCATAATTCACCATGACCTCAATCTGCCACCGAAGCCTCTCCGTGACTGATCGCAGTTCAGGTGCTCTGCTCTGGTGTTAAGTGTAGTTAGAGAGAATAGCCTGTATCTGTCGCCTGTGCAGGGCGATTTGATGTGCAATGCTAACGGTTCAGGTCGGTACTCGGGAGACCTAATTACATCTGTAATCAGTTTACTAATGTGTTGAGTTGTCGATCTGCACCAAATCGTGTTATTGTTGAAATAGGATATAAATGTAACACAACTGTGACAATAAAAAATGACAGTATGTCTAAGTAAAACATGTAAGCACAAAATAATTAGCTTGATTTGGCACATGAATGTAGACAGCATATGAATTACTGAGACGCCTTGGTGACTCTTCTGCTGATCTGGGATCAGGAACCAGAGTGGTGTTGTACTGCATTATAAATGCACTCTGACAGCGTTTGTGGCCCAGATTGTAATGCTAACATTAGTAAATACATGCACGTGTTACTCATGTTTCCCTCCTCACCCTGGAACGAATGCAGAGTGTCAGCATTACAATCAAACGTCAGATATTGTGCTGTTTCAGCCTAGCACCATCTGGCTGATCAGAGGGTGCGCAAAAGGAGGGGTAACATAAAGTTCAATGATTATGTGATATGTGTGGTGAGCATGAATGAACTAGCGTTCTGCCATGTTGAGATGCTGTGGTGCGTCTGTGATGGTTAGTAAGGTTTGAAACTCTTAGCATACATGAATGCAGATGCTTTTAGCTATGCGAACTTGATTTCACATGTTATTGCATTCTGAAATGTGTAAGTCAAGGCAAGCATACAGAGCAATGGAAGGGATTTAATTGCAACGTGGCTGGAGCAATATGTCTTAGCTTGAACAATGGTAAGACAAACAGAGATGTCCTTTTCTATTACTAAAGTTCGTTATTCTCATATTGACAGTCTGATTTAAATTATCTTGATGTAATAACGGATTCAAATCTTAATTTTAAAGGAGTCATGCAACTGATAATCAAAACATTCTTGATATTTACACATATTATGAGAGGCTACTCGCCTATAAATAACATGCTGCAAGTATCAAAACTTAAAACTAAAATATGAATTATTATTATGAATTTTCTGAAAGTCCAAGATTTGAATTCAGGGATATCATGACATCATGATTTCCTTATATGGTGTGTTCTGCACAATTCATATTAGTTCATCAATCACAATAGCGATACTGCCATCAGATAATACAATACCCTTTTTGCTGGAAATTGTTTTGCAAGCTTTATAAATTAAGCTTGAGAAACACAATATAAAAATACAAATGCAAAATAAATTTCTAGAGCATCATGACCTATGATCAGTGTAATACATAAGGGCTTACATACAGATGTTCTTTGTCGCAAAGCGGTTTACTCTATATACATTTTTCTATATTGTGATTATTCAATATATAAAAAGCGATAAAAGATCGTATTCTTCATAATCGCTGGAGCAGTCAAATCAAGATCAGCACGTCTATCAGTGATTTGATTTCTGAAACTCCCATCATAATCAGTGACAGAGAACTGCTCAGTGAGTCTCTTATTTTCATTGTGTTAGTTATGATGAAAGTGTTTGTGAGACTGCAGAAAAAGATCATTGCACTGTTTTCTCAGTAGACATGAATCAACAGTAATCCAAATGGATGGAAATGTTATATGCATCAGAAATCTTTCTGCCTAGCACTTTACTGCGTATTTAGAGCTCAGAAAAGCTGGGCCATTGGAACGAGAGGAAGGGAACAGATAAAGCCTTGGCTTCCCGAGCCCCAGGTGGCCATCTTTCATCCTACAGCCACCCTGTGAATGCTTTGGAGAGAGAGTCGATATCCTTGACATCTGCTCCCTCGCCCTGGGAGTCTGGCCACTGTCCTGTCCTGAGCGCCTGCAGCGGAGCGAAGAGCTCAGCTATTCTCAGCCTCCAGCGCAGATGCGCACACAAACACACGTGTCAGGTGTTAACAGTCTACCAGCACTGACAGCACACCACCAGCACATTCCCCCAACCGCTTCAACAGAAGAGCAATTGCAAAAATGAAAGGTTATGCAATTCAGTTGGATTGGAAATATCACAGCCTGCCCATCTGCAAGGTGCGAGTCCTGGATATTCCAACTGCCTCGGATTCTCTTCATCGCTTTGCCTCCAGAATGTTATCTTTGGGGAAATTATATTGGGTAAATTTTAGTGGGCCAGCAAAGAAAAGCCTCACTACGGATCAATTGTGCAGTCAGGGAAGAAAGTGCCCAAAGGAGGGTGAAGCAGGGAGTCTATGAGAAAAAAAACCCTGATACGAGCACAAAGGAGAAAAATTACTTTTTTAGACTCTGCTATTCTAAGCCCTCAAACGTGCACTAGCCCGACTATATCTCTCGAACATTTCCGAGGCATTCGTAATCATTGAACAGCATGCATATGCTAGCTCACTTGGGTATTTCTAAGTCTAGCTGTGTACGCTATAGAGAGGTGGTAATAGTAATATTGAGCGGTCATTAAGGTGGGAGGGAGGCCAAAACAGTTCTCGCTGCTGGGATGTGTGGTACATTGTGCAACCTACCCACTGCTGAGCCCAGGCTTCTTGAGTAGGAGTGTAAGTGTAGTTGAAGAATTAGATTCCGTTAGCATGTTCTTATCGGTGATATAAGCTGTAGAGAGCAGAGGATGTGTTGAAAGGTTCGAGTGCTGACGTGCATGTTAAAAAGTCCTGGAGTCCTGTATCCCAGCACATTCAGATACACATCTCGACACAAATGTGGGTGTAGATTATAGTTGTGAACGCTTCCGCGGAGTGGGTGAAATTATGTTGCATTCCTCGGCCCTTGGCCATCTGTCCCCATGTTTGTGCAATGATTAGGTTTAATCATATTCTGCGTTCTGTGTTGCTTTGGCAGCCGTGATAATGTGTGATCAATGCAAACAAACTGAGAAAATATTTAGACCTGAACGGGTTTCGATTAAAGGCTCACACTCTCTAATTGTTCACCATCTCCAAATAATAACAGAAGGCTTCACTTATTTTTTGAATGCGACTTTATAATAGGTTGTCAATAAATGTAATTATATTGATTTAATTATATGGCATTGTAAAATTATTCACAGATGCATATATCAATATTTACTAGAAAAAGCGTCTAAATGAAAATAATTCAAAAATATTCTTGTGGCAGATATGTAAAAAAGAGAAAATGTGTCCTTAGAATTTAGTATATTGTTTTTATTTCCACATCATCGGCCTACAATCCACAACAATCCAATTTGTTTAAACAAAAAGTTTTGGAGCCATACAAAATACATTCTTCAACCTGCATACATTTTTTTTATTATTATTGGTCTGTCATATGATGCCTTGTTTTATAAGTGTCTTACTCCATGAGCATTGCATTTAAGGTGCAGCATCAAGTTTAAATGCATTCTCAAGACCGGTGCATTGTGTTTTATTTTGTTTGGCTCTATTTAGCTGTTTTTGACTCCAAGAACACATCCTATGTAATTAGCACATAAAATAATCCTATGTAATAAGCTCATTAAAAGTTATTTCACCATAAAATGTTAACCATGAATATAACGGAGGGAAAATAAATCTGATTGGTGGGCAGACATTTGCTCATTTGCTCCAATCCCTCACTCATTTCTTATAGTGAATACTGCATGTGTGCTATATACACAGCCGGATCACACGCTCATTCATTCGTTTCTTATAGTGAATACTGCATGTGTGCTATATACACAGCCGGATCACACGCTCATTCATTCTTTCTTATAGTGAATACTGCATGTGTGCTATATACACAGCCGGATCACACGCTCATTCATTCGTTTCTTATAGTGAATACTGCATGTGTGCTATATACACAGCCGGATCACACGCTCATTCATTCGTTTCTTATAGTGAATACTGCATGTGTGCTATATACACAGCCGGATCACACGCTCATTCATTCGTTTCTTATAGTGAATACTGCATGTGTGCTATATACACAGCCGGATCGCACGCTCATTCATTCGTTTCTTATAGTGAATACTGCATGTGTGCTATATACACAGCCGGATCGCACGCTCATTCATTCGTTTCTTATAGTGAATACTGCATGTGTGCTATATACACAGCCGGATCACACGCTCATTCATTCGTTTCTTATAGTGAATACTGCATGTGTGCTATATACACAGCCGGATCACACACTCAATCATACGTTTCTTATAGTGAATACTGCATGTGTGCTATATACACAGCCGGATCACACGCTCATTCATTCGTTTCTTATAGTGAATACTGCATGTGTGCTATATACACAGCCGGATCACACACTCAATCATTCGTTTCTTATAGTGAATACTGCATGTGTGCTATATACACAGCCGGATCACACACTCAATCATTCGTTTCTTATAGTGAATACTGCATGTGTGCTATATACACAGCCGGATCACACACTCAATCATTCGTTTCTTATAGTGAATACTGCATGTGTGCTATATACACAGCCGGATCACACGCTCATTCATTCGTTTCTTATAGTGAATACTGCATGTGTGCTATATACACAGCCGGATCACACACTCATTCATTCGTTTCTTATAGTGAATACTGTATGTGTGCTATATACACAGCCGGATCACACGCTCATTCATTAATTTCTTATAGTGAATAATGCATGTGTGCTATATACTCAGCCGGATCACACGCTCATTCATTCGTTTCTTATAGTGAATACTGCATGTGTGCTATATACACAGCCGGATCACACGCTCATTCATTCGTTTCTTATAGTGAATACTGCATGTGTGCTATATACACAGCCGGATCGCACGCTCATTCATTCGTTTCTTATAGTGAATACTGCATGTGTGCTATATACACAGCCGGATCACACGCTCATTCATTCGTTTCTTATAGTGAATACTGCATGTGTGCTATATACACAGCCGGTTCACACGCTCATGCTTTAATTTCTTATAGTGAATACTGCATGTGTGCTATATACACAGCCGGTTCACACGCTCATGCTTTAATTTCTTATAGTGAATACTGCATGTGTGCTATATACACAGTCGGATCACATGCTCATGCTTTAATTTCTTATAGTGAATACTGCATGTGTGCTATATACACAGCCGGTTCACACGCTCATGCTTTAATTTCTTATAGTGAATACTGCATGTGTGCTATATACACAGCCGGTTCACACGCTCATGCTTTAATTTATTATAGTGAATACTGCATGTGTGCTATATACACAGACGGATTACAATTGCTGCATATTTGTCGGCTGCACATCCATTATGTGAATCTCCCGTTCCACCACATCCCAAAGGTGCTCTATTGGATTGAGATCTGGTGACTGTGGAGGCCATTTGAGTAAAGTGAACTCATTGTGATGTCCAAGAAACCAGTCTGAGATGATTTGAGGTTTGTGACATGGTGCATTATCCTGCTGGAAGTACATCAGAAGATGGGTACACTGTAGTCATAAAGGGATGGACGTGGTCAGCAACAATACTCAGGTAGGCTGTGGTGTTTAAACGATGCTCAATTGGTACTAAGGGGCCCGAAGTGTGCCAAGAAAATACCCCCACACAATTACACCCCCACCACCAGCCTGAACCTTTGAGACAAGGCAGGATGGATCCATGCTTTCATGTTCTTTACACCTAGTTCTGACCCTACATCTGAATGTCACAGCAGAAATCGAGACTCATCAGACCAGGCAACGTTTTTCAATCTTCTATTGTCCAGTTTTGGTGAGTCTGTGTGAATTGTATCCTCCTCCGGTGTGATCTTCTGCTGCTGTAGCCCATCTGCTTCAGGGTTCAATGTGTTGTGTGTTCAGAGATGGTATTCTTCATACCTTGGTTGTAACGAGTGGTGATTTGAGTTACTGTTGTCTTTCTATCATCTCTAACCAGTCTACCCATTCTCCTCTGACCTCTGACATCAACAAGGCATTTTCGTCCACACAACTGCTGCTCACTGGATATTTTCTCTGTTTCGGAGCATTCTCTGTAAACCCTAGAGATGGTTGTGCGTGAAAATCTCAGTAGATCAGCAGTTTGTGAAATACTCAGTCCAGCCCGTCTGGCACCAACAACCATTCAATGTTCAAAGTCACTTAAATCCCCTTTCTTCCCCGTTCTGATGCTCGGATTGAACTTCATTAAGTCGTCTTCACCACATCTAGATGCCTAAATGCATTGAGTTACTGCCATGTGATTAGCTGATTAGCAATTAGTGTTACCAAGCAACTGAACAGGTGTACCTAATAAAGTGGCCGGTGAGTGTATATATGATAAACTAAACTAAACTAAACAAAACCAGTTGCATCATATCACATTAAAAAAACTTTAGATAAAATTTTTTAGTAAAATTAACTGTAATACTGTAAAGTTTATACTTAAGAGATTTAACTTAAACTTAATGCCTTATGGAGGGTTAAGTAAAAATGCTGGCTCATATTCTGCGTTCTGTGTTGCTTTGGCAGCCGTGATAATGTGTGATCAATGCAAACAAACTGAGAAAATATTTAGACCTGAACGGGTTTCGATTAAAGGCTCACACTCTCTAATTGTTCACCATCTCCAAATAATAACAGAAGGCTTCACTTATTTTTTGAATGCGATTTTATAATAGGTTGTCAATAAATTAAATTATATTGATTTAATTATATGGCATTGTAAAATTATTCACAGATGCATATATCAATATTTGCTAGAAAAAGCATCTAAATGAAAATAATTCAAAAATATTTTTTGTGGCAGATATGTAAAAAAGAGAAAATGTGTCCCTAGAATTTAGTATATTGTTTTTATTTCCACATAATTTCCAGATCATCGGCCTACAATCCACAACAATCCAATTTGTTTAAACAAAAAGTTTTGGAGCCATACAAAATACATTCTTCAACCTGCATACCTTTTATTATTATTATTGGTCTGTCATATGATACCTTGTTTTTTAAGTGTCTTACTCCATGAGCATTGCATTTAAGGTGCAACATCAAGTTTAAATGCATTCTCAAGACCGGTGCATTGTTTTATTTTGTTTGGCTCTGTTTAACTGTTTTTGACTCCAAGAACACATCCTATATAATTAGCAAAGCTCATTAAAAGTTATTTCACCATAAAATGTTAACCATGAATATAACGGAGTGAAAATAAATCTGATTGGTGGGCAGACATTTGCTCATTTGCTCAAATCCCTCACTCATTCCTTATAGTGAATACTGCATGTGTGCTATATACACAGCCGGATCACACGCTCATTCATTCGTTTCTTATAGTGAATACTGCATAGTGTGCTATATACACAGTCGGTTCACACGCTCATGCTTTAATTTCTTATAGTGAATACTGCATAGTGTGCTATATACACAGTCGGTTCACACGCTCATGCTTTAATTTCTTATAGTGAATACTGCATAGTGTGCTATATACACAGCCGGATCACACGCTCATTCATTCGTTTCTTATAGTGAATACTGCATGTGTGCTATATACACAGCCGGATCACACGCTCATTCACTCGTTTCTTATAGTGAATACTGCATAGTGTGCTATATACACAGCCGGATCACACGCTCATTCATTCGTTTCTTATAGTGAATACTGCATAGTGTGCTATATACACAGCCGGATCACTCGCTCATTCATTCGTTTCTTATAGTGAATACTGCATAGTGTGCTATATACACAGCCGGATCACACGCTCATTCATTCGTTTCTTATAGTGAATACTGCATAGTGTGCTATATACACAGCCGGATCACACGCTCATTCATTCGTTTCTTATAGTGAATACTGCATGTGTGCTATATACACAGCCGGATCGCACGCTCATTCATTCGTTTCTTATAGTGAATACTGCATGTGTGCTATATACACAGCCGGTTCACACGCTCATTCATTCGTTTCTTATAGTGAATACTGCATAGTGTGCTATATACACAGCCGGATCACACGCTCATTCATTCGTTTCTTATAGTGAATACTGCATAGTGTGCTATATACACAGCCGGATCACTCGCTCATTCATTCGTTTCTTATAGTGAATACTGCATAGTGTGCTATATACACAGCCGGATCACACGCTCATTCATTCGTTTCTTATAGTGAATACTGCATAGTGTGCTATATACACAGCCGGATCACTCGCTCATTCATTCGTTTCTTATAGTGAATACTGCATGTGTGCTATATACACAGCCGGATCACACGCTCATTCATTCGTTTCTTATAGTGAATACTGCATAGTGGAATAGAGAGTGATTTCACTAACACTGAAGTGAATAAAACGAATGCTGTTTGATTTGGTTGTGAAAAGTCACATAATACACAGGAGCCACGTGTGTTTATTGTTTGTTTCGTGGTGGGTTAATAAGGGGTAGCTTTTTGTGATGCCCAATCAAGAGTATATCAAGAGTATATCAGGGTCTTTCCAGTTATTCTTTTGTATAATCTGTTTGCAGTAGCCTACTTTACTTTTGGACAGGTGACGAATTTATTGGTAGATGTTACATTTTAAAAACTTAAAAACTTAGAAAACCTCTTCTTAGAACTAACTTAATAATAAAATTTACTGTTGCAAATAGTTATTTTCTTAAAGCTAACTTACACAACATAAAACCAACAAAATGGAGTTAAAATGTAAGTCTTTCTCAAACAATATGTTGAACAAAGTTGTAACCTTTCCTAAAAACAGCCTAAACAGAGAGATTGTTGGGTAAAATTAAATAAAAAGTTAATTAAAATGAAGGAATAAATGTCACTGAAACTAATAAACATTTTAGTCAAAAGATTCTTGGCATGGTCGCTTTTCTGCAATGACGAACAGGCCATTAGAGACTACAGGTGGAAAGATATTAAAATAATGATTATATAATGTATAATGATATAATGTATAGATAATATATATATATATTATATATATATATATATATATATATATATTAGAGGTAGGCATAGATTAATTTTTTTAATCTAGATTAAAATGGCTCATTTGAATTCTGCCGAAGGCATTCAGAATATGTGTGCTACCCAAATAATGACTAAAAGTAAGTCTTTGAGAACGGGTTTCTCAAGCCAGGTGGCGCATTAGACCAGGGGCTCATCTCCTGTTTCCAAAATGCATCACAAACTTTAATCTCTTCCCGTCCCAATCCCACGAAAAAACTGGAGGAAAATCCCGTTCCACTCCCGGAAGAATGACTCCCATTCCCTCCCACTCCCGTGTTTTTTTTTGTTTGTTTTTTTGCCGATAACTGTCAATTACAGTAAAAATATAGTACAGATCACAGCGTGCCCACCTTATTAGTTGAATAAAAACCCAAAATGTCGTTTTTTGTTATTATATTGAACTGAAAGCCATCTTATGCACAGTGTTGCACAGATTAAATTTCATGTAAATCATCCATGCTAACACACACGTCTTCTATTTTTTTTTTTTTGACATTTCACTCTCTATAGATATATTTTTCTATGTACTGTATTTTTAGATATATTCGAGTTTCGAAGTTTCTCGCTCAAGTTCACATGAGACCTAAAGCGCATCCTGTTTGCTTAAAAGCGCAACGTTTCGTTGTTATTCTGAGTGCACACAAATAAACGTAGAGTCTTTACAGATTCGAAAGATGTATTAAGCTACTTTTATCTGTATGACCAAAAATGACGGAGATTTTAAGAGCAGGTGAGCGCACCGGAGCCTGTCCTGCAGCAAACGCGCTTCCACACAAACACTTCAATAGCGCACATTTCTCTAGGTTAACATCATATTGAGCGGCCATGTAAAGTTGCTACTACATACATCTTTCAGATGAAAAGCCATATTTGAGGTTGATGAATGATAGATGAGCGTTTGGATGTCCTGCCCGATTGTATTACCACATAGACCAGCCATTAACAATCTGTCCATCACGGACTGCGAGCCTCTAGTTCGAAGACTCGTTCTCGCCCCCTACAGTGCAATTCGGCTAGGTACACATCCGCGCTAAAATAACAGGGTGAAAGTCATCATAGCTTGCGTAGTATAGACCCAGCTCCCAACCCAACTTTGAGAATAGATTAACGGCGATATAATTTTTTATCGCCGATAAGAGTCTCACGTTAACGCAGCACGTTAACGCCGATAACGGCCCACCACTAATATATATATATATATGTAACAGATGTAGCTATGCCAGTAAGGGCTGTGTGTAAACCTCACTCTCCTGACCTCAAAAAGAGGCGCTCTAGCGACTGACGCTAGAGGCTGTAGCCTTTGGCGTTACTTGTTAGAGCGCCCACCTCCCGCGTCGGAATCCCGGGTTCGAGACCCGCTCCGACGAGTTGTGGCAGTGTGGACCCGGGGGGTTACATATATATATACACACACACACACACACAGTATATGTTATAAACTAAACAAAACCAGATGCATAATATCACATTTAAAAACTTTAGATATAATATTTTTGTATAATAAACTGTAATACTGTAAATTGTATACTTGAATTGATTTAACTTGAATTGAATGCCTTATGGTGGGTTGAGTAAAAATGCTGGCTCAAATTTGGCTCACTTTGACCCATAGCTGGGGGGGGGGGGGTGCTCACTAATTCAGGCTAATATTTAGCTAAATGATTTGCATGAAAGAATGAATGAACGCATCTGTCCGTGTTTCACTCCGTCTCGAATCGCGCTCGCAGAAAGCGCTCGAGAAACAGTATATCTTCCGTATATGCTTTCAAATAGTTTTTCTTTGTTTTGTTTTTTTGTCTCGAGCCTTGGTCAAAAGACTGTACGACATTCACGTTACATAATTTGACAGATTTTTACATAGAGAAGGTGACATCACTGCATTAAAAGAAATGATCATTCATGTTTTCATAACCTCCTGGTGTTTCGGGGGCCCTACGCAGCTTGTGTATTCTGCATATAGGGAGGATCGGCTCTGACTACATCCGTTATGTTGTCACTTTCAAGTTCAGTTTTGTTGTTTCAGTGCCATTCAAAGCTCCTCTTACATGGGCTCATGGAATAGTAAAGTATCCACTGAAGACACACTCCAGGATCTCACCACAAGTCATATTGTAGATCATCTGGGTACATTTCACCTACTGTGAATTTGGACACATTATTATTTTTACTTTTTGCCATACTATTTTCTCATAATAACACTATATGGAAGTTGTCATTTTCGGGGAAAAAACTAAGCGATTAGCTACCTTAGCGAAAGCTAGCTTATAATGCAAAGAAATGGAAATGGTTAATTTGTCCATCTTGAGCTTTTTTCATATTATGTGTTAGATTAAGACTACATCACACTAAATGAGGCACAGAATATAATTATACCTTTAATGAAACGATGCTGAAAACATTAAACTCCCAGTCCTGCCTAATATTAATTTATTCCTGATGTAAAGCATTGTTTAAAATGCATTTATTTTGTCTCCTCTTGCTGCAGGACTATTTCATCGTGCCATAATCCAGAGTGGCTCAGCATTGTCCAGCTGGGCCGTCAACTACCAGCCGGTTAAGTACACAAGGCTGCTGGCAGAGAAAGCAGGCTGTAATGTGCTGGACACACTAGACATGGTGGACTGCCTGAGAAAGAAGAGTGCTCGTGAGCTGGTGGAACAAGACATACAGCCAGCGAGATACCACGTGGCCTTTGGCCCAGTCATTGACGGCGATGTCATTCCCGATGACCCTGAAATCCTGATGGAGCAGGGTGAGTTCCTCAACTATGACATCATGCTGGGTGTCAACCAGGGCGAGGGGCTGCGCTTCGTGGAGAACGTTGTGGACTCTGAAGATGGCGTCTCGGGCAATGATTTCGACTTCTCGGTCTCTGACTTTGTGGATAGTCTTTACGGTTACCCGGAGGGAAAGGATACGCTACGAGAAACCATTAAGTTCATGTACACGGACTGGGCAGATAGAGACAACCCTGAGACGCGCCGTAAGACTCTGGTGGCGCTTTTCACTGATCATCAGTGGGTGGAGCCCTCGGTGGTGACGGCAGACCTTCACGCCCGCTATGGGTCGCCCACGTACTTCTACGCCTTTTACCACCACTGCCAGAGCCTGATGAAGCCCGCTTGGTCAGATGCGGCCCACGGAGATGAGGTGCCCTACGTCTTTGGTATTCCCATGATTGGCCCGACCGACCTCTTCCCCTGCAACTTCTCCAAAAATGATGTCATGCTCAGTGCTGTTGTCATGACCTACTGGACAAACTTTGCCAAAACTGGGTAAGTGCTTAACTTACAACACGCATGTGCCATTATGGGATTGTGTGATGCACGCTTAATCCAAGCTTATTTTCTTTCATTGAGGATGCTCCTGGCTAACCATTAGGCTAGACTGGAATATATATATTTTTTTACTGTTTTTGTTTACATAATATGTATGTGTGTGCATGCGTGCGTGCATGCATGTGTAAATATATATAAATGCACAGTATATATTTTGAAAATATTTACATGTATTTACATGTATAATTGTATATTCATATAATTTACATTATATATAAATATATTAAATATATAAAAGTAACATGTTTTTCGGAAATATATACATGCACGTGTGTATATTTATATATGCATATATAATAAACAAAGCACACACACTTATTATGTAAACAAAAACTTGTATTTTGGATGCGATTAATCATTTAACAGGACTAGTTTATATATGTATATATATATATATATATAGAGAAGAGAGAGAGAGAGAGAGAGAGAGAGAGAGAGAGAGAGAGAGAGAGAGAGAGAGAGAGAGAGAGAGAGAGAGAGAGAGAGAGAGAGAGAGAGAGAGAGAGAGAGAGAGAGAGAGAGAGAGAGAGAGAGAGAGAGAGAGAGAGAGAGAGAGGAGAGAGAGAGAGAGAGAGAGAGAGAGAGAGAGAGAGAGAGAGAGAGAGAGAGGGAGGAAGATAAGCAAGAGTGCTGTTTTTCTAAAAATCAACATTAACACAAAAGTGATATTAATCTTATGCAACAGTTATTAAACTGTAATAAACTGTAAGCAATAATTGGTGGACAATAATTTTATCTTGTTCAGAACAACATATATCCTAATTTTGATATATCTTATTTCCTGATATCTGTAATACAAAAAAGTATTAGTCGTTGTAATTATGTGTCTATGATGATATATAATTATTGTTTATTAGCAAGCTAGGCTGAAGATGGCTAAACTCGCTTGCAAATTACAGCCTGTAATCTAATTATTAGCATAAATGTTCATTCATATACAAATAAAGAAAGTGTCTTTAGTGCATGATAAACACAATATTTGAAAAAATATTTGCAATGCACATCATCATTCATCTTCTCTATGTGATGCTACTGCTGGTTGGACTGTGTGTGATAATCCTGCATAGCACACCTTTAATCATTCTTAATGAGTTGAATCTCATTGAGTAATTATTGATTTCCTAATATGGAACTAAATTCTCTTCTTACTGATTGGTTAGCTTAAGGTTGTACTACTCATTTGTCCTGCATAGTTACCTATTATTGATGGATCATTATTCTAAAGTGTTAATATTTTCTGTTTGAGAGATGAACACCCTTTGGTGTGGATTTTGTGTTTTGTAACTTTGCATATAATTTACATGTGCAAACAGCTATATTACACACTAAAGAAAAGGTCAAATAAAAAAAACAAGCATAATAGATTCCCTATAATAGAAAAAAAAGTGTCATGGCCATTTAAATGAAACTAAAAATTGTCAGGAATTACGTTTCTAAATTTGGTGAGTTTAATAAATTTACACTTCCTCCAGATCATTTGCATTAAATACTAAATTCTGTCATCATCTACCCACATTCATGTAGCTCAAATACATACAATGTTTCCTTTACTATGGAACCAAATGTTAAAGCTGCTCTTTTCCATGCGGTGATATAACACCTCTGTCAATAGGTTTATTTTATACAATTTTTACTTAAAATTCAGAGGAATCAGAAAATAAATATATAAATAAACAAATAACCAAGCGAACAAATGAATGAATGTCCAGATCATTCACTGACAAGGTTGTTAGTAGAGAACTGACGCTATGAGGAGGTAACAAGCAGTGTCGGGGAAAGTTACTTTTAAAATTAATGCATCACAATATTGCGTTACTCCCTAAAAAACTAATTACATTACTTAGTTACTTTTTATGGAAAGTAATGTGTTACATTACTTTTGCGTTACTTTTGCGTTACTTTTTAAATATGAGCAGGGCTTGATTGTTTGTTTTAATAAAATAAGTTATATTTATAGCAAATGTAAAAACCTTTCACACCAAAAAGTGTAATGAATAAACCTCAGACTGAAGGACGAGTAAATCACGTCTGTACAGAAGAACACAGGAGAAGATTAACACTCTTCAGCAATAAAAAACAATCAAGCACAATTGTTAGTTTATCTAAAGTAATTTTTGCTTATTAGTATGGTTGAACTGATCATCAAAGGTCAGCAGCAAACACATCGGTTAATAAAATGAGATTAGATATATATGTGTTGTTTAACATGTTTAATTATTGCAGGTTTGCGATCATATTCTGAGTTTGCTATTTCAATGTTTTAATTCATTTTGATGAATACTGAATCATGTTTTTTGTGAGTGGGATGAATTAATTCACAGCTAATTGCACATAGTTGAAAGGTCATAAAAGAAAAAGTAACTACGATTTGAAATAATGATTCATAAATAAAGTAATGCGTTACTTTACTAGTTTTGAAGTTAATATTCTAGCACTGTCCCAACATGCAATATAATTCTGTGATAATACCAAATGTAACTCAGATGAACAGTTTTCTTCATGTAAAAGTTAAATTCTCCAATGTACAGTGAAATAAATGCGTTACTTTTACTACGTTTATCTTAGATAAAAAGTTATGAGGAATTATAAAATAATCAGTAACATCAAACAGTTACATAACAAAATGTGAATGTGTTACTCAAGACAGTCTTTATATCAGACTGGTAACAAGTGTGTACAGATTATCATCGCTGATGATACCAAAATGTGAAATACCAGCCAGTAAATCAGAATGAACAATATATTAAAAAACAACAACAACCTTGCTACGTGTTCTGCGTTAGCTAACTGAGACTTGTCATAGCACTTGCCTATTCAATTCAATTCAATTCAAGATTATTTGTATAGCGCTTTTTCAATCGTTGCAAAGCAACTTCACAGGAAATTAAGTTTCTAAAATAGATTTATATTGCAGAAACTCAATATAATTAACTTATGGCAAAATTTGGTTAAGTCAGTATAATCGCTGATGGTTGGCTTCCTCTGAGGTCCTCCGAGGGCTTGTCATCATCTCTTCTCAGGTGTTCGGTCATCTCAGATCATTTAAGGGTTGGATCCAGACTGAAGCTTGTGTAATTATGGGATGTTAATCCCGTGGCAGAAACAGAGAAACAAATAGAGACAATTAGCGTAGCTGTTTTTCCATCCAGGAACAACCCTGGATGAAATTATATGTTCAACCCAAGCTAAAGAATAATAATGTGCGTTTGATCAGATATACTGGCAGTACAAGATTGTGAGATGCATTATATGAATGCTTGGCTAAAGAGATGTGTCTTTAATCTAGATTTAAATAGAGAGAGTGTGTCTGAACCCCGAACGTTATCAGGAAGGCTATTCCAGAGTTTAGGAGCCAGATATGAAAAAGTTCTTCCTCCTTTAGTGGACTTTGCTATCCTAGGTACTACCAAGAGTCCAGAGTTTTGTTCCTTAGGGAGCGGGTTGGATTGTAGCGTGATAGAAGATTAGTTAGGTACGCAGGAGCTAAATCATTTAGGGCCTTATAGGCAAGTAATAATATTTTGTAACTGATACGAAACTTAATAGGTAGCCAGTGCAGAGACTGTAAAATTGGAGTAATATGGTCATATTTTCTTGACCTGGTAAGGACTCTAGCCGCAGCATTTTGTACTATCTGTAGCTTGTTTATTGAAGATGCAGGACAACCACCTAGCAGTGCATTACAATAGTCCAGTCTAGAGGTCATGAATGCATGAACTAACTTTTCTGCATCAGAAACACTTAACATGTTCCGTAGCTTGGCAATGTTTCTAAGATGGAAGAATGCTGTTTTTGTAACATGGGAAATATGATTTTCAAAAGATAGGTTGCTGTCTAATATAACACCCAGATGTTTTACTGTAGAGGAAGTAACAGTACATCCATCTAGTTGCAAATTGTGATCCAAGATATTCTGTGTACTGTTTTTAGGTCCAATAAGTAATATCTCTGTCTTATCTGAATTTAATAGGAGAAAATTATTGGTCATCCAATCTTTTATATTTTTAACACACGCCGTTAGCTTAGATAGTTTAGACGTTTTTGCTCTATCATTGCTCTTTTGTTGATTTTGATCGCTTCCATTGTCCTCATTTGTAAGTCGCCTTGGATAAAAGTGTCTGCTAAATGACTAAATGTAAATATTTATGCACTCATTGAGCATGCCTGTTTTTTGTTATCCGTGAGTAAACTCTGTTGCAGAATACTATAGTTTACAGCATAATACTGACTTGAGGGACTCGGGGACTTGAGACCCCATGCAGAGAGAATTATCAGTGGAACTTATCGCATTTCTGCCCCTCAGCAATATCGATCAAAACCCCTCTCTTCAGTTGATCACTGCCGCCCCAGGTGACCGCATACTCAACAGCACCTCCTCCCTCGCTCCCCTTCTCCTTCCTGCTCAATCCTGCCCAGAGCACAAAGCATTATAGATCTGTATGAGGATTGCTTGTAATCAGCTCTAACAACACAAATCTAATTTGACAACTGCTGTTACTGAGAAAAATTGATTGGTCATGCTGCTGCTTCTCCACTTTTACCAGTCACAATAAAAATGACACCCCTTGGCATTTATAAATCATTCTTTAACTGTTAAGTGCACACCAGGCGTAGCCAAAAGTAACATACACGGAGTGGAAATGCTAATGAATGAGTACCGCAGGCTATTTTTTTACACCGAAGGCTCAAGTTAACATTCTGCAAGCATATCAGAGAACTTTTCAGAACAACATCTGTCCAGAAAATGTCAAATAAGCTCAAGGGCATGGGACATGTGTACGCTAAACACTGATTTCCCCCACAGGGGAATCGTTTTCTCAGTTAGACTGCCAGATTTTCTCAGCAAAAACAAAATATGAAATCGTTTGGGGAGTGGATTTTGATGTATTTTCTATCTGCTCTGGGTTGACAATATACATTAATCGATTGTAATCGATCCTCATTTTAACAATCACAATCTTGTTTCTGAAATATTCAATATTGTAACTTTTGAGGAGTCTGTCAAATTCCAATTCTGTCAGCTTTAATATAAAATTACTTATAAGCTATTGCATGAATGAATGAATGAATGAATTGCCTTATGTGCTGTTTAAATGTTTGAATATATATGTTTAAGTGTTTATTATACAAATTAATTGCAATTAAATTTAATAGTTTGGTCATTTTAAATATGATATAATAATGTACAAACTGACAGGGTTCCCTGTAGTTTATTCCCCATATTTTTCCAAATAAATCCAAATGAATTGATAGCAAATCGAGTCAAGATCAGAATCAAAACCTAATTGTGAAATCTGCACAAATACCCAGCCGTATTTCTCTTTTTTTTTTTTTTTATCCCTTAATTTATGCCATGGATGGAAACAGTAAAGATGCATTCAAAACGAACCACTTGATGGTATGGAAAGAAAATAAAGCATGACACACAAACCACGACTTGCTACTTTCGATCGCTTGTCGAAAACAGAAGATATATTCAATTTAGAGGACATTCTCATAGAGAACATTTCATTGGACAGAAAATACAAACCTGCAAGATGAGTCATCAATATTTGCGGTCTGTTTTGTCATAACACAAAGACTATAGATTGTACATGTGTATATCTGTTCAAATTTGTTTCATTAAATCGATGGCCTCAAAGTTTATTTCCAATTTCTAAAATATATCTTGAACATATTTTGATGTAAAGGCACAAAACCATGTCCTATAGCTTTAAAAACACACTGTCCATAAAAATAATAGCCTCGACCCCTGCTGCATCCTAGCTGCCATTTTAAAAGCATCCGTTCAGAAATACTTCATATTATTTATTACATGACAAACACTGTATCCTCTATGCAGTCATTCTCTAGCTTCCAATTGAGCTGTCATTATAGAATGCATTTTAAGCACTAGTTTCTGATATTACTGCCCATGGAGTTGCTCCGTTTGTGTGGCTCTATTGTGAGGAGCGGATTATATAGGATACTGCTTAGCAGTCGGCTTGTACAGAGCAAAGGATTAGATGCCAGGATAATGAACCCCTCAATCGCTTAAAGCACACAAATCATCACTTCCATCTTAACCAGCAAACTCTCCGGTTTAGTTCTGATGCATGCTGGGATACAGCCACAAACAGCTTCTCCACGTGATGACCTAGATAGCACTCTCTAAACTGGACACTTGTACCCGAGCCAAATACATGCATAATCATGGAAGCTGGAGTCGAATAGGTGAGCGTTATATTAAGCTTGTGCCACTTAATGTCAACAGTACGTATCATTCCCTAAAGCGGAATTCTTCTTTCCGCTTCATGGTGCTTACAAGCAGTGTTTCCCCTGCAGCTGGAATACAACATGAAAACAACCATTAACTGTGAAATCTGGGTAGAAACGCATGTTTGACAAAAAACTAGGCTAAGTGAAGAGACAACGTAACAATGTTTCCTTATCGGATGCCAAGCGTGATACTCAGGCCTTCAAAATCCTTCATCACTTGAATTAAGATTAGAATTATTTCATTTTAAAGCACTGCCTCCACAAAATAAGACTTTAGTGCTCTTTATACTTTGAGATCATTCTGAGGTTAAATACAGATTTAAAGTCATAACAAGAAACTGTTTAATAGCTATAATACTGTTATGGAAATCAAACATTTGCATAGCTATGACAGGAAACACTGGCATCTAAAACAGTTCATCTTAAAATATGTGTCCTATGTGTCCTATTCTGTGTCTTAATCTCTTGAAACATTATATTATATTATAATATTGTATTTTATTATTATACAAATATTAAAACCATTGTAGTTATGTATTATGTTAAAATTATATATTTTTGGCAAAAAAATCGGACAAATTAATATGTGGATTATTTGCTGTGGTGACCCCTAATACGTGCAGCCGAAAGAGTGAAAGATATTAACATGTTATATAATTATTAAAATAATTATTAGGTTAAAAAAATATATAAATACCATGTATCCATAGATCCTGAGAAAAACGTTATGTACAGCCACATCTGTTGCCACATTATTAAAAAGCATAAATGTCTTCTATTTGAAGAGGGTTTAATAACAAGGTTATGTCCAGTCTGACAGCTCTCATAATGTGTTGAATGTGTATAAAATGTAAAAAAATGACATGTGCATTATTACATATTTCATACTCCTAACAAGTATTTTTGAAGAGAAGTCAAATAGACATTTTATCTGCCTTTGGGACAATTATTAAAAATATTTAATCTCTGAAATGAATGTAAGAATAATGGTAAAATGCTGCCGAGTGTAGAACTGTTAAATTGAATTCAAATCTCAAAGGGTTTTTACAGTTTTTATTTTTTTCTCAGCTGGTTATTAACAGTAAAAGTGTAATGCATTAGCACCATGATTAATTTTTCAAGTGTTAACCAGTGGATATTAGTCCTGCAGAAAAACAAAGCATCCGAGAACCTTCTTCACACAGATAACCAAATTGTCGGCGCATATCGCCTTTGTTCAGGCTACAAATGGACCTCAAATGCTTCCGTCTGCATTTCTATAGAGATGTCAGTGCTAGTATTTGATGGACAGGGGCTGTTTCCTCTAAACTCTTCTACGGTGTCATTCAGCCTCCAGTCAAACAGCCCATGCTGTGCTGAGCCCGAGACGTCGCTGAGCAGAATACTGTTGTGCTTTTCCTTTTGTCCTCCTATTTTCTCTGCATCTCCCTTCAAGCTTTCTTGTAACAAGAACACAAGACACTCAGAAATGCTGAGGCCTGCTGGGATGAATCCAGATATATTTCTGATTGAAAAGCCCATGTTTTTTCATGATACTGTCCCTTGCTGAGACATTGGCAATTCCACTCAAAGAATAAAACATGATTGATCAATAATCAATAAGCAACGATTAATAAATAAGACTTGACTGCCAGCTTGACCGTAATGGCTCAATGATTTGACACGACCTGCATTTCGTGTTTTGTCAATGCATCTGTATTGACGTCTGTCTTATTGAAATTCTGTTGCCTGGACTTTATCTGAATAGCAAGCAGATGCTCATTAACTCACACTGTCTTGTCATATCTGCCTCGTGATTGTGTAAACAGTAATAATCATTTCAATGCTGCATCTTAATGAGCAGTTTCCCTCACCGCTACACCTAAACGGAAACAGTCTCTTGAGCATCGGTTGACCCTGCACCCAAGGCCAAGTCCATCTCTTTCTCTGTCTTTGAGCTGAACTGCTTCCCGCATCCGCTTCTTTTATCGTTCCTAGACCTCAGCGAGTCCAATCGAGAATAAAAAGGGATTGTGTTTATTTTGTTTAGCAGTCTTCTCAATGAAGTCAGCACTTGATAGTGTAGGAAATATCTTGGCAATATGCAGATTTGGTTTGGAGAAGGTAAGGAAGGATCCCTGGATGCTCATGATGAAGAGGTTGAATGTAATGAGTCGAAGCATCATCTGAGAAGAGCTGAGCGGCTGAGTCAGGACACGTTGACCATCACTCATCTCGTCCATCCGATCAATAGCAGTCATAATGAAGAGTGCACAGCTACCTGTATTACTTCAAAACCATTGCCTTCTTTATGGCTTACTGATGGAAAATCTCCCTGACAGTGATGTAGAGATGTTCTGATACATTTCTACATCTTTTCTGTGCATTATGGTTCAGTATTTGAGCCTCAATTGATAAACAAATAAACACTTTAAAAAGTGTTGATTGCCCATGTAAAGTCAGCAGTACAATGCTGGGGTTGAATTCATAGCAGCACACTAAAATGTATTCAGAAACTGTCATCCAACCCCAGCATTGTTGTGGTCACTTTTACATGGGCAATCAACACTTTTTAAAGTGTATATTTGTTTATCAATTGAGGCTCAATTTATATGTTTGCCCTAGTTAGCCCTAGCAAACATCCAGGGCTAGTCACTGCCTTCTACGAGTACATTTTACAGAATTAATACTTAGAACAGGGCAAATTAGCGAGAGAGCACAATTTCAAAACAGCGCCGATGGGAGAGGACATTTCTGCGCAAGTTAAAGAACATATCGACCCACGCAATAAACAAGCCCAGTGCAAATTAGCATAATCACAAATAAAGAAGCCACAGTATGTTAAAAAGAACTGGAAAATATATGAAAAGTTCCAAAATATGAAGAGTTCCAAAAAGATTGAATAAACCTATGTTCGGATAATGTGTTCTTTTGAAATTCCAAATAAATGAATCCGTGTGGATAAAATCCTCTCCCTTCTACCACGCGCTCTCTGTTCTCTGCGGTGCCTTCTCTAGCAACAATAATCACAGCCATTTCAAGCTCAAACTGTTTAAGATGTGCTTTTTTGGGCGTTAAATAATGGCGCAAATATCAGTAATTTGACAAGCACAAATGTTAGTAAAACATGTTACATGATTCATTTGAATACATTCCTCCCTTAGATTTTGCATCTGAAAGGGGAACTATATTAAAGTCTACTGCCTGAATGTACTGACAAGCATTTATTATGGTAAATTAAAATATATAATTTCTATTGAAACTTGTCTGTTTTATATTCAGGGGCCGAGCACCGAAGCCAACTACTGAATCTGTTAGTTTTCTTTTTATTATTCTTTGGAAATTTATGGCTGCCCAGAACCGCTTGCGGGAAATGTATGAAATTTGGCACACAGTTAGAAGATGCTCTCATTATTATCCACAGCAAATTTGGAGTCTCTATCTCAAACTCTATAGTGCCACCAAATTTGTCCCTTGATTCTTTGGCTCATGCCGGGTCGAATGCAAACCAAAATGTAAATTTCTATATGTCAAGATTTTTTGCAATGTAGAATTTTTCAAAAATCTACTTCACCAAAATTGACTCAACAATTAAAATTATACTTTAAAGTGCTTGTCTTTTCTATGTTAGTCAACTTAATAAATAAGTGTACTCATTTAATACTAAAAAAATAAATGAATTAAAAGTACTCTTGATTTATAAAATGTGTTCTTCAAAATGTTTACAGGTTTAAGGAAGCATCATGAAAGTGTAGTCTCTTACTTAAGTGGTCTTTTATTTCATTTATATTTTATGCATGTCAAAAAAACTTTTACGATTTCACTACACGCTACAAGTACACTACAAATTCACATTCAATACAACTGAATTTAAAATTCTATTCAAAATGCCATTATGGAACAAAAACCCATAAATCGTAGCATAAAGTGGATACTGCTCTGACTATTTTCATTGGTGGAGCAAAAGTAGACATGTATTGTGTCTAATATGTTAATTATTCCTCAATATTTATTTATGTTGTCATAAACATAAATAAAAAACCTTCATATTCATGACATGCATGATTATGAAGGTGTCATGTCAGTCTTACGCACACCCCTTCAAGTAAAGTGCTACCATTTTTTAACACTTTAACAAAGTTAATATTGAGGAATAATTAACATCTTAGACACAATACCTGTCTACTTTTTCTCCACAAATGAAAATAGTCAAAGCAGTATCAACTGCTTTATGCAACGAATTATGGGTTTTTGTTGCATGCAGTTTTATGCACACCCCTTCAAGTAAAGTGTTACCAAATAAATCAATATAATAGCAATTTCATATGCACAATCATGCTTTTGCTCTAAATATATTCATCCATTCACATTCCTAACCCTAAGTGTGAGTAATAGTAGCCTTATCAAACACAGCTAATCCTCTTTTTTTCTTGTTCTGTGAGGAATTGAGAAAGTAATGTGGAAATAAGCATTAACCAGACACTGACCCTCTGAACTTTAAGCAGCAGCGGGTGAAACTTTATGGGCTGAACAGCAAGGTTCTTTGAAAGCAACCTCTCGCTCTGTCATGCTGTTTTATGTTATATATTCTATCTGCTGACCTTGACAACAGCAAAGAAAGATAAGAAAAACTCTAAATGTAACACTGCATCTTTCAAAAGCAAAGCCAGACGTGTGTGGACCTGGAAATGTACCATAAGATGAAAAACGACATGAAGCAGTGCACACTACCTCCTGTATTTATAAATAACTCCTAGATAGAAAACTTTAAAATTAAAAGTGCATACACTACCTTGAGTTAGACTCAGTGATATTCAGTTGAAGATTGCGTTTTCATTGAAATAAGTGACCTTGGCCAAAGCACGGTAAGACACTGAAGTGGAAACAGAGGCTTTTATGATGTCCCAATGGATTTGGTGTTTCTATGTCCACAGTCATCCAAGTGCTGATGAATAACCAATGCAGCCCCGTCAAATTAACTCTGACTCGTTTTCACCTTGTCATTCATTACATTTATTCTGCTATGATTGCTATATGAAATTATTATTATTATTCTTTTGGCGTGGGTTTTCCAAGAGGGAAACCAATTCTCCTTTCTTTCTTTTATTTTTGTTCTTTCTTTCTCTATGTATGTCTGCAAAGGTGAGTTTTTCTGTGACATAATGTCTGAAGTCAAGAGCCCACCCCAAATTTTCTATGACATCCTAGTCTATATATTTTTGTCCAATTTAATAATGTTTTATTAACAAGGTTCTGGAGGAGCATGATCAGATAATCAACTAATTTGGTGCCGGTGCAACTCATTTAGCTAACTATCCTAACGAGCACAATGCGTATATACACTGACCAAAATTATAAATTCAACACTTGTTTTTGCCCCCATTTTTCATGAGCTGAACTCAAAGATCTAACACTTTTTCTCTCTACACAAAAGGCCTATTTCTCTCAAATATTGTTCACAAATCTGTCTAAATCTGTGTTAGTGAGCACTTCTCTTTTGCCAAGATAATCCATCCACCTCACAGGTGTGTCATATCAAGATGCTGATTAGACAGCATGATTACTGCACAGGTGTGCCTTAGGCTGGCCACAATAAAAGGCCACTCTAAAATGTGCAGTTTTACTGTATTGAGAGGTGGTGGTGGGGGGGGTGCAAAAACCAGTCAGTATCTGGTGTGACCACCATTTACCTCACGCAGTGCAACACATCTCCTTTGCATAGAGTTGATCAGGTTGTTGATTGTGGCCTGTGGGATGTTGGTCCACTCCTCTTTAATGGCTGTGCGAAGTTGCTGGATATTGGCATGAACTGGAACACGCTGTCGTATACGCCGATCCAGAGCATCCCAAACATGCTCAATGGGTGACATGTCCTGTGAGTATGCTGGCCATGCAAGAACTGGGATGATTTCAGCTTCCAGGAATTGTGTTGAGATCCTTGCAACATGGGGCCATGCATTATCATGCTGCAACGTGAGGTGATGGTCGTAGATGAATAGCACAACAATGGGCCTCAGGATCTCGTCACGGTATCTCTGTGCATTCAAAATGACATCAATAAAATACACCTGTGTTCATTGTCCATAACATACGCCTGCCCATACCATAACCCCACCGCCACCATGGGCCACTCGATCCACAACGTAGACATCAGCAAACCGCTCACCCCCACGATGCCATACACGCTGTCTGTCATCTTCCCTGTAAAGTGAAAACCGAGATTCATCCATGAAGAGAACACCTCTCCAAAGTGCCAGACGCCATCGAATGTGAGCATTTGCCCACTCAAGTCGGTTATGATGACGAACAGCAGTCAGTTCGAGACCCCGATGAGGACGATGAGCATGCAGATGAGGACGTCGAGCATGCAGATGAGCTTCCCTGAGACGGTTTCTGACAGTTTGTGCAGAAATTCTTTGGTTATGCAAACCGATTGTTGCAGCAGCTGTCCGGTGGCTGGTCTCAGACGATCTTGGAGGTGAAGATGCTGGATGTGGAGGTCCTGGGCTGGTGTGGTTACACGTGGTCTGCGGTTGTGAGACCGGTTGGATGTACTGCCAAATTCTCTGAAACGCCTTTGGAGACGGCTTATGGAAGAGAAATGTACATTCAATTCATGAGCAACAGCTCTGGTGGACATTCCTGCAGTCAGCATGTCAAGTACATGCTCCCTCAAAACTTGTGACATCTGTGGCATTGTGCTGTGTGATAAAACTGCACATTTTAGAGTGGCCTTTTATTGTGGCCAGCCTAAGGCACACCTGTGCGATAATCATGCTGTCTAATCAGCATCTAGATATGCCACACCTGTGAGGTGGATGATCTCAGCAAAGAAGTGCTCACTAACACAGATTTAGACAGATTTGTGAACTAAAATTTTGACAGATTAACAATTTTGTGCCAGTGTATATGCAGCCTGCCTACCTCTGTCCATTGACAGTTTTACGGCATCCCTCCTCCACCCCAACTCCTCACACCTAATCTATTTTTATCCCATATTAGGGATAGGGGGAGTTATCTGGGTTCGGGCCATACTTCCGGCCTCGGAGTCCTCCCCCAGGACAGCACGCCAAAATATGCTTACTATTTGCAATCAGATTAGATGTAAGGGTGAACTTGTGAATTGTTCATCAAGTGAAAATGGTATGCATGATCACTGATCTAGCACAAAAAAAAACATGATTAAAGGTATCATTCAGGTCCATAATAAGTGCACAATAGTGTAATACTAAGGGGTTTAGAAATACAAACAACTAGCCTTAACAAGCACCACTAACTAAAATAATTAATTAATTAATAATAAAACATATATAAATAAACACTTATTAGGTGGAATATTGTCCAGACTTAATTTGCTACTAGGAAACTAGAATATTGCACTGCTAAGATCGGATCCTTTGATGAAAATATCTTCAGACAGACCTCTCCCTTTGGTGTTAGGATGGCGTTTAGGAAGTCCAGCCTAGTTTCAGAATCTCAATGGTCATGGAGTAATTTCCTCTCAGGGCCTGAGATCTGAATGAGTGGTGCTGATAGAGGCTGAAGGACTGCTTCACTGGGCAAGCCCAAGTGGCCTGAACCATAGAAACATTCGAGCCGTTTAGGAGCCGGTTTGAGTGGGCGACCTGACAGAACACCGTCAGCTAATTCTCTGTTTGCACATATGCTGCCCAGATTGGGGTTTAGTGGGATGAATGGGCATCAGCTTGGCCGCTGGGAAGGAAAACACTTATTATACATTATTGACACAGGTATAGTTACCTACTGGCTACCTAGTGTTCCTGTGGCTCATTGGTAGAGCATTGTGTTAGCAGCGCAAAAGGTTGTGGGTTCAATTCCCAGGGAACACACATACAAAAAATGTATAGCCTGTAAGTCGCTTTGGATAAAAGCGTCTGCTAAATATGTAAATGTACTGTAATAAAGACAGTGGAATTTTAGTTTATTATACAATTATTTTATACTATAAAATATGTCATGGTCAAAATCCAAATATTCAATCAGGGTTATTATAGTTAACTAAAACTAAAATGTAAACCTTTTTTAAGTTTATTACTATCGTTTTTATTAATATTAATAATTATAGTTTTAATACATCAAGATACAATAAAGGAAAATTTGAAATTTTGCCTTGGCAACTATCTGAAATAAAAATAATAATTTTACAAAACTGCAAACAAGAAATATAAAGATGAAAATGAAAACAAATTCTAAATATGAATAAAAAACTATAATAGTATCTCAATGATAATAAAATAACACTGGTCCAATAAATGAGGCTAACAAATCCAAAATGACAGACAACACATGCAAGAGATCAGTAACATAACCAAAACATGAGCTCAGTATAAACAGGAAAAATGAGACGTTCACAAACATTGAGTGACTCAGACTGCCTTATATCAGAGCCCCTCCCCTTGAGGGAACATTCAAGGTTAACAAAAGAAGCATAACGCCGCAGTACACTGGCAAGGAGACAAGAAACCTCAGACAAGAGGCCTTTTTAATGGATGTCAATGAAGAAGAGTCTTCAATACTCTAAATGAACTGGTTTTGTGAGGAAACAACACACAATCGACAGACTTTTTGGCTAATCTTCAGTGTTTTCCTGTCTTTCTTCTCTTTTGGAGTTTTCCGTAATATTGGAAATCACATTTTTTAAGATGTGTGACTTATGAGTTTATGTTTTTGAAAATGTAATTTTCTCTTTGAGATTGCCCATTATTTGCGATTGCATTCATGTGCTTATCACAAATGGTTCTGTAAGGGTTACATGCTAAATCAGAATAATTTAATACAATTTTTTTATATATTATATCACTAACCATAAAGGAACACTCCACTTTTTTGGAAATAGGCTCATTTTACAACTCCCCTAGAGTTAAACAGATGAGTTTTACCATTTTTGAATCCATTCAGCCGATCTTCGGGTCTGGCGGGAGCTTAGCTTAGCTTAGCATAGATCATTGAATCGAATCAGACCAGTAGCATCTCCCTCAAAAATGACCAAAGAGTTTCAATATGTTTCCTATTTAAAGCTTGACTCATCTGTAGTTACATCGTGTATTAAGACTGACGGAAAATGAAAAATTGTGATTTTCTAGGCCGATTTGGCTGTGAACTATACTCTCATTCAGGCATAATAATCAAGGAACTTTGCTGCCGTACCATGGGTGCAATGATATTACGCAGCGCCTGAAAGTAGTCCCCAGCTAGGTAACTTTAAATAGGAAAAATATCAAAACTCTTTGGTCATTTTTGAGTGAGATGCTATTGGTCTAATCTGATTCAATGATCTATGCTAAGCTAAGCTAAAAGTGCTCCCGCCAGACCCGGAGATCGGCTAAATGGATTCAAAAACGGTAAAACTAAACTGTTTTACTCTCGGTGAGTTGGAAAATGAGCCTATTTCCAAAAAAAGTAAAGTGTCCCTTTAAGTGTGATCATTAGTACTTGTGCTGTCTGGTAACACTACAGGCAGTAATTATTCATCTTCATTTACATCAACACATTAATCTCGAGCTAAACCCTCATGTGTGAAACGCCCACACAAAGTATGTCATCAGTGCAGATCAAGAGCCTCTGAAGACACGTCTAAAACATCACAACTGACCTCAAATCAGCATTGAAAACCCAGCCGCAAACACAAATATGCTGTGTCATGCAAGTCGATTGACTATTATGAGACCGTGTGGTGATATTGAGATTCTAGCGTTTCCTATTAAGCGAGAATGCCCCAGGTACACCGACTGCCACTCGCACACCACGCAGCAAGAATTCATATATCTGCTGCACCGCTGCGGCTTCATTGATGTCCTGTTCTCTGGCATGTTGCACCATGGCAGATCAATATGACCTTACCTCTGCTGCCTGCTTCTTTGAAACTTAATTACTGATAGTCAGCTACAAAGTCATTGTGGTCCGGCTGCCAATATTCATTGGGGATCATTACCAGCCTAATAAAACTGATTATTTATCATCTTCTGAGCTGACATTCAACCTATTTCCATTTATCTCTCTGCTTGCAGGGGCACAGAAATACACAAAAAATATAAAAGCTTGTTATTTGTCTTTAAACTAGCCGTTTTTTTTTTTTTTTTTTTTTTTAGATACACGGCATATACCAATGGCTCTTAAAAATAAAGGTGCTTCACGATGCCATAGAAGAACCTGTTTTGTCTAAATGGTTCCATAAAGAACCTTTAACATCTGAAGAACATTTCATTCAGTTCTTAATGGTGAAAGAAGGTTCTTCAGATTATAAAAAGGTAAGGAAAAGATGGTTCTTTAAAGAATCTTTGACTGAAAGGTTCTTTGTGAAACCAAAAATGGTTCTTCTGTGGCATCGCTTGAAGAACCTTTTAAGCACCTTTATTTTTAAGAGTGTACAGTTGACAGACGACACGACTCTGGAATGATGTGAAGCTGCACCGGCATTTCAGTTGCTGCACACACCACCATTTAATACAGCGCGAGAGAGACGATCAACAAAACAAATCCTGACATTATTTTGTGTACCCTAAGTGTGTGAGCGCCATCAAGATACTCGATTTCATGAGAGCAAAAACAACTTTTCAAACATGATTCGATTAAGTAACCACTTTGACACAGCAGCTCTAGACAGATGGAAGAGCTATTATCAAATTCTAAAATATACTAATATCAATGCGGTTGAATTGAATTATATAAAAACACATAGACCTACAGTGTCATTCTTTCTGAATGTTGTTATTGTGCATTTTCTGATAGGACTCTTTTCACAGATATACAAAGGTGGTGCTTAGCTTAAAAAAGCTTGGCAGACAGGCAAACAGCTGCCATCTTGACTTGTTGTCACTTTTCATCCACTGTGATGTACAAAACATTGGCGACAGCGACTGTCCCTACAGTTTGGAGTTTGGAGGGCACACCAGTAATTTAGTTTAGTTTAGTTAATTTGTTTACAGGGGCCATGCACATTAATAAACATGACTGTAAATGTGCTAGAATTAGCCAAAGAGGCTATTTTTCATCTGATGTGAAATCTGTGACCGTTAAGTTCATGAGACGTCTCTTCAATAGATCGAGTCTGAAACATTTCATCTAGCGGTATTTTATCCCAGATTAGGGGTCAAGGTTTAGCTGGTTAGCATGTCCCTGTTAGCTCCTGTTTGTTGAGTCATACCATGTGGCAGCAAAAAGCATATTCCTTCATTGACAGTCATTCAAAAAATGACTTCTGATAAAATCATTTTTTATATAGTATATAATGCCCAATTTTTGAAGAGCTCTGGATAGTCACTAGCGGGGCTAAAAGACAACAAGTAGATGTGTGATTATTTAGATGTCATATGTTCATACAGATGATAACTCTATAGTACCGTGGAGATAGGACGCCACCTTGCTTTGCCTTCTCTGAGCTTGCAATATCAGTTGGAGGAACAGTGACCCCTGGAGGCTAAATAATAATACCACCACACACACACACACATGAGGGCCCTTTCCAAGCTTCCCCCCTTTAGCGTTTAGATTAATAAGGTCCACTTTCTATCAGCACACTCGCTGTTAATGCAGTCTGCACTGCTTTCCCAAAGCAATTAACGGAATGGATGCACTGCTGTTGTTTTATCAAAAACAAGTTGCATCCTGAAGCACATCTCAGCTGTTGATTTATTCATTTGTGTTTCACTTTAAAAGCCTCTGGCCCATCTCTTTTTTATAAAGAATGAGCCGAGGATGCATGAAGCCCAGCAGGCAGAGGTGCTTAGAGATATGAGCTGTAACGTAATGTCACACAGGGGAGAAATATAAAATGATGATTTGGAAGAAGTGCCAGGCAGCTTTATACAAGAAGGTGAAACAAGACAGATAGTAGTGCAGTGATGAGGAGGAACGTCGGTGGACGCACGCAACATTGTTTTGTTGATTAGCGCAAACTCCAGGGGTTGATATGCGAAAAAGCTGTTTTGTCATGCTTAGTCTGACCAAGACGGAAGGTATTGATTTACTGAAAATAATGAAGAAGCATGCTGATTTTCCTGCTGGAGATTGTAAAGTATGATCATGATAATAGTAAGTTGTCATTTAGCAGATGTCTTATCCCAGTTGTTCTGAAAGAGTCAGTGTCCAATCCTGCTTCTGGAGGACCAATGTATTGTTGAGTTTAGCTCCAATCTGCCCAGAGACACTTCCCTGGACGTTCCCTGGAAGTAATCCCAAACTTGATTAGGATCGGAGATAAACTCTGCTGGATTGTGGCCCTCTGGAACAGGATTGGACACTCCTGTCTTACAGTATCCTAAGGTTGAGGATTGCACAACAATGGTGAATTTAAAGAGAATGAACCAACAACTTAGCAAAGATAGTGTCAGTCCTCTGTCATGTGTGTCATGTGTTCCTGCCTCTTGTGTACTTATTTGGTTTGTTTCCAGTCCTTGTTTAGTGTGATTATTAGTTAAATTTGTTCCAGCTGTGCTTGTCTTATTAACCTGTGTATTTAAGTTCCTGCCTGTTCAGTTTTGTATCGTCTGGTCTACTCGCTACTCGTGTTCCTGTCTGTGTCAGCCTTGCCTTGTCCTGCCCAGCCTTGTTTGTCTACATTAAAGACTATTATTTGAGTTTACTCCTCGTCTGCATGTTCCTGTATCCTCCTCGTGTGTGTGCACTGTGACAGATAGTTGTAATAAAAATTCTGCTATCTGTTTCTCACCCTCATATCATTCCAAAGCTGTACGCCCGGGGTGCCAAACACAGTTCCTGGAGGGCCACAGCCCTGCAGAGTTTAGCGTCAACCTCAAATGCACCAGATCCAGCTAATCAAGTCCTTCAGACTCATGTGTGACCCTGGACCACAAACCCAGTCATAAGGGTCAATTCTTCGAAATTGAGATTTATAAATCATCTGAAAGCTGAATAAATAAGCTTTCCGTTGATGTATAGGACAATATTTGGATGAGATACAACTATTTGAAAATCTGGAATCTGAGGGTGCAAAAAAATCGAAATACTGAGAAAATCACCATTAAAGTTATCCAAATTAAGTTCTCCAAATATACCCCAGCGACTTAAGACTGTTTTTTGTGCTCCAGGGTCACATTTGAAAACTACAGGTGTGTTTGTTGGAATGGAGTTGGACCTGAACTCTTTAGGGCTGTGGCCCTCTAGGAGCTGAGTTAGACACCCCTGCAACGTATATGACGTCCTGTGAAAAGGGGATGTTTTGCAGAATTTCACAGCATTTTTGAGCATGTCGCATATGAGTTGTATGGACTACATTTATGGTACCTTCTCACTAAATCACTGAAAGTATGTAATAATTCAAGTCAGATAATGGCAGTTTTCGAAGTATTTTGACTGACTGTCTTCAGAAACATGTAGATGGTATTTTCTTTTCATCTTCCCTCTGTTTAATGCATGTTAAAGTAGTACTTATAAGAGCAGCACTTATGATGATTGAGAGTAGAGAGACCAGAGGAAATGATGTATGTATGTCAGGTAGACCAGAAGGTATTGTACTATTGAAGCAGAGGGAGATGATGACGATAGAGAGAGAGACATGAGAAGAGTTAGAGAAGAGACGTGAGAGAGAAGAGAGAGAAGAAGAGAGAGAGAGAGAGAGAGAGAGAGAGAGAGAGAGAGAGAGAGAGCGAGAGCACTGGCAAACTTAGTTTATTTACATGATGAGATTTATGTATTTATTTGTTTATTTGGGACTTTTGCTTTAGAATTTTACTTTGATTTGTTTATTTGACATAGATATTTAAATTTCACAAAGAAGTATGCATTATGTTTTTCTGAAGAATAATAAAATGGCACTTTTTCATTAATACATTTTGTATTTCAAATATGGTGAGAAAGTCATATCTTGAATCACATCGCATTGTGAGTTGAGTGAATCATTACATCCCCACTGTATGCTTTCACTGAAAAAGAGCAGCATAAATGTTCAGCAAAACAACTTCTTTTGCTTTCCACAAAAAGAAAGAAAAGAAAATCGCTCAAGTTTAGCAACAAATGAATGGTGCATAAATGATGATAGAATTATAATTTTTGGGTGAAGTATTGCTTGAGCTCTAGCAATGACACTTTACATGAAAAACCTTCTCAGCTTGCTTTATTTATTCATCTTCTATCTGTTTTGCAGAGATCCCAACAAACCAGTGCCTCAGGACACCAAGTTCATCCACACTAAGGCCAATCGCTTCGAAGAGGTAGCCTGGTCCAAATACAACCCGCAAGACCAGCTGTACCTGCACATCGGCCTCAAGCCACGAGTCCGGGATCACTACCGTGCCACTAAAGTGGCGTTCTGGAAGCACCTGGTCCCTCATCTGTACAACCTTCATGACATGTTCCACTACACCTCCACCACCACCAAAGTGCCACCGCCCGAGACGACCCAGAACTCCCTGTCCACCAAACGTCCCAACGGCAAAACCTGGCCGTTCAACACCAAGCGGCCTCCGATGTCTCCGGCCTACAACAGCGAGAGCGGCAAGGAGCAGTGGAACGGAGAAGATGAGCCAGGCCCTCTGCTGGTGGAGAACCCACGGGATTACTCCACCGAGCTGAGCGTGACCATCGCAGTGGGAGCTTCGCTGCTGTTCCTCAACGTTCTGGCGTTCGCTGCTCTGTACTACCGCAAGGATAAGCGCCGACAGGAGCAGCACCCGCAGCCCAGCTCTCCACGAGCCACCACCGTCAATGACATGAACCGGCACACCCCTGAAGAGGAGATCATGTCCCTGCAGGTCAGCCAGACGCATCACGCATAATGCATATTAAAGTAGTGTTTATAAGCACAGCACTGATTTGCTGACAGTGGTAATCAAGGACATGCTGTATTTGTCATGTCATAAGCTGCTGTCAGAGAGTGAATTTGCATCTTCATCGTCTGTAGTTTTAGGCCCGATCAGACAGAACGTGTTTTTTTGCAGTGAGAGGTTTCTTTAAAAAAAAATGTTTTCTATTGGCAGTGAGAGTTTTGCGCACATTTGACGCACCCCGAGCGCCTCGCGAAACGCGCCTTGTGTTTTTAGTGTTTGACGGTGTGTTTCCACTGGCACATAGCGAGCGTTTTTCAATTATATCCTATGGAAGTTGAGCTTAAATGTGCTTAAATGCTAATTGAGCTTAATTATGGGATTGGTGCGGAGAAAGCAGTCGAGAGCGTCAAAAAGCATCCCTCGACTTTATGCAAATATTGAGCGAAAAAAACGCTGGGCAACAACCTATTGGTGTTAATAGAATAAGAAGAAATGCAAACAGGGTATAAATGTTTCAGAGGCGTGCTCTACTCTAATTTAGACACACCAAAAAGCAGTGGCGTTGTAGCCTTGCCAGCGGCGCTGAGCGCAGATTTGATGCTGTATTGGAAACGCACCATAAAGTTGAAAAAAAGCAACTCTGAGCAGAAAAGCACCCGACGTCATTCGCTTTTTTTTTCCATTGTCCAATCAAATGAATGGAGAGGCGGGCCTTCCATGGTGGTGACGAAAGCCCAGAGACTGCAATGATGGAGGAGAAGTTTTGGTGTCTGTCGCGGTTTACCGGAGCTGTATTTTTTAAGGTTTTTGCTAATGTGACAGTTTACTTAACAGCAGACACCAAAGATTTTAGAGCGCTCATGCTATAGTCCTTTGATTAGACTGGCAGGGGTCAGGACAGCTGATTTGGTGGTTGCCTAGCAACATAAAAAACTGCATTGCACTGCTCTTTTTTAAAAGTTACCCAAAAAAAGAAGTTTTTCAGACCTAAAAAACGTGTACGGTCTGATCGGTTCTTATGCAGCATAATTTATCAGAACAAGTCAATTTGCTTCAAATGCATTTTCTGTACATTTTCTGCTGGAAACATGTTGATATATCTTTTTTTTGTGTCCCTGCAGGTCAACCAGACGCACCACGAGTGCGACGCAGGGCCGCCCGGAGACCCCTTACGGCTCGCTTCGCTTCCCGACTACACGCTGACTCTGCGACGCTCGCCTGACGATATCCCGCTCATGACGCCCAACACCATAACCATGATCCCCAACTCGCTGGTGGGCATGCCCAACCTACATCCATACAACACCTTCACAGCTGGCTTCAACTCCACCAGCCTGCCTCACTCCCACTCCACCACGCGTGTATAGCTTTACGGCCATCCGACAAGCGGGAGGGATGGGGAAGAGTCTTTGGCTTCATTGAAAACACTGAAGCGAGAGGAGGGGGTTCAGGACGATGGCGGAAACGAAAAGATTTGAATAGACTTTTGCGAAAAGCAGTGACGAGTTCTTTCCAGATGTCAAGTTGTGCAAACCTGCCAAAACAGAACTGCTCTCTTTCCTTTGAAAAGGGACGAGCGTTTCAAGCAGTATTTTTTCTAATCATCGTTTTAAAAGAAAAGAAAGAAACGCCTTTTTAAGCAGAATCGGGCGAATGGAGCGATCACTTTTTTCTTGAATAAATAACAACAACAAAAAAACACAAAAAAAACAAATACAAAGGAAAGTGCATTTTATTTCCCATCACAGTCTTTTGTGGGAAACATGTTTCAAAACAGTGGCCTCTAAGGTGACATCTGCATAAAATAGTTTGCTTTGCTTTTCGATTTCTTTTCAATGCCTTATAAAGAGCTGTTTTTTCTCTTAATTTGACGATCTTTCCCTGAGATGTGTCTGTGTGGAACATAGTGACCTGACTCGAGCGCTTGGATTCCAGGAAACATTAGACAGACGACAAATATGGAAAGCAGTGGATTGAAATACTAACTGCAACTCATTTTCCAGTTGCATAAGCTCACATGTGGTGTTTTATCTTTTTTCTTGATTCCACTGAAAGGCTTTGGTTTGAAACTTTTCCATTGGACAAGACTGGCGATAAAGACTTTTAAAGTTACTGTAAGTGTTTTGTTTAAAGAAAAGTGCATCTTTTACAACAAAATTATCTATCGGCTCCTGTGTCAAATTTCCAATGAAATGCACACTTACACACAACACTCAGAGCACTGTTCGACTGGTGTGTGTGTGTGTGTGTGTGTGTGTGGTGTGTGTGTGTGTGTGTGGTGTGTGTGTGTGTGTGTGTGTGTGTGTGTGTGTGGGTGTGGTGGGAGATGTTTGTGGTGTGATGAGGAAAAATTTGTATAATGAGCATGGGTATGCATGGTTTAGGTGAGAAGGTGATGTGTTGAGGATTTAGTGTTAGATTGTAGAGAGAGTAGAGAGAGAAAGAGGAGATTTTGTGTGAATGGGATTATTTGAGATGAGTCTCCTGTGGTGTGTAAGTTGTGTGTGTGTGTGGTGTGGCATGCGCTGCAGTGTTGTCGTGTAAAACGTGCTTGCGTGCCTTGGAAAGTCCGTAAACATAAAAACATCTGTGTGTGATGGGTTGTGGTGGTGTGTGTGTGTGGTGGTGTGTGGTGGTGCTGTGCGTGCGTGCTGTGTGTGTGTTGGATTGCCTTTGCCATGTTTTCTGTTATATATTTGTGTGATGGGGTGGGGGGGGCTTCTTTAAAACTGCGTTGATTTTGTTCACCACAAATAGTGATTCAGCTGCGTCTATTGTCGTCTGTCTTTGCGAAATAGAGCTTTTTGTTATTTTAAAATGTCTAATTTTGCTTAAGAATTACAAAATAAATCTTTTATTTTACATGCAAATGAAAACAATAGCTTAAGATTGAACTGAACTAACTGACTTTGTAAGCGTTCCTCTCGACTGGAGACAGTGGCCTCTTTACACTGAATAACCTGACTTCAGTGTAGACCTGTGTTTCTTTAAATATATATATAAATATGGGCATACATACATATATGTATAGGGCTTTTATGAAGATTTTGCTCCCATTGACCTGGAAGTGTAAATGACCTTTATTATCAATTATTAGGCTGAAAGCACCAATATTCAGAGGGCAGAGCAGTTCGTGTCTGTACTAGTTTTATCCTCTACACCATAATCTGAGGCCACAAAAAGGGTCTTTTTAATAGCTCTATATGTATATTTATGTATAAATATATTTAATATTTATTTATGTATACCAGATGTATACATGCTGATTGTGCCATGTGCCAAATTAAACCATAAAACTGGAGAAGAAAACGGTTTCCAAAAAACGTTATTTTATTTATAAGTTTTGTTTTTGCACAACTCCATCACAGTTGAATGCACATTTCCTATCTGATCTTTGTTGCTTAACATATGAGGATTTTTTTATGAAAATATGGGTGGAAATCAAGGTAATATGTTAAATCGGTCATCTGCATGATGACCCCCCCCTTTTGTAGTATGACTAGCACTAAAACAAATACTATAATACCCCTTGAAAACTCCATTTTGCAAACATGTACAAAGTTAATGTACACACTCAATGATGAAGAGTCACTTTTTAAGCAAAGGAAGAATAAGTGACTCAAATATCCAACATAATGAGTAATCCTGTTTAGCACAGCGTTTGAAGAGATGCGTGTATATTATGCTTATAATTACACACCTGAGAATTGAAAGCAGTGCATGGCATCATTACAGGCATTGGAAAGCCTTTATGGTTGGAAACTGGAGTTATGATCAAGTATGAATATCCCCACATCATACATGGATTGCAGCAGCAGGTATTTGAATGAGGGTTTCTGAGAGTGGACTGCAACCCTTTAGCCTCCAGCATCTGACTCGGGTTCTGAGACGAAGCGGCCTCTGGTTTCAGTAACACTCTTGTCCGGTTTGACCTTCATCAGACCCTGCCACTCTTCCTCACAACAACTCAAACCCCCTTTAACACCAGCCCCACGGCATGCACGTTTATCTGCAATTCTGAGCTTAAAAGTCACATTATAGCCTCTTTTAAATCAATACCTCATCTTCACCTAACAGATTCTGTTCAACACTGTTGTTCGATGTTTGGGAGTATTAGGCCCGAAACATGAAGCAATAATGTGAATGCAAACTTTAAAAGGGCAAGAAACTCTACTTCATAATGCATTTAGCTGTAATGAAGAATAAATAGCACGCATCAGTGGTTGAGAAGCTCTTGAAACTAGGTTTGAATTAGACTCATCTGAGTCATCAGCAGATGAGAGTATTTATTACTCATGTGGGTGTTTAAGGATGTTTTGAGGGCAGCTAATTCATCGCTCATATTCAGCTTTTGCTCCCTGATTGACTGAAGAAATATCACAACATATATCATAGAGGTCTCGCAGGAGCAGCCGGGTTTCCTCGGATGAACAGGGGTTATATTACAGACGGCACGGATATGAGCAAATAGAAACTTGGAGAACTTGGGACCACATGACAGACACCTGCTTCAATGTCTACCGACTAACGTACTCGGGTGTCACGCTAAAGCCGAAGAACTGGCATAAGTATGACATTAAATGAGTTTTTAGGCTGTGCAGTGAAGCAATGTGATTGTAGCTTTGTTGGCTTGAGCATGTACCTGCCGTTGAGGAAATGACTTTAGCTGCTAGGCTGGAAGCCGCGGTGCATAACATCTTCTCTTCTGTGTCTGAAGTGCTGCTCTCATAAATCAAATGATTTTTCACACTCTCCTCTGCTGCTCTGTTCCTCTGGCGTCCTCTCTTACTGTAGCTCTGAAAGGAGCTAATGCGCCGTAGAAATGAATATGAACATTTCCATTCATTAGATGGACCATTTTCTGATTAAATGAATTATTCTTGTACTTACATCTCCATATATTACTGTGTTTATCGAATGCCGTGTTTGGGAATATTCAAGCTTGATAATGATCTCGGGCTCATGCACACAAGGTTTTCTCATGTCACTGCTATCCAGGTTTTATATTGCTTTGTTTGGACCAGTTAATATGGATCAAAAGTGTTGCTAGGTGTTTGAAAGTGTAGTTACAAGTAACGCAATTACGTAATTTAATTACAAAATACTATAATCTGCTACAGTTAACGATTACAAAGGGGGTTTTCATTGCTTTAAAATATGAGACACCAATGTTTCGGGAGTTTAGGATACAAAATAAGACACATGCTTAACTGTTTTATTTCCTATTTGGTTATATGTATGCACATAATTTTTTTAAGATTATTTTATTTTTAGATGCCGTTGTTTCCTGTTAATGCTATGCAAGGGTTTGATTTCAAAAACAGTATCATAGCTATTAAACGGTTTCTTGTTATGATTTTTAAATCTGTATTTAACCTCAGAATGATCTCGAAGTATAAAGAGGGGCAAAGTCTGATTTTGTGGTGGCAGTGCTTTAAAATTAAATGATTATAATCTGAATTAAAGTGAGTAATCAGTGTCGAGTGCTACTGTATGGTTAACTCTGCCTGCTTTAAATGTTTCAAAATGATTAAAGGCCATTGCACACGGATTTTTGCACGTTAAAAATTAAATATGACCTCATGTTATGTCAATCACGTTTACACACTGCTTCCGAAACTTTTGTCCGTCATAAAAAAATTGGGATCAGGTTGGATTTTCTGTGTTTTCACATCCGTAGCATGCATTTTGATAGGAAAAACGCATGCGAAAATTTCGGACTCAGTGTGCAAAGACCTTAACAGTTTAAAACATTCATTAGAAATGTAGAAAATCAATTAAAGGTGATCGGTTAAATTACATTAATAAAGTATTTGAATTACATTTGAAATATAGTGCAACTTGTAGCCTGTAACCTATTATATTTCCAAAGTAACCTTCCCTTGATTTCTGGTCTGCTAACAATCAAAGGATTCACCCTAAAGTCTCTCTGGTCTCTGACTTGGGTCCTTCCTTCAAATTAGGGATAAAATAAGGGATTGTTCTCATCCGTTGTATTGTCAACAAGGGGGAAACCATAGCTCTCTAATATTGCATCCCATGTGATTGCATGAATTTGTGTTTAATTAAGGTTTAGGGGGTTGTTCAAATCACTAACTCTGAGAACAAGCAATAATAATAGTAACAGTTACCTCAGAAAGCACCACTTAAAAAGGTCAAACCTGCAAAGACGTATTCCTGCTGAGCAAACAATAGATGCTGCTGTTTTTAAAGGCTGAAGTACTTTATACTACCCTTGATGATTGGACTTTCTTCTGTGAGCTGCAACCGGAGAGGTCAGAGATGTGTTATTTTCTTGTAGCTGAAAAAGTTGAACTGTGATTAACTAGGTGGATAATAGAAATGATAACAAAGTTGGACTGGGATGGTTTGCCAGCACTTTTGGAAGCATTACTCTTTCCCTCCTTCCCTCTCACTCATAAAAACTGCACCTCATAAAATAGTTTTAGAGATGATTAGCTGCGGTATTGCATTGAGGGCTATATGGTATCAATTGAACAGACTATTAGGGAAGTGCAGGAGCTACACACTAATTGCACCCACAGGGTAATGCACACTAAACAGAGCTGATAGCACATGCTCTGAGCTGTTAAGAGGCGATCTGAACCATGACAAGCTAACGGCACATTTTAATCTTATTAACCTTATGTGCTGTGCCAACCCGACTGTGACGGCTGCACACGAACAATAAAACGATCTTGCAGGTAATTGCATGCACAGGAAGGAGAATAATTGCATGTTTGAATGTTGCATATTAATTGAAGACAGTGAAGCGGTCATTGAACTAATGCGTGTTGAGTGATGTGTGGATGTAATCATTGTGAACGACTTCCCGTGAGACACAGGCTTTGGTTTGAATCGTATCTTTTATTGAAAACAGGACCCAAGAGTGAGGATTTTAAAATGAATCCAGCCATTCACTACCAGTATCTGTATTCGGTTAAAGCCGTTTACCTGTTATTGTGATCAATTTTAACATTAAAAAAATTATACAAATGATAATAATAATATGAAGTCCTGCATACATCAAAGACTATTGCATTAAAACAAATCATTGAATTATACGGTCAAGACATTTTTTTATAATTGAGAAAATGCACAAATAAATAGTTTACAATAAAACCTATAACTTGCATATAGAAAATAGATTTGATTGGGGGAATTTTCAGCCTAAAAGCTTCAGGCTAAATAGTAAAGTCTAAAAGTGAGGTATATTTGAATATGGCTAGCGTATTCTTGTCAACATTATTTCCAAAAAGCATGAATTTAGCTATTTTCTGAGGCGTTCAGAAGAAATGAATAACAACTTTGATTTTAAACTCTTTCCAGTAGTTGCTGTTAGTCACTTTATATCAGCTGCACATCTCTTCAGCAATCTCCTGCTCTTTCTCTCATTGCCTTCAGATGCTGTGCTTCTTCAGAATAAACGGAGTGAGGTTTAATACCCTGAATAGACTATCCTGACCTCAGTGCTATTATGCTGAAGAACAAATATCATTATCATCATGTCATTATCTCTAGTTCCAGCTGCCTTAGAGCCCATTTGAGCAACTAAAGTCTAAATGAGATCTATTGAAAAGAAATGAATTTGGCCTTAAGTAAAGCTACATCCTCAAGTGGTGCTCTCTGATGATTCATTACATTTATGCTGAATGGTAACGAGTGGTTTTAATATATCTTTGTGTTTTGAACTAACATATGTTTGTAGTTAAGAGAAAAACAAATGTAGCTGTATCTGCTGAGGTCCTGTCCGCACATCTGGTGTTCAAGTTCACATGAGGAGATATGGCTTGAGTGTGTAGTTTTTGGTATACAATCTCACAACATGCCTCACTGATTTAAATACAGGCTTTTCAGAGGTTTAAGATCAGTTCAGGCATCCTAAGAAGCTAAAACGAGCTTTCTGTTGCATTGCAATAATTTTAGATGCATCTAAGTTTGGAATCGGAGCAAGGTTAGCATGCAAAAAAACATCCCGTGCTTTTTATTCCTCAAAGATAACAGATGTAGAAATATGCTCCCAGAAACTGTATAAAGCATTTAATAACAAGCAGCAATTAACATAAATGTAGTGTATTCTATAAAAGCATAATGTCTGATTGCACATAAAACATGACTGACATTGTTATTTCGGTTTAAATTAATGCTTATGATTTGTCCTTGTTGAAAGAACTCAGAACAGCTGCTCTCTCAAATACATGACCACCGGCAATTCAGAAGGTCTAATAAATGATATACGATATCCTCTTGCATTGTACCTCCAGTAATATGGCATATAATGAAGGAAATGGCAAGCTAGCCTCTGACCTCACAGCTGTAAACTAGCCCTCATTCCAAAAATATGTCCCCTAATCTGGAAATGCATTTTCTTTTCTTCTGTGGCCCTCAAGCATGCGGCTGGAAATACAGTCAGAGTCAAAGTCATCCAGACGTTCTGCTGCTCAAGCCATTATTTTCACTCGGTGTCACACATTGCAGTGCACTTCATTACAGAGATGCCTGCGTCTCAAGGTAACACTGTTATTTCACACTTATTGCATATAAACTGATTTATGCTTGGTCTTGTCATATCTGAGCATCATAAAACACCTGATGTTACTTTGATATGACTGAAAATGAGGCTATAAGAGACTGTTGGAAACAGTTCGGTGGCCTGCATTTCGGTTCATAAAGGACACAATACCAAACAAAATAAATACTCCTAGACTAGTGTCTCAACTCTTTTTGACACCATAGCCAATTAACGAGTTCGTTTGCCCATATAATCATTAGGTAATCGAGTAAACTTATTTGGCTTGCTGTCCGCTGATGAGGGGCTCGATGAAGCAGCTTCAGCTCGAGCTCTGATACACCCCCCAGGGACTTGATAAAAGGTGATTACGAAGGGCAAGGTACCTAAGAAGAAGGTGGAGATTGGGGAGGTGGAGGGCAAGGTACCTAAGAAGAAGGTGGAGATTGGGGAGGTGGAGGACAAGGTACCTAAGAAGAAGGTGGAGATTGGGGAGGTGGAGGGCAAGGTACCTAAGAAGAAGGTGGAGATTGGGGAGGTGGAGGGCAAGGTACCTAAGAAGAAGGTGGAGATTGGGGAGGTGGAGGGCAAGGTACCTAAGAAGAAGGTGGAGATTGGGGAGGTGGAGGACAAGGTACCTAAGAAGAAGGTGGAGATTGGGGAGGTGGAGGACAAGGTACCTAAGAAGAAGGTGGAGATTGGGGAGGTGGAGGGCAAGGTACCTAAGAAGAAGGTGGAGATTGGGGAGGTGGAGGGCAAGGTACCTAAGAAGAATGTGGAGATTGGGGAGGTGGAGGACAAGGTACCTAAGAAGAAGGTGGAGATTGGGGAGGTGGAGGACAAGGTACCTAAGAAGAAGGTGGAGATTGGGGAGGTGGAGGACAAGGTACCTAAGAAGAAGGTGGAGATTGGGGAGGTGGAGGGACAAGGTACCTAAGAAGAAGGTGGAGATTGGGGAGGTGGAGGGCAAGGTACCTAAGAAGAAGGTGGAGATTGGGGAGGTGGAGGGCAAGGTACCTAAGAAGAAGGTGGAGATTGGGGAGGTGGAGGGCAAGGTACCTAAGAAGAAGGTGGAGATTGGGGAGGTGGAGGGCAAGGTACCTAAGAAGAAGGTGGAGATTGGGGAGGTGGAGGGCAAGGTACCTAAGAAGAATGTGGAGATTGGGGAGGTGGAGGACAAGGTACCTAAGAAGAAGGTGGAGATTGGGGAGGTGGAGGACAAGGTACCTAAGAAGAAGGTGGAGATTGGGGAGGTGGAGGGCAAGGTACCTAAGAAGAAGGTGGAGATTGGGGAGGTGGAGGGCAAGGTACCTAAGAAGAAGGTGGAGATTGGGGAGGTGGAGGACAAGGTACCTAAGAAGAAGGTGGAGATTGGGGAGGTGGAGGACAAGGTACCTAAGAAGAAGGTGGAGATTGGGGAGGTGGAGGACAAGGTACCTAAGAAGAAGGTGGAGATTGGGGAGGTGGAGGACAAGGTACCTAAGAAGAAGGTGGAGATTGGGGAGGTGGAGGGCAAGGTACCTAAGAAGAAGGTGGAGATTGGGGAGGTGGAGGACAAGGTACCCAAGAAGAAGGTGGAGATTTTGGAGGTGGAGGACAAGGTACCTAAGAAGAAGGTGGAGATTGGGGAGGTGGAGGACAAGGTACCTAAGAAGAAGGTGGAGATTGGGGAGGTGGAGGGATGCTGAAACAGCTGGGACTAGAGAGAGGTAAGCAGCTGCATATGTACTCTGGCTGTTGATTGAATGATTAGATGGGCTCGCTCCTCCCTAACTTACGTTTAAGAACTTCATTAAATAATGTCAGAGAGTTGAATAGACACTGACACTGTAAAATAAAATGAGTTTGAACTCAGTTCAGTTGAGTTGCCACAATCCATTTCATTTAGAAACCAATAGAAATGTCTCCAGTACTCACTAAAATACAATCAAATTCCTCTCATTATTTGTGTTGTTGAAATTTAATTGTATTGATTATAAATCCTAATCCTAAAATGTTACATCTTTTTACATCCCACATAACAACAATAAACACTAACAGATCTCCCCTTTTATTAATCTTGTGCAAAGATACATAAAATAACATTTCATTTCAACATTTACTCTCCTTACAGAGTCTGAAGCAAAGCTTGCTGTGTTCTGCTTATTATAATCAAGTTATTGAGTTCACATAATTATTCATATTAACTCATTTAATTGAATACAGTTGACAGTTAGGTTGTACAGTGATTAGAAAGCACACATGGAGTTATTTTATTCATCTAAGTGGGGTTTTTAGGTATAGAAAATCAGACTAATATAGCCATTTCTATTTTTTCTGCACAGTGGGAATCCTGATTCCTCCCACGGTTGGTAAGCAGAAAGAGAAAAATAATAGCAAATACACAGTTCAACTTTTACCCACTGCTTTGTTTTATAGTTGCTTTACGAAAAAAAAACTATATTGTTTAAATGGCATTGGCAAGTTTTAACCATCAGATGGCAGTGATACAAAGATTTAAGGCAAAATATGCATCTCATCTGCAAGAAATGAATAACTGTCACTACACACTTAATACTTAAACAAACAAAAAAACGTAATACTTAATTAAGCATTGCTGTATATTAACTGAATACTTAAGGGGGGAAAATACTTTTTTTATTCTAGCATGCATGCATTTATGTATGTATGTATTTATTTAATCAATGTTCAATTAACTAATTGTAAAAAAAAAAAAAAAAAAGTGACCTTTACTAATTGATTAACACTAATCGAGCAGTGTTTCTCTGGACACCCACATAGCAGAATGCTTTAGATATCTCATTAATTACAACACCTGATTCAGCTCATAGCTTCAGTGTTGAATAGAAAGCCATCTAAAACACTTTGGGAGGAATCGTGAATCCAGAGGACAACATGAAGGTCTGCGAGCACACAAGCCCGATGTTCTTTTGAGTGATGTGTACCTGGAAAATGTCCTTGTTCTTCCTGTTTCAGACAACAGCATTTGGGGCTGTGCGATTAAACATTTGCTGATACATTTATCTATGTTCAGCAGCATATTCCAGCTCTGTTATTGCTGAAGTGTTGACAGATCAGATAACCTGCTCGACTGACTTTAAATCAGTGTGTGAACTTGCCTTCGCTCCATTGCAGGAAGAACAATCAGTTTACTGTTTGTCCTGGAATATAATTACCCAGACTTCTTTATGGGTTTGTCATAAACAGAGATTAGAAGCTTGTTTCTTGGTCTACAGTTTACTTGCGTTTACCTTGTTTCTTCGTTTTGTTGCATGAGCAGCATGTGTTACCCTGTCTTAATGCAATCATTGCTCTGTGCACAGAGCAGCTCTCTAGGGTGCACTTCAGCAAAGCAGTGCATCAAACAGATGACAAGCCTCTGTAAACAAACACGCCTGGGTCTGTCTTGCTGGGGGGCTTCCAAGATGCACAAAACAGGCACATTTCCTTGCCTGTTCTAATTAGGCAATCAGCAGAAGAATTATTTAAAGCACCTGTGTTCTTTTGTACAAAATGCCATCTACTTACGAACTGCTTCCCTTCAGTGTCTATTTGAAATGCAAAGCAGGAGTGGGCCAATTTCTCTGTTTTCATATCAATAGAGGCGGACGTTGTCACAGCAGTTGAGGGCCTATTCATGCTGAAATCGTCAGTCGTCCGTTCTAGCCATGGATGGGATGCAGCAGAGAGACCACGAGGTTCAGCTGTCAAACTGTTTATCTGTGAATCAGCGTACACACCCAGTGCCATAAATCTTGGTACACTAGTTTATTGCATTTGGAACATGTAACTCTGTTTAATAAACTACTAATATTTAATAGTGTTTGCTCGTGTGCTATTATGTTTCTAAGTGATCTTTGATGAACAAAAAGCTCAATAAAACAAAGAGGTGAAAAAGCCCCATGTATCGAAGCCAAATCTAGGGATGCAATTTTTAGTTTGTTTCATGTTTTGTTTTGTCTTTTGACTTGGGCCTGAGTGCAACCACCTAGCAACCACAGAAATTGCAAAAACTGTGCAGAAACCTGCAGTATTTTGACGGCAAGTTTTGCATGAGCACGTTCTATCTTCCGTCACACTTTCTATGAGGTCTGTATTTATAATGCATTATAAGCGTGTTCTTAATGCATTATAATGCATACATAATACCTTATAAACAATCTTTTAATGTGTTGTATAATCTAATAAATAATCATAAAAACAGTAACAATACATTATAATTCTTGCCTATTTGTGATTGTAACTTTTAAGAGTATGATGCATTATAACAGCTGCATTTCTAATGCAGCAATGAGGGCATTCTTAATGCTTTATAATGCACACAAAATACCGTAATAATTAACGATTTTTAAACGATATAAATGTACCATAAGCAGTGTCGTGAGTAACTCATTACAAGTAATGCGAGTTATGTAATAATATTCAAGTAACTAGTAAAGTAACGCATTACTTTTTAATTTACAGGAAAATATCTGACTTACTTTTTTCCATTTATTGATGACAGTGCGCCGTGTGAACATGATCTTACTGTAGTTCTAATCTAGACTTAATGTGAATGTGTATTAATTCATCCCACTCGCAAAAAACAGATTCAGTATTCATCAAAATGAATTCAAACAGTGAAATACAAACTCAGAATATGACGCAAACCTGCAATAATTAAATATGTTAAACAACATAAATATATCTAATCTCATTTTATTAACCGATGTGTTTGCTGCTGATCTTTGATGATCCAGTTCAACCATACTAATAAGCAAAAATTACTTTAGATAAACTAACAATTGTGCTTGATTGTTTTTTAATCACTGAAGAGTGTTGAATCTTCTCCTGTGTTCTTCTGTACAGACGTGATTTACTCGTCCTTCAGTCTGAGGTTTATTCATCACACTTTCTGGTGTGAAAGGGTTTTATATTTGCTATAAATAGAACTTCTTATATTAAAAACAAACAATCAAGCCCTGCTCATATTTAAAAAGTAACGCGAAAGTAACGCAAAAGTAATGTAACGCATTACTTTCCATAAAAAGTAACTAAGTAACATAATTAGTTACTTTTTTAGGGAGTAACGCAATATTGTAATGCATTACTTTTAAAAATAACTTTCCCCAACACTAAGTGTATCGCACTTATTTCTAGTTTGTGAGAATGGTATGAAAAGAAAATTTACTTCAAGATCCAACCCAGTTTCATCATCAGTGTTTTGGTTGTCACTTTTCTTTTTCGCTGGAGAAAGTGTCATTTATCATTTGCACAGGTCACACAGGAGGCACAGAAGGCTGTAAACAATATCGACAAGAGAGAGAGAGAGCGAGAGTGAGAGAGATAGCGAGAGAGAGATAGAGAGAGACAGAGACAGAGAGAGAGAGAGAGAGAGTCACAGAGACGAGAGAAGAGAGAGAGAGAGAGAGAGAGAGAGCGAGAGAGAGAGAGAGAGACGATGCGACAGATAGCTACCATTACAGAGTTCCTATCGAGCAAAGAACACCGAGAGAGAGACCACCATGACTATAGAGAGAGAGAGAGATCAGACTCAATTCCACAGATTCGAGAGTAGAGAGATTCGAGAGAGAGGTTAAAGAAACTAGAGAGAGACACAAGACATGCCGACAGATAGAATACCATTACAGTGCTTTGCTATCGGCAAAAAGTCACTCAAGTAAAGAAGTGAACCTTACATGCACAGTATAAAAGTTGATTATAAATTAGCTCAATTACCAATTCGAGCATGTAAACATTCAAAAGCTATGGCCAGAGAAAGCTGCTGACGAAGTAACGTCTGAGAAGAACACAGTTCATGACTGTGCAGCAAGAAGTAACTCGACATAAAGAAAGAACTGGAACCACAGTAGTAAAATCTGATGTATAAATGTAGTGCCATACCTGAGCATGTATGTAAAAGCTATGTGCCAGAGAATGCTGCTGTCGAAGTATCGTCTGTGTGAACGTCTGTGTGTGTGAGACGTGTGCCGACAGCAAGCAGAGCTGTGTTCTCACTGCACAGAGAGTGTGTGTGTGTGTGTGTGTGTTGTGTGTGTGAGATGGAGTGATGTCTGAGTGAAACAGTCTGTGTGTAGAGACGGGCACACAAGCAGACTGGAGAACCAGAAGTGTGTGTGTGTGTGTGTGTGTGTGTGTGTGTGTGTGTGTGTGTGTATGTGAGAGTCAGACTGTGTTCTCACTGCACAGAGTGTGTGTGTGTGTGTGTGTGTGTGTGTGTGTGAGAGAAGTATCGTCTGAGTGAACACAGTCTGTGTGTAGAGACGGGCCGACAAAGCAGAGCTGGAGAGCCAGAGAGTGTGTGTGTGTGTGTGTGTGTGTGTGTGTGTGTGTGTGTGTGTGTGTGTGTGTGTGTGAGAGTCAGACTGTGTTCTCATGGAATATAATTACCCAGACTTCTTTATGGGTTTGTCATAAACAGAGATTAGAAGCTTGTTTCTTGGTCTACAGTTTACTTGCGTTTACCTTGTTTCTTCGTTTTGTTGCATGAGCAGCATGTGTTACCCTGTCTTAATGCAATCATTGCTCTGTGCACAGAGCAGCTCTCTAGGGTGCACTTCAGCAAAGCAGTGCATCAAACAGATGACAAGCCTCTGTAAACAAACACGCCTGGGTCTGTCTTGCTGGGGGGCTTCCAAGATGCACAAAACAGGCACATTTCCTTGCCTGTTCTAATTAGGCAATCAGCAGAAGAATTATTTAAAGCACCTGTGTTCTTTTGTACAAAATGCCATCTACTTACGAACTGCTTCCCTTCAGTGTCTATTTGAAATGCAAAGCAGGAGTGGGCCAATTTCTCTGTTTTCATATCAATAGAGGCGGACGTTGTCACAGCAGTTGAGGGCCTATTCATGCTGAAATCGTCAGTCGTCCGTTCTAGCCATGGATGGGATGCAGCAGAGAGACCACGAGGTTCAGCTGTCAAACTGTTTATCTGTGAATCAGCGTACACACCCAGTGCCATAAATCTTGGTACACTAGTTTATTGCATTTGGAACATGTAACTCTGTTTAATAAACTACTAATATTTAATAGTGTTTGCTCGTGTGCTATTATGTTTCTAAGTGATCTTTGATGAACAAAAAGCTCAATAAAACAAAGAGGTGAAAAAGCCCCATGTATCGAAGCCAAATCTAGGGATGCAATTTTTAGTTTGTTTCATGTTTTGTTTTGTCTTTTGACTTGGGCCTGAGTGCAACCACCTAGCAACCACAGAAATTGCAAAAACTGTGCAGAAACCTGCAGTATTTTGACGGCAAGTTTTGCATGAGCACGTTCTATCTTCCGTCACACTTTCTATGAGGTCTGTATTTATAATGCATTATAAGCGTGTTCTTAATGCATTATAATGCATACATAATACCTTATAAACAATCTTTTAATGTGTTGTATAATCTAATAAATAATCATAAAAACAGTAACAATACATTATAATTCTTGCCTATTTGTGATTGTAACTTTTAAGAGTATGATGCATTATAACAGCTGCATTTCTAATGAAGCATGAGGGCATTCTTAATGCTTTATAATGCACACAAAATACCTTAATCTAGACTAAATGTGAATGTGTATTAATTCATCTCACTCGCACAAAACTGATTCAGTACGTTGAATGAATTCAAACATTGAAATACAAACTCAGAATATGACGCAAACCTGCAATAATTTAAACAACACAAATGTATCTAATCTCATTTTATTAACCGATGTGTTTGCTGCTGACGTGTGATGATCCAGTTCAACCATACTAATAAACAAAAATTACTTTAGATAAACTAACAATTGTGCTTCATTGTTTTTTATTGCTGAAGAGTGTTGAACTTCTCCTGTGTTCTTCTGTACAGACGTGATTTACTCTTCCTTCAGTCTGAGGTTTATTCAGTACACTTTTTGGTGTGAAAGGGTTTTATATTTGCTTTAAATATAACTTCTTGTATTAAAAACAAACAATCAAGTCCTGCACATATTTAAAAAGTAACGCGAAAGTAACGCAAAAGTAATGTAACGCATTACTTTCCATAAAAAGTAACTAAGTAACGTAATTAGTTACTTTTTTAGGGAGTAACGCAATATTGTAATGCATTACTTTTAAAAGTAACTTTCCCCAACACTGACCATAAGTGTATCACACTTATTTCTAGTTTGTGAGAATGGTATGAAAAGAAAATTTACTTCAAGATCCAACCCAGTTTCACCATCAGTGTTTTGGTTGTCACTTTTCTTTTTCGCTGGAGAAAGTGTCATTTATCATTTGCACAGGTCACACAGGAGGCTGTAAACAATATCGACAAAAGAGAGAGAGAGAGAGAGAGAGAAGGAGAGATGAGAGAGATGAGAGAGAGAAGAGAGAGAGAGAGAGAGAGAGAGAGAGAGAGAGAGAGAGGAGAGAGAGAGAGAAAGAGACTGGAGAGAGAACGTAGAGAGAACGAAACGAGAGAGAGAGAGAAGAGGAGGACGATGAAAGGAGAACGATAATCACAGGATGGAGAGATAGAAGAGAGAGAGAGGAAGAGAGAGAGAGAACTCAGAGACCAACGAGAAGAGAGAGAATAGAACGAGGAGAAGAGTAATGATTCAAGAAGAGAGAATAAAAGTGAGAGAAGAGCAAAAAGAAGAAATGATGAGGAAAAGAGGAAGAGGAAAAGTAGAAATGAGAGAAGAGAGAGTAGGAGATAACAGAAGAGAATGTGAGAGATGGTGAAAGAGAGAGAGAGCGAACAAGAGAGCTGGAGAAGCAGAGAGGTGAGTGGAGAGGAGGAGGAGTGTGAGAGGAGGGAGAGAGAGAGAGGGAGAGAGATGCCAAAAGGGCTGTTTCTCACGTCCCTTACACATCCACTCACACTGCAGTTTTGACATTCAGCTCAGTTTGGACCAGAGTCTTTTACCAAGAGCATCATGGGTCCCTCAAGGAATGACCCGAGAGGACACAAACTGAATATAACTCTCTTGAACAGTCAAACCGTTCCAGGACACTGGGAAACATATGAAATTACATATTTTAGTCTGATCAGGACTATAAACAAATTGAATTTCCATTCACTGGTGACTTGACAATCACATGATTGGGGTATTTTGTTATAATACGTGTTCTCATGAGAGTCTGGAGCAGTGATGATGTCAGCATTCTTCCTCAAACCACACGAGATGTGACAGAAACTTCCTCTTTCCATGAACACCGCTGCGGAGAAGAAGTGCTGCTTTCACTCATACTGTTGCGCAATGCCTAACATCTGCTCCATTATATAACAGATGAGGGTACAATCTGCTAAAAATAAAACGTACAAAAATTGTACTCTATGGAAAAGAGGAAGAGGCAAATTCTAGTTTAGACTAAAAATATTTATAGACAGAGATAGTTCATCCAAAATTAAAACTCTATCATTTATTCGCACGTTATTATTGTGATGTGTTCTTTCTTCTGTAAGCATCATTTTTAATAGAAGGCAATGGTACCTAAGGAAGGAAGGAGAATCATATGTGACCCTGGAGCACAAAGGCAGTCATAAGTAGAACAGGTATATTTGTAGAAATAGCCAAAATACACTGTATGGGTCAAAATTTCAATTTTTCTTTTATGCCAAAAATCATTGGAATATTAAGTAAAGATCATGTTCCATGAAGATGTTTTGTAAATTTCCTACCGTAAATATATCAAAACTTATTTTTGATCAGTAATATGCATTGCTAAGAACTTCATTTGGATAACTTTAAATGTGATTTATTTTCAATATACACTTTTCTTTCTGGCTGCTGCACCCCACTTTTGAGTGTACAGAAGCACTGGTCCTAAATCTCTCACATCTCGCTCCTAGCACCACACCCCGGTGCACCGCTTCAGCTGACGGGCTAAACGCCGTGAGGGGGGATGTTTACATTGCATCACTGGGCGAACAAACTCCCACGACGGAGTCACCGGCCACCTACCAGCTATGGTTTGGATCTCTTCAGCCTTTGCAGGCCATCTCCCTAGGAGAGGGAAACTCTGATGTCAAATCTACGGCCCGAGGACCTCACGGTCACTGTCCCAGCTTGCTAGGCCATGGCAGATGAAACCCGGGTTTAAAGGGTGGGGTCAGTTCTGCGCACACTGCACTCCACTTGAAAGCTCCTCCACGCAGACAAGAAGGAAATACCCACATCAACCCCCACCCACCCCACGTCCCACTAAATCCTGTAGTGATGACTTGTACATTCATTACATGGACAAAAGTACTGGGACACCCCCTTCTTTAGAAGAGAAAAGGCACTTCCAAACTGTGGCAACAAAGATGGAAACATAATTAATGTACTTAAAAATTGTATTTCCCCTCTGTTGCAACAGTTTTGAAGTGTATGAAATGACTGTATCCATATGTCATCTGTGTTTGGTGATGAGTTTTTGGCTCATTTAAAGTCACACCAGAGGTGTTCAGCTGCTTTCTGCAGACCAGTCAAGTTCTTCCACACTGACTGAATCATCATTTCTCTTTGATTCTTGTCTTATACACAGAGACACTGTCATGTTAGAATAGAAAAGAGTCCTGTCCAAACTATTGCTATAAAATTAGAAGCACACAATTCCCTAGAATATCATTATATGCTTAAACATTAAGATTTGTACTCATGGAAATTACTAAAGTAGTCAAACCTTTCATTGGAAGGGGGTGACCCAATACTTTTGGCAATATAGAGTATATATATATATATATATATATTGCACCCTCAGATTCTAGATTTTCAAATAGTTGTATCTCAGCCAGATATTGTCCAATCCCAACAAACCATACATCAATTTCGAAAAATTGGCCCTTATGACTGGTTTTGTGGTTCAGGGTCACACACAGGTTTGGAATGGCATGAGGGTGACTAAATGATGAATAAATGTCATATTTGTGTAAACTTACCCTGTAAATCACACTTTAAAATGTGCAGCTGGTTTGATATGTTCTGTCCAGTGTAATGACGTGCATCTTTAAATGAGACTTTAATGTTCGAATAGGCTGCTTTTTGGGAACCGAGTACTGCATACACAGTGAAACAACTTCTTGAATGTGTGACTAGTGACAATACCACAAACAAGAAAAACCCCGCTGCTTTCGATTGCAGTGCAACTGACAACTTCCTTTTCCCTCCGCTGCAGAGGTAGGTGCATTTCCTCTTCTGTACAGATATGGTTTCACAAGGGACCGTAAACTAAATCTGGAGAACTGCAGGGCTGAAGATGCAACTAGATACTGCATTTACAAGGATTTTAATGTTGGAGTTTATAGTTAATTCTGTGAATCTCAAAAAAACCTGCCCAGGCCATATTTCACTGTAAAATACAATAAAGGGGGGGGGAGGGGGGGGGGTGAAGAGGGGGGGTATGTAGGTATTAAAAATATTATTAGCAAGAAAAATACTTTTACTAGAAAAAAACCTATTAAAAACAAGCAATACATGTTTAATGCAAAAACTTTTATTATAAAAATCCCTTACATGGTTAAATTACTATTATACATTGCACTGAACCTGGTAACACTGATATTTTTACAATCTTATTTTTTTCTTTATGTGAAAAATAGCTATTAACATTAAATCTTCATAACTTACTAGGCATTGTGCTTTTCATATAAATTGAATAAGTGTTTAATAAAATAAAACATCTTCTGAGAAACTTGGTAATTCTTCCAAACAGTCTTGACATATTAAAAACACGTGAGCTCTTGTTCCTTCGAGAAGGGGAAAATGAAGCCTTCCGTCTGTCTTTCTTCAGCTTGGTTTCTATTGTGGGAGCAGAGATTACGCTTTGCTAAACGCCAGCTCTTCAGGTGTGTCCTGTCATCTCACATCTCTGTAAGACAGATACGATTGTGACAGCTCAGGTCAGGGGAGAGAGCTCTCATGCATTTGCAGTTATGATTCATGACTGTCCCTCCACTCATAACAGAGCATGCTGGGAGAGAGCTGTGTTAAGCCTATTGTTAACATTATTAACATTATCGCTCTGATGGACATTTGACTTGTTTTTGTCAAGAATAACATCATATCAGACTATAACAGAGCACCAGTGTTGGGGGTAACGCATTAAAAGCAATGCAAGTTGTAATCGGATTACTTTTTTCAAGTAACTAGAAAAGTAATGCATTCATTTTTAGTTTACAATAACATTTCTGAGTTACTTTTTTTAAATAAGTAATGGCAATTAATTTGGCGTTTTGATCAGACTAAATGCAAACATGCATTTACTCATATCACTCACAAAAACAGATTCAGTATTCCTTCAAATGAATAAAAACAGTTAAATGCAAGCTCAGGATATGAAGCGAAGCTGGAATAATTAAATATGTTAAATAACACAAATATCCTTGATATCATTTTATTAACCAATGTATTTGCTACTGACCTTCAATTATCCAATAAAACCATACTAATAGGCAAAAATGACTTTAGATAAACATAACCTAGTTTTTGTACATAACCTAACATTTTCTGTACAGACGTGAATTTACACGTCCTTCAGTCTGAGGCTTGTTCGGTTCACTTTTAGTGTGAAAGGGCTTTTAACATTTACTAAAACTACAACTTTTTCTATTAAAAACAAACAAGTAAGCCAAGACCAGATTTAAAAAGTAATGCAAAAGTAACGTAACACATCACTTTCCATTCAAAGTAACTAAGTAACGTTTAGGGAGTAACGCGATATTGTAATGCATTACTTTTAAAAGTAACTTTCCCAACACTGCCGAGCACAGTGACAAAACAGAATAATTGGTGTTGATCTGTAACGCAAATTGTGTTCTGTTATATTATCTACTAATAAATAACATATCCGATTATATATAGAGAGAGACTAAAAGTAGGTCTATAGCTCACTCGAGTTCTATGGTCTGTTTCCGTTATAGAACTATATAGCACATTTGTGGTTAGCCAAGCATTCTGCATTTATATCCTTGCTTATTATATGCTTTTGGCCGTCTTTTTTGATCTAGATTAATAAAATATTCTCATAGCACGGAGTCTACACATATTATTATGTCACACCATGCTTTCAAAAGATAGAGTAGTCTTAAAAGTGACCAACCACCGAACTGTGTTTATACCTGCAAGCTCTCTGTCCAGGTTATCAATGAAGCTCTGTAGGTCGCTGGTGTCCCCGAGCCTGGCTGTAAAGAGCAGAGAGAAGACGTTAGTGCACTGGGACGATTCGGTCTCTGTGGCATGTCCTCTGGAGTATCCCCTCCGAATGAAACACGCCTCTGCATTCCCTACACACAATAACATGCCTCATTTTGAACTGGCTTTAACTAAATCTTTATTAAAAATCATAATGAACCAAGGGCGTAGGTTTGATTTTGACACTGGGGACAGTTACTTTTATCATTGCTGATTTTTTCAGTAAACTGTTTGCTTTGTACGTTCAGATTAACATTCAAGATTCAAGGTTTTATTAATTTGCATACATGTTATCATTCAACTGAACTGTGTACATGCATTTTAAACACATGTTGCCTTTGCTCCATCCAGACAATAAACTCACATCCTTGCATGAGCAGGGGGTGTAGTGTAATTAATCAGAGGTATATTTTAATATTTACTAACTAAATTTACTACATTTATCGTAACATATTTAAATGATATTAAAATTATAATATGACTAAATTAGTAGCAAGGCACACAAATATAGATCTGCACTTGTCTGTGCTGGTTTACCATCTTATAACATTGTCCCATTCAATTCCATCGTGCCAGTATTCGTGCTTATCGTGCATCCTGTAGCCAAACGAGGAGTAACAACGCAGTACAATCCACAAACAAAGACTACAATAAGATGAGTAGAAATAGCACACAGGGGTTCGAGCCATGCATGGAGCAGATAGGAAAAGCCATTAGCTTGTTTAGTAAATGTGATGCCTATCTGTTATGTTATGTTAATACCTTTTGGGGCTGTAGTCGTGCTTGTGATGTTGAGCTCCTCTTGACTGGCGTTCAAGCTGTTTACCAGCGAAGCTTCGCTGCCTGTAAAGATACAATAGGATGAATGTGTGCCTCTTGTGCAAAGCAACCACAGGGTGATCACAAGAATATCTTTCTTAGGATCAAACTCTCACTAATATATTCATTCTTTCACCTGATGAGGATCAAAACAAAGAGAGAAATAAATCACATAAGACTTTGATAGCTTGACAAAGAAACAAATTGCATAGCAGTGCTTTTGAATTGGGAAATATGAGGAAATTATCAACTAAAGGTAACAAGAAACAGTATCCCTCTTTATACATATACAGTATGTATGCACATTATTATCAAGAGGTAATTTAATTTTGATGCTATTCATAAATGTTTAGCATTCGGTGACAATACTGAAAGAGTTCAATCGAGTTAAACTGTCAGTGAATGTATTGTGACGTATGTGAATGTGAACTGTTCAAGAGACATGTACTTACAGTAGTCTGAGTCATCTCCATCAGCCGGTGCTGTGTGTCTCTTCACTTCTCCCAGCACATGTTCAGAGCTCAACTCCTTCACAACATCATTAAACTCCTGCAGCAAGTCTCCCAGCTCCAGGTCCAGCTCTAATACAGTTCACATGCTCCATTAGAATGACACGTTTATGACTGAAATACGCTACTCTCCTTATACAAAGCGAAATAAAACACATTTGAAATCATGTGGCATGTGAGTTTTGATCTCAGAAAAGTTTACCTGAACAGTTCGCAGTAGACATCATCCTGTGGTTCTCTGTGAAGAGTGCTGGAAACTGATTCTAAACTAGTGCGATGCGTTCCCATCCGATGTGCATTGACTCCGCCCAGCACATAATGCGCCGACCAATCAGAGCTCGGTTTGGCCTCCGTGGTTACAGTAAAGTCTGAGGCGATATTTCCCTCGACGTCTACACGTGACGTCACCTGCGGAACCAGAGAATAACTTTCCGACCGCTTGGTCAACTCGCACAGTTTCAGGGCACAGTTATGCACTTTTAATAATTCCATAAATGTAATGGCTCTTTAAGTGCCAAATACATTGTTTCCTCATTTCCTTTGAGTGTTTGTCCGATTACAATGAACCAAATGAACCTTTCTGTCGTTTTTATGAGAGTAGGAGTAAAGTTACCATTTTAAGTTACCACAGTTAATAGTAACAACGTATAATAAAAACGTATATTAATAACACTTATGGTATTTTAGCGGTAACTGTGGTTACTATGGCAGTTTTTTGTAAGGGCAGTTAGCATTCATATAGGCCACTATTCATTTCCCTTTTGTAAACTTGTAAATTGGACACATGTCGCATTTATTAATTAATTCATTCAATTCATTCGTTCATTCTTCATTTTATTCATTCTTTCTTTCTATATGTAGGCTAAAACATACCATAAAATACAATAAACCCCTTTGATGCAAGGGAATAATAATAGAGTAGGCTATTAATGAACTATGTGGCAGTACATGAACCATGTGATGTAAATATATCTGCCCTCGTGATGGCGACACCGAGCCAAATAACACGCTGAACATAACAGCAATAATACAAAAATAACTGTGCTGTTTGGTTTAAAATCACAGTTACAATTCAGTATGGTTCAGAAAAGCTAAAGCGAACCATAATAACTCCAAAGAAAGGCTACTATATAATCTCTCTTATTATTATTTAGCGTGTGTATATTATTATAACGCATTGCAGAGTGCTTAGAGTTAAAGGGGGAGAATACGACCCATGATCTATCATTATAATGCAATTACCCGGAAAAACATCCCGTCAGACCTGTATTTTCCCTTTTAACCAACGGTTGAATATGAGTCATCTTGAGCTGTTCACCTGTAGCACAGGTAGATGAGGCTCCGCCCCCCGCTCGCACACACACACACACACACACACACACCACACACACACACTCTCTCGTGCTCACAGAGCTCAACATGTTCTTGAAGAATGGACAGCTCAAAACCACCACATAATGAACTGGACTATACTGCAGGTCAGTGATCCTGTATTATTTATATTTACAGAAAGAAAATGATTCCCTTTTCTTATGTTGACGTTGAACACATGCGTTATACACGGAGGTAAAGTCCACATTAGTCTGTGTTAAATTCATATTCTGCGTGTCTGGTGGTGTTCGTGTTTCAAACATTGAACCTGCTGGTTTCAAATAGACATACAGGTATACAGGTAAACATAACAGAAATGTCTAAACGTTTAAAGGAAAAAGGTCCAATAGCCTACCTGACACTTTCTATGAATAGGACACAAATTGGTATCCCATTACTAATAATATTTTTACAGCAATCAAGGCATAAATCCTATGTTTTATTTTAGATATGCTAGATATAGGCTTTATGTATTTTTCAAGCATAACTGTTCAAGCCTGTTAGTTAAGCATTAATGAATACATGTATCAGTAACCACAGTCCTCAGCAAGTTCAAGTGTAAAGCTGCTGCCGTGTTATACTGCTGTATTTCCATTTTGTTAGAACCTTTAATCTTGGGTTTTATTCATGTGTAACAGTTATATTTTTAAGAAATCATACAATTTTATATAAAATATGCATGCAAATAATATAAACATGGTTGCAAAATGTCAAACCTTATATAAAGTTGATACAAAATAAATATAATATTTATCTGTGGAAGATTTTAAGCACTTAACTTCACTGATGCATTGTTGGGAAAAGCAAAACAAATATTTAACTTTTTTCAGCATTCAAGACCAATTTATTCTTGGAAAGTGCACAGGTATTTGCAAGCGTAGTTGGGATTATATATTTTAATGTTAAATCTCTGGCTGATGGAACATATAAGTCAATAATAAAGCCTGTGCAACAACATATTCAACAGAAGAAAAAAAGACTGACTTGTTGGTTAAGGATTACACACTGAACTCCCGGGTCAGAGTGGTTAAACTTTCATATGGAAAGAAGGGTGTTGATTTCTTCCAAGCAGTAAGTCTCTTCTGTTGTTTTTTAGTGGGTGCTTCTTCTGGCATATCATAGCCATGCTCTGCGTTTCACCGTCCTGGAGGAGCAAGAAGCAGGCGTTAAGATCGGAAGTCTAAGCACGACCTTCTCAGCTCCGTACCGTCTCCTCGATGAGAGATACATCAGGGTGGATGAGAGCACAGGGGATCTGTTTACTAAAGAGCGCATAGACAGAGAGACCTTGTGTCCATCACATCAGGATGAAGACTGTGCGTTTTCAAATACAGCAGTCGTGAGTCTTAATTATGAAGTCGTGCCCATGATAATCGTTGTGGATGATATTAATGACAATGCTCCTATTTTTGAGAGGAGTGTGATTCCTCTACACATACCTGAAGATGCATCAATCAGGACTGCTTTCCCACTGGATGACCAAGCCCAGGATAAGGATACGGGCAATAATGGTGTGATACATTACTATTTAGAAGACTCTGGTGGCTATTTTTAGCATCAGACAAGACGGGTATGAACTCGAGCTGGTGGTACAAAGGGAACTGGACCGGGAAACTCAGGAAAACCACGTCTTGGTTCTTGTAGCAGTAGACGGAGGTTCAGTACCACTCAGCGCTACAGCTAATCTCAATGTAACTGTAACCGATGTTGATGACAATTGTCCAGAGTTTGACGCCGACAGTCCCACCGCAGCCATTGTGCCGGCTTTAGGAGTCAAGGGCACTGCGGTGGCCCAGCTTAAAGCCACAGACAAAGACCTGGGCCAACATGCCCAGATCACATTCTCCTTCAGCCGTCAGATCTCAGACAGAGCCAAAGCGCTTTTTCACATGGACGGACACACAGGCCTGATCAGCTTAGCTGTTGACGTGCAGGTTGACAGTCCCGAGGAGCACATGTTGAAAGTCTTTGCCAATAGCCCACTTTGCCCCCCTGCGCAAACTCAGGTAACCGTATACATGCAGCCAGGGACGAGCCCAGAGCCGTCCGTAAAGATCAAGTTCGTTGCCGAGCATAAAAACCAAGTGATCGTGTTACAAGAAAACGAGCCCCCCACCATCTTGGCCCTCTTGGAGCTGGAAGACACCTCTAAAGGTACTCTGTCCTTAGACAAAGACAGTATGCCGTTTTCTTTGAAGACGCAAGCAGGCAGCTATTTGCTTTCCACATCAAAACCCCTAGATTTTGAGATGTGTGGCGAGTATGAGGTTACAGTTATTATTTCTGATCCTCATGGCACACGCCTGCACAAAAGGGAAGTGATCAAAGTGCTGGTTGAAGATGTGAATGATAATGCCCCAAAGTTTGAACAAACACGTTATGAAAAGCACATCAGGGAGAACAACGAGCCTGGAGTGTTTCTGCTGAGAGTCCAGGCCAGCGACGCAGACAGCCAGCAGTTTGGCAAAGTAAGGTACAGGCTTACTAATGGAGGACCTTTCCGAATTGACGAAGAGACAGGTGTGATATCGTTGGCGGAGTCTTTGGATAGAGAACAGCAGGAGACATACGTCCTGACCGTTCTGGCCCGGGACGGCGGCGAACCGTCTCAGGAGGGCTTTGCTACTGTGACCGTAAACATACTGGATCTGAATGATAATCCACCGGCCTTTCCTACCCCACATTTCTATTTCTTCGTGTCTGAAAGCCTTCCTCAACTTTCCCAAGTTGGGAAAGTCACAGCAAGCGATAGCGATAAAGGAGAGAACGGCCGGATAGTGGATGTGCGTATTTTAAACGACAAAGTCCCTTTTGCCATAGACCTGGCTCAAGGATGGCTCCGCAGTACTGCTGAAGTCGACCGCGAGAAGCAAGACTGCTATGAGCTTCTGGTTGTAGCTGTAGACGGCGGCAGTCCGGTTCTTTCTGCTACAGCAAAAATTACCATTTATATTGAGGATGTCAATGATAATCAACCCCAGGTCCTTCTTCCTAGTAGCAACCTCTCCTGTCTGACCATATCCCCGGCTACTCGAGCGGGAAGCATGATAACAAAGATTTACGCCATTGATGAGGACTCAGGAATGAATTCGGATATCACTTACCAAATTATTGCAACCAAACCGACTCTCCACAGCCCTTTCCAGATTGACCAGCACTCAGGAAACATTACTCTGGTCCAGCATCTGCGCGGCGAGGACTACGGCATGCACCACCTCTTCATAGTCGTTCGAGACGGAGGAAAGCCAGACCCGCTGCAGAGCACCGTGTGGGTCAACCTCCTGGTCAATGAGACGCTGGAGAAGTGTCACGTGAATGCCGTTCCAGATTACTCGCCGCCAGCTCTGCCTCCTCCAATGCCTGTCAAAGACTGCAGGTGTGAATCAAATGCCTGGCTTGTTTTTTACTGTGGCCTGTGTCTGATGCTCATCTCAGTCTGTGTTCTCCTGGCGCTCGTAGTGGTGTTTATGAAGCGCAGAAAGACAAAAAGGAAAGTCGAAAAAAAGAATGAGCGGGAAACTGGACATCTCTGTGAACTGAAGCCTTTGAACTAAAGCAAAGGCTCAGAAGATACACCTGTAAAATGATGTGTAAATATTACAAACGTTTTTTTCATAACATGCAAATAGTATTCTTTGGCTTATACTTTTTTGATAGTATTGTAATAGTAATGTATTGTAGTAGTATTAGTTTGGCCTAATATGTTAGACATCTGCTTCCTATAAAATTAAAACAAAATTAAACAAATTTGTAATAATATTTAATGCAATTTATTAATGCACTTACATATATGTAATTCTCTGCCAGAAATGGTGTGACATTCAAGGAAAAGTAATGGAAATATATGTCCAGGTGAAGTACACTTGTTTGATTTGTTCTCATGTCGTGTTGGTTTTACAAGCTTGTATGGATTAGTCTGATGCACACATCCTAGATGTACGTCATCTAGATCATGGAACAGTCTTGCTGGTATATTTTCAAAAAATAAAATATCTTTGTACAAGACCATGTCTCTTTTATACAGAGTTCAAGAAATGACATCAATCCTATTAGATTTTTTTTTTTGTGCACAATTTATTAAACTATGAGGTAATGCTAACCAAAATAAAGGCCAAATAGCTTATAATAAATAAAGAATATATTATAAATTCTATAAGTTATATATAGAATTATAAATAAGCATATTGAGATGCTCTTGGGGTGAACTTCAACCTTCAACCATACTTAACCTTACAAAACAATCAAATGAAATACATTAATAAATATATGATTATGTACAACTATGTGAATATTTACATTAACATATATTATGAAGTGTATCTCTGAATATTTACATTTATGCATTTAGCAGACGCTTTTATCCAAAGTGACTTACAGTGCATTCAGGTCATACATTTTTTTGTCAGTATGTGTTCCCTGGGAATTGAACCCACAACCTTTGCACTGCTAACGCAATGCTCTACCACTGAGCCACAGGAACCTTGCATTGAATATAATGCATTACATACATTATAATATATAAGTAAACATCGTCACATATTTTTCAACATGTGAAAAATTCCATATGTAACTATATATGATAAATATATGATTCTGTATATTTTAGAGGTATGTTATTAAATGATTTAATATAGGATATGATTTTTATAATATGTAAGGTTCAAATATAACCTTTCTCTCTTACATAACTGGTAAGGCTTCCATCTCTATTCTCCTGGTCTCTCTCTCCTCTCTCTCTCTCTCTCTCTCTCTCTCTCTCTCTCTCTCTCTCTCTCTCTCTCTCTCTCTTCTCTCTCTCTCTCTCTCTCTCTCTCTCTCTCTCTCTCTCTCTCTCTCTCTCTCTCTCTCTCTCTCTCTCTCTCTCTCTCTCTCTCTCTCTCTCTCTCTTCTCTCTCTCTCTCTCTCTCTCTCTCTCTCTCTCTCTCTCTCTCTCTCTCTCTCTCTCTCTCTCTCTCTCTCTCTCTCTCTCTCTCTCTCTCTCTCTCTCTCTCTCTCTCTCTCTCTCTCTCTCTCTCTCTCTCTCTCTCTCTCTCTCTCTCTCTCTCTTTTATTAAGTAAAATCCACAGATGATTTCCGTGGTGACTAACAGTGTATGGAGTTTATAACCCTATTGACAGCTGATGCAGTGAAAACTCTCCTGAGACGTTTGATAGAAATCTCAAAGACGTGTAGTAAAGGCTGACAGACAGATGGGAGATATCACACACCTCATACCAGCAAGTTTCCTGTCATCCAATAGATTCAGAGACTCATTAAACATGTACACACGGAATGAGGAAACTGTAACTGATTCTTTGTTGAATGCAGGTGATCTGGACAAGAATGTGGATGTAAGATAAGTTTCGAGAGGAAGCTCAGATAAATCAGGCCTGACCACTTCAGTGCCTGTGCCGCCCACCGTACTGATTCAAGCTGAGGACACCATATGTCCCCAAACACCACAAGAAGTGCAGTTTTCTTGTAGCAAATATGATAGGGTTTTGAGAATGATACAAAAGAAAAAGCATGTTTAGGCAGGTCTGCTGAGTGCAGGTGCAACATCAATGCACTTCCTGAATACCAAAGAGGAACTTAATCTTGTGAGAAAACACTGACATGTTTCCACATACAGATGACAAAGATGTTGTCTCAAATGGCATCAATATTCATTCCTGCTCATCTTCCTTAAATGCATCTATTTTTGATCCGTGCGCTCATTACAGCCTATGAAAGATCAATACTGCATAATGTGTGTTAAATCATTTGTATAGTTTGTACACTTTTGATCTTTCCCAGTAATTAGTAATAGTTCAAATACATCCCAAGATGTAATTTTCCAAACTCATAAAGAGTTACACGTAGCCTACTTAAACAATTAATAACACCAGAATCGTCACTTATTCATGTTGTGAGTCAGTAGAAAGGTTTTTTTAATACTGTGCTGGTACTAGTGCATTGATGGCCTCAGATGATAATGCCATATACGACACATATGGTATATATTTACTTGGTATTTTGAAAGATACTTCGTCCCTCGCTCTGCATGTGAACACTAGAGGCCAGCAGTGAGTCGCCAGCACTGTTGCCAACTTAGCTATTTTGTTGCTACATTTAACAACTTTTTCTTCAAAAAGCACCTAGCAACAAATATAGCAATTTTTTCTAATTTATTTGACAACTTTTGATAAGTGACTCAGACAATTAAAAGGCACACATTGTCCACCATAGATGCCGAGCAGTACATTTATAATGTGAACTAGTTAGCTGCTGTTTGCAATTGTTCAATTTAATAATAATAATTGAATAACTGAATCATTAGTTTATTTATGATAAACTTTGGTAGTAGCTTGTAACTGCGATTGTTGATCAGTTAGTACACTGTAAGAAAAATGGGGGGGGGGGGGAATACAAGTCATTTTCCAGGGCATTATCCATTATCACCCTGTATTGTATCCTGAAAACACAACGCCTAATTAAAAATGCAGGTAAAACCAATACCTAAAATTATTTAATATTAACCGTAGATTGTGCCCTGTTTTTTACAGACGTTTTAGAGTGTATCGCACTAACTACTAATACACAGCTTAACGCCAAAGACTATTGAAATCATTGAAAGGGACTTCGTTAAGCATACTTGTTGAGAATGTGTAGTATTACTAGTTTAATAGCTATTAAAAAAACTTAAATTGTAATCATTAATCATTCAAAAAGGTGTAAGTGTTTAATAATTCAATGTTTTAAAAATACAGTTATTTATGTTAGATTATGCAATTTTTTTACAAACAGATCGAAATTAACATATTAAATATATATTTTTTTGCAGAGATTTGATGTTGTGACAATTTTGCGTTGTGATTACGCAATGACGTCATCGCGCAATTACATCACAACGTAATTTAGCAACTTCGACTTCTGAAAAAAAATCGACCTTCCTTAGCAACTTTGTATGAAAATTAGTTGGCAACACTGGAGTGATATTAATCCACAGAGAGCAAGATTCTAGCTCATAAGCAGGACCTTTTTTCAGAGATACAGTTTTTAGTTCTACATAACACAAACTTGTATCATACTACAGTTTCAGTAAATAAAACTACAAACACGTGAAAAAACGTCCACCGACTTGATCCCAGAATGAGATAATGTTCTCACTTGTTTATAAATGAGCTAAAGGTGGCCTGTAACTCTTAAAGCAAACCAGTGGCACTTATTATGGTATGTTTTTGCATCATCATGACCCGTCAGTCTGCTCCTTGAACCGTTCAAGCAGGCCTTTGAAAAGACACATTGTTTCTTAAGGTTGGACATTGAGTCTGTCTTCAGCTGTTCACTGTGTAGGAGACTGAGAGAGCAGTCTGTCACATTACACTGAAGCACACTGCTGCTGCTGCAGACATGGGTAAGTACAGCATTTCTACTGGTTTAAAGAGACGATTCGAAGCAATTCTGAGAGTATCATTTAATACATGTTTTTCATTTTACCTGTTGCTTGATGAACTAGTGCAAAGATAGCTGAGCTTTGTGTATGAAGAGACAGTGTGATAAACATGCAGATATGTTGCAGTATTTGATATTTAATATCCCAGCAAGTATCGTGAGCAGTGAAATGCAGGAGTGTTTGTATTCATTGTTTATCTCAGTGTCTTAATCATCTAGTGTTTAGAAGCCACAGGTGTAGATCATCACATTCACTATAAACATGATTCACTAACGTTTCACATCCACAGTGTCCCAGTCTTAATTTTGAGCAGGAGTTATTAATTATGTTTTGTAATTTTAAGACTTTTTTAAACCAACTATACTCATTCTTCTTTTAGTTGTACATGCAGTTCAAAAGTTTGGGGCCTGTACAATTTTAAGTATTTTTGAAAGAAGTGTATTATTTTCATCAAAGCTGCATTTATTTGATCAAAACTGCAATACTGAAATATTATTACAGTTTAATATAACGTTTTGTAAGTGTAATTACTTCCTTTGTATGCAAAGCTGAATTTTCAGCAGCAGTTACTTCAGTTGTGATGCACTTAACTGTATATAACATGCTACGGCTGAGCTGCAGAACATTAAAAATGTATTATTAATAGGAAATATCTAAAATTCTGTAAACAAAACATCCAAAATAAACCAGATGTTCTTCTGTTTATATAAATCAAAGAGTTTGACCCCAAGGGGATTTTAACCATCAGCATTCCGTCGATGCACCATTACCCCCACTCCATCCCTCTTTATTCACTGTCGTTCCTCCCCTATACTCATTTCAGTCGGTCTGGAGGGGGCTGAGGTGGCACCGGCTCTTTGTTTGCTTGTCATTGCTGGCCCTCGTGTTGCATCGAGACAAAGGCTATTGTCAGTGCAGCCACAAAAAGACACTGGCTCTCGGTCCTCCTCATTTTCTCACACTCTTCGTGCCGTGGTACAGAGCAGCACATGATACGGATGGAGGAAGAATGCCCACGTCCACCGGTCCACCCAGACTCACACACTTAGCTGCAGCTGCCGCTTTGTTGCGATGGCACGTTGCAGTGTTTCAGATTTGGCACATGTGAATGGATTGTGAATAGACGTGTGAGCTTGTTATATTGTTTTGGATTTGAATAAGCACTGTTTGCATTGGGACAAAAATGATGTGCACGTGATGTATTTCATGGTGTGAGCAATGCATGAAACTGGTTCTCAGCATCAAAACAACTAGGAAACAGGCTTCTGTTTGAGAAACGTCTCCGTAGTCAACAACAGTATAAATATACTAGATCTTTTTGCTTTTCTTTCGTAAATGTGAGAAGTGATGCTGGAGTGTTGGTTGCCAGGTTGTGCTTTCAAGGTGGTTGTTTCCTACACCAAAGATTGAATTCTTATGGTCAGTGGTTTGTTTAAATGACTAAATATGAGCAACAGTATAGATGGTTCAATAACAGACACTACTAATTATAATAGCCTAACTATCTTGGGGAGTCTATCGCACCAGTGCTTCAGAAACTTTTACACTCGGGAATTTTGTCTCCAAATGTAAGGACTTTTTCTTTGTTGCTGGAACTTTTATTAGTGTTGTATGACAAGGAGCTATTTTGGTGATAATTAAATGTACATATGTATGTAAAAGAACAATTTTATTGATAATTTGGTTATATAAAAATAGGAATAGACTGTATTCACAGGAAACTGATGTAAAGGACTGATACTACGTGTTGAGGCTTTAGCTAGATTTGCTGTATTTAATCCAGTTTTATTTTTATAGCACTTCTCACAAAACATATAGTTTCAACGCATGTTTTAGTGAAGTCATTTGGCCCAGTGAATCCTGCTTAAGAAATTGTCCTTAATTTCTTTGAGCCCAGTGAGCTGCCACAAATTAAGAAAAAAAACCCATTGAAGAAACCAGACTCGTCTAGAGTCCATCATACAAAACCCATGTCATATGACAATAATATATAGCTCTAAGATCGTGTTCAATAAAACAGTCTTTCAATGCATTATTGAAGAAGTAAATGCAGCTTATAGTCATTCCAGTGTAAGCATAGCATTATTCCAGTCTTGTAAGTTCCTTGCCATCATCTGCCGTCATCAAAAGTGCAGCCGGGTCCAAACGGGAGCCGGTGAAGTCTGTAGTAACCCTGGGATGGACATCCCGATATAAAAACAGGAAAACCAAAAGGAGAAGGATTCTTAAATGCTGTTCATATTACGTCAGACAAAGATAATAATGTGCATTTTGTTCAGATTTGATGAAACATAGCTGCAGTACTAGGTTATGAAATGTGTTTTGTGAAAGCGATCTGTATTTAATCTAAAAGCATTTTCAGGAAGGTTAATCCATTCCATAGATTAGGTAAACCACTGTAATCCTCTTTAGAGGGACACATAAGGTGTTTAAAGCCTTGTGAGTGAATAGCAATATTTATAGGCCTACTTGATGCGGGACCTAGAGATGCCACTGTAGATGTGATCAAATTGGATTGATATGATCACATTTTCCAGACCCCGTAAGAGCTCTAGCCAGCTGCATTTTCATCTGTTTTTACAGCCACCAGGTAATGCATTTTAACAATCGAGTCTTGAGGCCATGAATGCATGAACGTTTCAGCATCAGAAATAGATAACATGTTGGTGGTAGAAGGTGGAAGGATGTTTTAGTGACTCGAGAGAGACATTGCTGTGCAATATAACATGCAGGACTTAAAAAAATAAACTGTTAACTTGGATAATTTAGAAATGTCATCTTGTCTAGAAGAAATGTAGAGCTAAGTATGATCAGCGTAAGTATAATCTAATAGTCTTTCCCAATAATATTTCCCAAGCAGCTGCATGTATAAGGAAAACAGCAGCGGTCCTAGTACAGATCCTTGTTGCATGTATTATGTGCATTTTCTAAATGTCTCGTATGGTAAATCATCAGAACGTGAGATGAACTGATCATATGCTTTTGTTATGAATCTCAGGTTGTTATGAATGCTGTATGCGCTGTCTGGGAGGAGTGCCGTACATCTCTCTGGTGGCCACTCTACTGTGTTTCTCTGGCATTGCTCTGTTCTGCGGCTGTGGACATCAGGCCCTGACCGAGAGCGAAAGACTTATCGAGACTTACTTCACCCGTGACCATCAGGACTACATCACCCTAGCATACCTGTACGTGCCAGTACACCTCTCACATCATTGATGTTCAGTCCAGATGAATCTACTTTATTTACCCGTAATCTCAAGCTTCACAATAAAGTTTGAATAAAGCTTTTTAAGGTGTCAAAAGAGAATTTGTGCTTCGAACGATCAGTGATTTTAACATCATTTATCACAAACATGTCTTTCTCTCTCTCTCTCCTGTAGTATTGAGTATTTTCAGTACGTCATCTATGGTCTGGCCTCCTTCTTCTCCCTGTACTGTATAGTCCTGCTGGCTGAAGGCTTTTACACCACCAGTGCAGCTCGGCAGTCACTCGGAGAATTTCGTAGTACAGTTTGTGGTCGCTGTCTCAGCACAACGGTGAGTGTTTTGCAGTGTGAGTTTCACTTGTCATGTTGTTACAAACATGTGTGCCTTTCTTCCTTTAAGAAAAGGGGGACATTTTTAAGAATTTGAAAGTTGCACATTTCCATACGTTGAAGGCTGCCAAGATTCGAAATGTTGAAATTCACTGAATATTTTTTTCCTCTGATGCAGCTTTCATACCTCATTTGCACTTCCGTATATTCAAAATCGGTGCTTATATTCAGTTTAAAGGGGTCATGAACTGCTTTTTTATTATTTTATACTGTTCTCTGAGCTCCCTTATAATTTTATCAAGACTTTTGCATCAAAAACATCATAAATTAGAAATAATAGGCTATTTGTGTTGCCTTTCTTTCTGATCCCAACATTAGAAAAGAGTGGGTGAACTTTATTTTAATGAAGATCCAGACTGCGTCAGTAAGAACTGTCCTCAACTATATTGGATCCGACACTAATGTCGTGTGTGTAATAGTTTTTTACGTGATCACTGTTGCTTTGTTTGTTATTACAGATCGTTTGATATGTTCTGAGTATTTATGTCACTGCAGCAGCCATCCATCTATGAGGAATGTATTCTGTCAATCATACACAGCTGTTAGCCAATCATAGCAGTGGGCGTTTACTTCTGAGTCTACAATCAGTCACTCCTATTCAAACTCTGATGAGGGGGTCAAAAACAGGACAGAAAACAATCTTCTGCAGAGGCGGTGCTTATCCACACTATTACATCATAGAGAGGCACATTCCACACGCTGGGGTTTTGGCAGACTGCCTTCAATATAAGCTGTTTCTAGACTAACAAGAAAGTTTTGAGTTCTGAAATTTGCAGAATGATTTTTAAAGCACAATGACCTCTCAGGGGAATTTTGGTTTCTCAGTTAATTTGTGTTAAACATGGTGAAATCCATCTCTTGAATATGCACACATTTTATTTTGTGTGAACTCTTCATTTAAAGAAAAATGCATCAATTTCTTCCACAGTTCATCGTGATCACTTATTTCCTGGTTGTGGTCTGGTTGCTGGTGTTCTCCCTCTCTGCGCTTCCGGTCTACTTTTTCTACAACATGGCAAACACCTGTCACACTATCCACATCCTCTCTGAGACGCCCTCCAGCATCAACCAGCTGTGCATTGATGCCAGACAGTACGGTAATGGCCCGCGATACATTCATCATTTCTCTTTGTCTCTTGACAGATTAGAGATTTGATATCACGGCTCTGTAGCAGTGATTAAAGTCTTGCTGACGCTCCAATGTCTTCTGAATGTATAGATATTTTCAGGAAACAGGTGCATGTATATGCACACTTATAGTTCGTCAAGCTTGATTTCACATATTTTCATTCAGAAATGGGTGCATAATTCAACACAAGTGCATTGACACAAGAGGTGCAATGTTTTCATTAGCCTAGAGGTACAGTGTATGGGTTCTTCTCAAACCAAAGGCTGCAACCTAGAGAGGCATAATATACATTTTAATTAACATATATTTTTTTATTAAATTCAGATTTCTTGTTAATTAGTGAATGAGAAATGCATGACTACCGCCTGTCGTCTTCCAGTGGTTTACAACATGGGCAGATTAGTGTTATGACATAAATTCACAACAAAACAAAACATGAATTTCTTCACCTTTCATTCCTTTATTCTGTGAATTGAAATGTATGCAAATATTGTGGTGATTGGATAATTTTTTTTAAACAGTCATTTGAGCCATAAATATCATGTGATTCTAACCGAACACAAACAACACATATTGGGTCAATGACATGGTGCTCTTTTTTTAACTCAAAAATACATTCAAATACGTCAAACGGAATTAAATACTCCTTTTGTTCTTTTTTTCTGAATTAAATACTTTAGATCTTAAAGTAAAAAATGTCGGTGTGTCTTGACCTTGTAATGAAGAACATCATAAAAGGAAATTCATCATAAGAAATCTAGTAGTTTAGTATGCATCATTTTATTTTTATTTCGTGGAAAAACTATTTCACTGCTTATTAATATTTGAAGAATTATCGGGAATAAATACAGTAAATTATATCATACAGACTTGTCAAGGACAATAAGTCTAATATATTTTCAGATAATGTGACCTTTTTATGATAAGATGAGATTAATTTTAGTTGTAAAATGTGATGTGGTGTATTTACCTAAAAAGTAAGTTTATGAATGAATACATTTAAAAATATGTCTTACCTTAATAATGATTAAGGTCGGTGTAAGGACAATGGTACTACTTTAAAGTCGCAAAATTTCTGATTTCTAAATTTCCAAATGTTTTCCCGACTTTATGAAACCAATACAGAGGATATTTCTAAGAACTTGGCATATAAACGAAAAGATGTTTCCTTTATCGTGGACATTATTATTGTCGTTGACCCACACGTGCACAAATATAACCGCACACTTGAAATGAATTTTCTAAATGTCTGCATAAGTTTCTGGCCTTACAGTGTTAAACTCTATTCTCTCAATGTGGTGTTATTTAAACTGACATCATCGTGCCTTGAGGTTTTTCATGCTGTCACACTGTGTTTTATGTCTCTGTATCCCTAAGGTTTACTTCCATGGAACGCAGTACCAGGAAAGGCTTGTGGGATGACCCTGTCTAATGTCTGCAAGACGAGAGAGGTAAGACGTGGCCCCGGGCGATGTACGATTCAGTGTCTTCATATAATGCTTTAGCAAACCTTCCTCAATGCCTGGTCAAATCCAAAGCCAAGATCAGAGACTCATCCTGTGTTTAGGATGTCACGTTCCTGACTTGTTTTTCAGTTTTTCCTGACCTATGATCTCTTCATCGCTGCCTTCGCTGGAGCGGGGATGACGGTCTTGGCTCTGGTGAGTGTCCAGAACAGAAGACAATCACACTGTGTTCTCATGACGCCATTCCCGTAGGTGTCGAGGAATTCTGTTCCTGCATTTATGAACCTCTTCTTGGGGCTGGCTGGGATTTATTGCTGTCAGTTGTGGTTCGAAATTGTGAGAACTGTTTCAGCTTAAACAATCAACCACTCAAACACTGTAATAAGTGCTTAGCAATGTGGTAAAACTAGGGGTCGACCGATATGTGTTTTTCAGGGCCGATGCCGATACCGTTTATTACAGATCAAGTAGACCGATAACCGATATTTTGAACCGATATACGTGTCTGGTGTAAAAATGAAAATTAATGCCAAAATTAATAATAACAAGAGCTCTGACAAAAAACGTTCTTTAAATGCTTTTAAACATGTCTTTAATTCTGAAAACTGTTAATAACAACAACATTTCCGTTGGTTTTAATTTACAGTACAGTGCAAATGAAGGCATACAACATTAATTTAATTGATCTTTTAATCAAATGAGAGTTAGACTTTATTTTTGGCAAACAAATGAGTTTACTATTAAAATTAAAACATGGAAGAAATAGCGTATTGTGTTATTATTCTCAACAAAAGTTGTAATAATTGTTGTAGTTGTATTACGTATACAGTAATATATTCGGCTAAACCGAACTTATATTTTGACAGGTTGTCATGAGGACCTTTTAGGTTTCTGTAGCCCAGCGTTTCTCAAACTGTGGGGCGCGCCCCACTGGTGGGGAATAGAGACGTGACAGGTGGGGCGCGCCAAACGGGAGGACATTTTCCTTTTTATATGGTATTTATATGGTAACGTGAGATCAAATCTTCCGGAATCTGGAGCAAGACCACGCACTGGACTAGAGAGTGACTGCGCGGTGTGTGTGTGTGTGTGTGTGTTCAACACGTCATCTCAGTTTCATTTTTGTATTCATGGTTACAAATTAAATGTTTAACCTTTTGAGCGGTATCCGGTTTGGTCCCATATATGGAATTTTTATTTCTGTGCTCCTGAGAGTACGGTCCCAGATATGGGATTTAGAATGTTCAGTGACGTGACATAACTGCCAGATTCAAATTGTGCTTTCGCGCGTTGGCGCTGAGCCAGAGAGGGACGCGCTCAGCGCTGTCATATATCACAACTATGCATTGTTTTCAACCTAATAATGTTTATTTTAGGTTTCAGCCATTTAAATACACATAAGCACTAGTAAAACAATACATTTTGAGTTTGTAAAATACACACTGATGTCTGTGGAAGCAGCAATAACAATCTATTCAAATATAATTTGACGACGTGTGTTATTCACATCAGACAAACATAGTGGAAGTAACTATAAAGTTTACTCTATTCTTCTCGGAGTTCACCGGCCACTTTCTTGCATGTATTTCGGGAGAAACTGATGACAGACAGGACTCACTGAACTGAGTCGCAAATAAACATGGTGGCGCCCAACTCACGTTATAGATCAAGATTATTTATAAAGGTTTTTAAACGACCAAACACACTCACTTACACATTTTTGAGAATCGGAATATCAGATAGTTGATGACATGGTAAGCAAGTTTGTGAATATTTTGAAATAAAAAAAGAAAAAAGGAAATTAAGCCGATCTGTCATACAGTGTTATTGTGGCTGCGGTGTGTCACGTGACAAATATGACGCGTCGCCATGGAAACATTAAGCGGGAATGTTATAAAATAACAGTCGCCTTGAAAAAAACAATAACAAAACATGGATAAATTTGTGACACGGACCTCAAAAGTTGTCGAACCAGCGCCAGCAGAGAGAGACAATTGCCGAATGGATTTCTCTTCTTTTCTTTTTACAGATTGCAAAGTGGCACTTTTATATCTTTTCTATTTTTGAAATTAGTAAAAAATTTGACACAGCTGCACTTTTATTTTCTCTATTTTTTTTAATTTCATGCAAGTTATTATGACACAGCTGCACTTTTGTTTTCTTTATTTTTGAACTTTCTGTTATTTTATGTATATAGTTTGTATTTTAGATACAACTTGTTACTCTGATACTACTTGTTAGTTCAATAAATTGGAACATGTTAAGCTTGTTGCGCATTTCATTAGCATTGTGTTGGGGCGATGGGGGCAGGTGGGGCTTTAAAATTTCCCCTTGTCTAAAGTGGGGAATGACCAAAAAAGTTTGAGAACCACTGCTGTAGCCTATGTATATATGATGACGATCGTTTTACTCAAATGAAACGGTCAAATGCTCATGAAGTGACTGTCCGAGCAGTTCTGGGATTGTTGTTCGTGTATTTATGTCCTCATTTATGCTGAAAACACCGCGAGCATCACACGCTCGAGTATGTATGTGTGCAATAAACGAAACCGCACGTCTGTGTCATTCATTAACAGAGATGCAGAACATGCAGGATTCATATTTAAAGTGTTTTTGCGGCTTAATATTTATAGATACTAGTCCATAGCGCGAGTCGATTTAAGTGTACTGACCTACTTTTGATTAATTCATCCAAACTTGGACAAATTCCATGACATTCCGCGTTATACGGTAAATTCCATTATATGACTGCATTCCGCGATTCCGCCCGCATTTACCGCATCGCGGACATCATAGTGGATTGTGATTTATTGCAACTTCAGCAACGTCTTCTGCTGCCTTACCTTTGAGAGACAACTGATGCGTGATCACTGAGGCAGCTCCAGTTAGCAAGTGCTTTCGGTGTGAGACTGCCTTCAGTTTTCCTCGTTGATTGGTCGGACTCGTGACTCCCTACATATCAGATGAGCGGTGGGCGGAGATTGCTCTCAGAGATTGAGAGATCGCCTCACTCTCACAGAGTGTTGAGCTCAGACAGGCTGCATCGAGCCAAATAGTGCATTTAAAAATTAAATAATGTCACCTGTATTATTTATTCACCAACAAATAATGTCACCTGTAAATAGTATGTTTGTTTGCATTATAAAAAAAAAAAAAAATCTGTTTTGAAAATGGCCGATATCGATAATCGGTCAAATGCTTAATATCGGCGCCGATAATCGGTCGACCCCTAGGTAAAACCATCTTTATCGTTTGATTTCTGCGTAGACCGGCATTTGCTCTTTCATAAACACTACATAAGCAAATTGGTGGGCGGGGCTAAACAGGCAGCGGTGTAGGATCGGTGGGCGGGGCTAAACCGGCAGCGGTGTAGGATCGGTGGGCGGGACTAAACAGGCAGCGCTGTAGGGTCGGTGGGTGGGGCTAAACCGGCAGCGGTGTAGGATCGGTGGGCGGGGCTAAACAGGCAGCGCTGTAGGATCGGTGGGCGGGGCTAAACAAGCAGCGCTGTAGGGTCGGTGGGCGGGGCTAAACCGGCAGCGGTGTAGGATCGGTGGGCGGGGGCTAAACAGGCAGCGGTGTAGGATCGGTGGGCGGGGGCCAGAGCATGTGAGCGGAGCGGAGCGGGGAGCGGAGTGTGCAAAATATAGTCGGAGCGCGGAGCGGGTTTTTATCCAAAGGCTGGAGCGATCGCACTGGTTCCGCTCCGATACCGCTCACACCACGAGCCTAGGGCATGCACAAATCCACCCAAAATTCACCTGTGCCTTCAACAATTAACAAAACCATCAGCCTATACTTCAAAAATCGTTCGTTGTGAAGGAGAGATGGAGTTCGTTAAATATTTCCAAAAGCAAACCGACAGGTCATACAGGTGCACAATTCCTGTCAAAAAAATAGATGATAACAATGTTGAACATGATCAGGAATGTGGTGATACGATTTCAGTAAGTAAGGATTCGTATTTTAATCTAAAAAGACACATCATGCGGAAACATGACAGTGTGCTGCGTGAACTTGAGGATGCCAGAGCAAAACGGCAGCATTTTGAATATGGTTGAAATAGGAAATATTGGCTAATAATCAATTAAATAAGTTTTGTCATACGAATATTTTAATGTAGCCTACTTAACTCTATCCGTGATTTTTTATTGTTTTCTGCTGCCGGCCTGGTGTCCAGAAATCACCGCACTAGTCTGAAGCCTCAAACATTGTCCAGACTTGTTTTCTTGAAGGTGAACTCAAAAGAACTGTAGATAAGGAAAGTATGCCTAAGGGGCCGCTCACATATCGCGTCTTTTGCGCGCTCAAGTTCGTTATTTCAAATGTAGACGCGCGGTATGCGCGCTCATAATGGAAGCGACGCGGTTGCGGTGCGACTCGCTCGTTTTTTCCAGGCGCGTCCGCGCCGCATCGAGATAAAAACATCTCAACTTTTCAGAATGCCGTAAGCGCACCGCAGGTCATATGACAATTTCCTTTCCGCACCTATGTTAACAGATTAGAGCAGCCACATTGCCTGCGGAATACGCACGTATCAGGTGTGGTCCAACCACGCCGCAACCGCGGCTCCACTACAGAATAGAAATGAAGTGGATTTGTTCCGCAGCAGTCACGCAACAAACCCGCTCCACGTCTGCCACGCAGTGTGTCCCAGGCGTAAGACCTCGGTTGAAAACGGCAGGTTTTAGGCATGCAGAGTAATTTTAAATTTGAGCGAGCGTGGAGCGATTTCACCGGAGCGGGATGAAATTGTAGATGAGCGGGGAGCGGAATTGAGCGGAGCGATCTGGTCCGACTTTGAGCGGTGGAGCGGGGGGAGCGGAAATTCTCACCGCTCAGCTCCGCTCACATGCTCTGGCGGGGGCTAAACCGGAAGCGGTGTGGGATCGGTGGGTGGGGCTAAACAGACAGCGGTGTAGGATCGGTGGGCGGGGCTAAACCGGCAGTGGTGCGGGATCGGTGGGTGGGGCTAAACAGGCAGCGATTGTAAAAGCAGGCGTTGATCATCTTCTGTGGAGGCGGTGCTTATCCACACTATTACATCATAGAGTCGTACATTCCACAAGCTGTCGTTTTGGCAGACTGCCTTCAAAATAAGCTGTTTTAGACTAATGAGAATGTTTTGAGTTCTGAAACTTACAGGCGAACTTGTAAGACGATAACAATATAGTTTAAAAAAATCATTCACAATGTTAAAGAATTGCAAAGTCCACACCACTGCTATAACGATGAAGGCATAGATAAATTATATCGTTGGAATCACTTTCATAATTTTTTTTTTCCTGCAGATGAACGATAAAAACATTGACACCCAATCAGAATTTAATGTGGCAGATGAGTGTGTGCTTAGAATAAACAAACGATACTATCAGCTAAAATAGTTATCTATAAAGTTGTTGTTCATTGTTTTGAATGGCTTTTAGCCACCACCCTGCAAACCACACAGAACACCAACTACATAGCAATGTGTACAAAAAAAGGCTTAAAAACCACTCATAACATCTTAGCAACACCCTAGTAGCAGCATTGTAATAACGTTAAAAAACACTTAAATTAAGATCAGTAAAAGCATAGTAATGCCTTGGCATCCACCTACTTCACCCTAGCACTGTTGTTTGGGTCTTCACAGGTCTTTCTCACTGGGTCACATTTATTATCTTGTGTTTCTGTCTTTCTCTCTTCAGCTCACATACACCGTGTCCACCACCTATAACTGTGCGGTTCTGCGGTATCTGGGAAGGAAAGGCATCAGTCCGCGCTGTTAATGGCTGTTCTGTCCTGCAGCCCTTCTACGGTCAATAACAGCACCATATTGGAGCACTTTAGAACTTCTCATCCTCTTCTTTTCCACAACACCATTTCCTGACATTCCTTTAGATTGTTTTGAATGTAAAGATTTACATATTTGGAATCTTTGCTCCAGACTCTTTCATCTGATTTTTCTACCTATATACTGCTTCTGACCACTAGAGGAAATATTGTGCCTTCGAGTCTTCTGGGATGTTATAATTGTGCTAATGTAACATAACATTATGTAACAGCGTTGGGTGTGTAACAGATTCTTTATGTAATGTATCTTGTAGTTTGGTCACAAAAGCTTGTTGCCACCTAAATGAGTTGCGTTTCCTAGGCAGTATATTTCCTACACTGCAAAAAAAATATCTTCTTGCTTAGTATTTCTGTCTTATCAATTACAAATATCTGAACTTTCTTAAATCAAGATACAATTACTCAAGAAGCAAAATGACTTAAAGGGATAGTTCACCCAGAAATGAAAATTTGGTCATTAATTACTCACCCTGATGTCGTTCCAAAGCCGTAAGTCCTTCGTTCATATTCAAAACACAAATTAAGATATTTATGATGACATTTTGAGAGCTCTCTGACTCAACATAGACCGCAATTACTATTACTATGCTAAACCAGCACGTTTTAGGATCGTGGCAAGGCTTAAACAGGCAGTGTAGGATCGTGTTCTAAACAGCAGCGGTGTGATCGTGGCCCTAAACAGCGGTGTAGATCGGAGGCGGAAACGCAGTGATAGATTGTTCTGACAAACAGTAGCATTTGTAAAATAGGTTGATCATTTCTGTGGATGCTTATCCACATTACATCATAGAGTCGTACATTCACAAGCTGTCGTTTTGCAGACTGCTCAAAAAGCTCGGCTAAACTCAATGCAACTGAAATGAATCAGTGATGCAACCGTAATTTTACAAAACTGCAAGAATACTTTTTGTGCGCAAAAAAAACAACAAAATGTATTCTCCTCCAAATCATGTCTTCCGTCATAATCGAGAGCACCTCAAATGCATGCGTTGTGACTCTATAATAACGGAGGACATGGAGAAGAATTGTTGAATAAAGTAATATTAGTTTTCTTTGCACACAAAAAGTATTATCATCGCTTCGTAAAATTACGGTTGAACCACTGATGTCACGTGGATTATTTTACCGATGTCCTTACTACATTTCTGGTTCTGGTTCTGGATTCAGTTGCATTGCTGTCTATGTAGTGTCTGAGAGCTTCATTTGTGTTTTTAAGATGAACGAACGTCTTGCGGCTTTGGAACGACATCAGGATGAGTAATGACAGAATCTTCATTTCTTGGTGAACTATCCCTTTAAGATATAATAAAATAAATAACACGTTTTGTTAGTTTATGCTGAAAACTAGAAAAAAAATCTGGCAATGGGGCTTGAAAAATATTCCTGTTTTCCCTATAAATTTAGATTATTTCTCTTACCCCAGTGGACTCATATTTCTTGCTTTTAGCAAAAACGAACAATATTTCGATACATTTTTCATAAATCAAGACTTTAATATCTCTCAAGTACATGTATCTTGATTCAAGAATGTGTAGATATTTGTACTAGAAAACAATAAAAGGACTTCTTCAGCAACACAAACTATTCAGTTAGCGTTCACAATCAAAACTTAAATTATGACCAATAGCCAGCTGCTTCTGACACGATTATTTCATTGACTCAAAGAAAATCTTTTATCAGTTACAATATTGAGGTGGGGGTTCCTGTGCGTTCATATCATAAATATGATCATGCAAACATGACTTGAAAACAGCTATAAATGATTGATTAGATTTTATCCTCTTTAGGTCAAGAATGCATGTCTTTTTGTTTTTGAGATATTATAGGATAGTTTGAGTTCTACTCTCTGTATCTGCTATCAAATATTTAGTTTACAGCTAGTATATGAGTCCATTAAAACAGTCTGCTGGTCATAATTCAAATGACTGGATTGGACAAAATGTATTCTTGTTTTAGAAATAATAATCGGGTAGTATAAGGTTATTAGATGCTCAAAAAGAATCTGAAGGTGGTGATGGCTGGTTTCCTTGGTGACCATCCCTCACATCTGGTTGCCATGGAGAGAGACAGCAATGTGTGCTGTTTTCTCGTGACCCCTGCGCACTTTTTCTCACAGCCTCCTGAAAGGACTGAGAAAAGCCTAAACAATGGATGAGCCCCTCTTTGTTAGAGGAAAGCCCATGCTAGGGGTCAGTTTACGCGTCAGAAGATATCGCTCACTGACAGAGGCTTCAGCTGCTTCAATAAAAGAGCGTGTCGTCGTTACTAATAGTGTTTCGTGATCTTTCCCTGATAATTGAGAGTAAAAGACACTTCGGTAGAAAGAAAATGGACTTATAAGCTGTAGCTTCATTTTGTTTGTTTTCTGTAGCTGTTTTAGTTTGATTTCTTCATCCTGAGCATTTATTATAATGCATGTTGTTTGCCTGATCACCCGTAGCGTTTGGTGAAAGCACGATAGCGTAGACTGAAAGCAGTAGTTCATCTAAACAGTTCACTAATGAAAGCTGCCATCGTTTACTCGCACGCATGTCGTTCCAAACACGTATCGCCTCTCTAACGAAATGTCTTCTCAAGCTGAAATCCATCATAGAAGGCTTTAAATGTGATGCACAAGTCATATGCACAACACGTTTATGCTTTTCTCTTCTTATAGAGCAGTTTCTATCATTGTGTAAAAAGAGCAGCATGAACATTTGTCAAAATATCTCCTTTTTTGTTGCACGGCTGAAATGAAGTCATACGGGTTTGGAGCAACATGAAATGAGTTTTCATTGACGTGTGATCTGTTAATGTTGCTTTGTAACTCTAATTATCAAGAGAGCATTGTAGTTATTGTATAACGCTTTCTTTTGCTGAATTTCCAATTAATCAGTGATTTCTTTTTATTCATCAAATGGCTTATTCCATTGTTTATTATTAGCACTAACAGTATTTCCTAGATATGTTTTGTACAGACTCGGCTCAGGTTTCTTATTTTAACCTGCTGCTCGGCTGCACAGTTATTGGTACAGACTGATGTCTGCGAGCTTTAGCTGGAAATAAAGGTCAATGCCTTTCACCAATCATTCATGTGTTTTGTTATTCATAGATTCACTGTCCACTGCATCTAGCAGCGTGGCAGCTTGTTTTCAAAGCGCGTCATCGCAGAGAGAAGGAGGAGAGGAGGCTGAACACGCTCTTTGGCCGAGTGTTAAATGAGCACAGAGGAAGTCTCTGTTCTCCGTATGTGCTTCACGCAGCTGACGTGTGACGTGTGCACGCTTTCTGCTGACTAAAAGTGCTTTGTTATTATTCCTGAGAAAACTGAAACCCTTGATTTGTTAATGTTATGAAATACACAATATATTTGAAGTTATGTAATTTATGTTAGCTGGTTAATCAGGAAAGAGCATTTTGTTTACTGACAGTATAAACCAAATCTGTCTCATAAACCACACAATATGATCGCTGTTGCAGTTTGTTTATTCATCACATTGGATTTTGCAAAGTACATTTGCAAACAAAAGAAGTCGTCGTCTCATTGCACGGGAGAGGACGTGAAACAGTAGCGTAACACAACTCAACTTTCAAAACACCACACATTTAGTCCATTTAAAGATGTCTGTAAATACAGTATTACCCAGAACAAAGCATACGAACACTGGGGCCATATACAAATCAATGTACCAGTACATTCACTGCAGTAATGCCCTTAATTAACCACAATCCATCCCTCACCGTGGTCTGACTGGTCACACTGACAAATGAACATCATCAAATATGGTATTATTAATAAAACACAGCATAAATACTGTGTCAGGAATGCTACAACACCAGCTCGAGTGAATCTCACGAAAAAACAGGACCAATCCTTAAAAATAGGGTTTGTTTTCTTTACAAATAAACTGTAACTACTGATCTTGAGGTGAAATATGATCTGGACATTTCTTCATGAGATTCGCTTGCTTTAGTTTGCTTATCAAGTTGACATTTTGAGTCCTCAAAAGACATTTAAAACATGGTAACACACGTCAAAAAGTTGCACTTCTGCATCCGGTTGTGATTTAACAGAGAAACTTTCCATTGTGTAATACAGATCTGATTACAGTGTAACATTTCTTCACTGTAAATCCAAATGTTTGG
>CM049831.1:765980-1208480 GCA_027422435.1 Schizopygopsis pylzovi | reverse complement strand
TTTCTCCTCAGAACTGGACTTTATATTATGCAATTGCCAGTTTGTATCTCAGTTTATATCCAGTTGTGAGGTAAAAAGTCGCAATTACCTTTTTTTATTAATCTTTTTTTTCCATATAAAAACGACTTTGTAGTGACGTTCACGTGCATTCAACTCGTAAATACGATCTATCCGACATAACTTGAACGCACCATTAGAGGCACCTCAACAGCAGGACGAGCGAGCCACTTTACGATTTCCGTGGAGATCGATGGAGCTGCTCAGCAGGGTGTGGTCGATGGGATCCTCGCTGGCCAGGACTTCACGGACAGCAGCCTCGAAAGCAGCCCCCACGTTCGTGTCGTCCTTGGCGCTGGTCTCGAAGTACGGACAGCAGCTGTTTTCCTCACACCAAGCCCGGGCCTCCTCCTCGCCGACCTCCCGCTCCTCCTTGTCCACTTTGTTCCCCAGCACCACAAAGGGGAAGCGCTCCGGGTCTCGTACGTCTGAGTAATACATGAACTCCTTCTTCCAGCAGCCCAGGTTCTGGAAGCTCTGCAGGTCATCCACGGCGAAGGTGAGCAGGCAGCAGTCCGCCCCGCGGTAGAAGGGTGTGCGCAGGCTCTTGAAGCGCTCCTGGCCCGCCGTGTCCCAGATCTGCAGGGTGACCAGACGGCCGTTGATCTCCAGGTCACGGTTGAGGAACTCGACACCGATGGTGTGGAACGACTGCGAGTCGAAGCGGTCGGTCACGTAGCGGTTCATCAGGGAGCTCTTGCCCACGCCGCCGTCCCCCAGGAGAATGACCTTCAACAAGAGGCTCTTCCCACTCATAACGGCCCCCGGTGCCACAGGTCTTCACTGCAGCCTGACAAATACACGCAGAGGCATTTACATTTTATCCAAAGTGACAAGGACAATAGAAGCAATCAAAATTGACAAAAGAGCAATAATATGACAAGTCTCAGTTAGGCTAGTGCAGGCCTAGCCAGTACACATAGCAAAGGTGTATATATATTAGTGCTGGACAACAATTAATCGTGATTAATCTTTAATCTAAATTAATTTTGTTTACTTAATATGTGTGTGTGCACTGTGACACACACATACAGTATATATTTTAATGTATTTAAATGTATATATTTATATAATTTATACTGAACAAAATTATAAACTAACACTTTTATTTTTGCCCCCATTTTTCATGAGCTGAACTCAAAGATCTAAGACTTTTTCTACATCTTCAAATCTTCCGGTGGCGCTGCTGAGTTCAGACGCCTGTGAATTAGCTCCGCTCAGAATTGTGCTTTTATGTGTGTTTCTACCTATTTTTTTTATTTATTTTTTACTTCTCTTTTGATACGTGTATGTCTGCAATGATTATGTACGACAGAAGAACACTTTTGGACATTGGACATCGCTACACTAACCTGATTAAGGATACTTTATCCACGGACCCAGCGTGGCCATTGGAGATACTTCGGAGCACCGAGTTGAACAATGACCACCTGAACAACCGCAGGAGGCGAAGGAAACACCGCGGGAGACGGGCTGGAATACGCAGCAGACTGAGGAAAAGGGCACACAGTCCTCCTCTACCGAGTATTCTGCTCGCTAATGTCCAATCCTTGGAGAATAAGATGGACGATCTTAGAGCCAGGATTAGTTTCCAACGAGACATTAGGGACTGCAACATCTTTTGTTTGACCGAAACGTGGCTCACGCCAACGGTCCCGGACACCGCTGTAACGCCGTCTGATAACTTCTCTGTTTTACGGATGGACAGAACAGCCGAGGCCGGGAAAAACAAAGGTGGTGGAGTGTGTTTCTTTATTAACAAGAAATGGTGTGACCCCAGGAATATCTCCATTCTGTCGCGTTCCTGTTCGCCTCATCTGGAACATCTCTCCATTATCTGCCGCCCCTTCTATCTGCCCCGGGAATTTACATCGGTCCTCGTGTCTGCCGTTTATATTCCTCCACAAGCAGACACTAGCGTGGCTTTGTCAAACCTCCACGATGAAATCAGCGGATATATCAACAAACATCCCGACGCTGCATGCATCATCGCTGGAGACTTTAACAAGGCCAACCTCAAGAAAGTCCTGCCGAACTTTCATCAACACATATCCTGTCCAACCAGAGGACTGAATACACTGGATCACTGCTACACTCCGCTCAACAACGCCTACAAAGCCCACTCACTGCCGGCTTTTGGCAAATCAGATCATGTCGCCATTTTTCTCACGCCGGAATACAAACAAAGGATCGCTCGCGAGCCGCCGGTGGAGAGGGAAGTGACGCGTTGGTCCCCCCACTCTGAAGCTACGCTACAGGCGTCTCTTGATGACGTCGACTGGAACATGTTCCGGGCGAGTTCATCTGACGTCAGCGAATTCACGGATGTAGCAGTAAGCTTCGTAAACACGCTAACCGAGCAAGCCACTGAAACGGTAACAATAAGGACATTTACTAATCAGAAACCGTGGGTGGACAGATCAATCCGTGATGCGGTTAACAATCGCACTGCCGCATACAATGCCGGTCTGTTGTCAGGGAACATGAGCGAGTACAAAACATCATGCTACGCTCTCCGGCGTGCAATACGAGCCGCTAAGCGCCGGTACAGTGAGAAAATTGAGTCACATTTCCAGCTCAGTGACTCTCGTCGCATGTGGCAGGGACTGAAGACCATCTGTTCCTCTGGAAATAAATCCTCCGCAGAGGTGAGAGCAGATCCGCTGCTGGCCGAAGAGCTAAACACCTTCTACGGTCGCTTTGACTGCAATGGCGGCGCAAATCTGCCGAACAGCCCGTCAGGAAGCAGCAGACAGAGCAGCAATGATCATGTAATCACCTTTTCAGAGGATGACGTTCGGAGGGAACTAAAGAGAGTGAACGTCAGGAAAGCAGCAGGACCTGATGGGATTACTGGCCGCGTTCTGAGGTCCTGTGCTGATCAGCTTGCCGGATTGTTTACTTCCATCTTTAATGAGTCCCTTGCTACCTCTGTTGTTCCCACCTCCTTTAAAAAATCTGTCATAATCCCTGTGCCTAAGAACAGTAAACCCTCTTGCCTGAATGACTATCGTCCAGTTGCCCTCACATCGACGGTCATGAAGGTTTTTGAGAGACTTTTAAAGAAACACATTTGCTCCTCCATCCCTGCTACCTTGGACCCTCTTCAGTTTGCCTATCGGCCAAATAGGTCTACTGATGATGCCATCTCCCAGGTACTGCACTCCTCTCTCACTCACATCGACAGCAAAAATGGCAACTATGTCAGGCTGCTATTCATAGACTATAGCTCAGCTTTCAACACTATAGTCCCCACCAAGCTGACTGTTAAACTCTCAGACCTCGGCCTTAACACTTCACTTTGTGACTGGATTCAAGATTTCCTCACCGCCAGACCACAAGTGGTGAAAGTCGGCCAGTTCACCTCCAACTCCATCACCCTGAATGTAGGAGCCCCACAGGGCTGTGTCCTGAGCCCCCTGCTATACTCTCTCTACACACACGACTGCGTGTCCTCACACAGCTCCACCTCTATTGTCAAATTTGCGGATGATACTGTGGTTCTGGGCCTCATCAACAACGGTGACGAGGCCGCATACTTGGATGAGGTGGAGAGACTTACATCATGGTGCCAGGACAACTGTCTCTCCCTGAACGTAAGCAAAACTAAGGAGCTGATCGTGGACTTCAGGAAGAGACAGCAGCAGCCCTACACTCCTCTTATGATCAGTGGGACCCCTGTGGAGAGGGTGAGTAGCTTCAAGTACCTCGGTGTAAACATCTCTGAGGACCTGACTTGGACTACACACATTCAAACACAGGTTAAGAAAGCCAGGCAAAGGCTGTACCATCTGCGACAGCTGAGGAAATTCAGGGTCTCACCAGCTATCCTGAAAACTTTCTATTCAGGGGCCATAGAAAGTGTTCTAACTCAGTGCATCTCAGTGTGGTATAATAATGCCACAAACCAGGACTGCAAAGCTCTACAGAGAGTCGTGCGCTTAGCTGAGCGCATCTCAGGGTCTGCTCTCCCCTCTCTGCAGCACATCTACCTCAAACGCTGCAGAAGCAGAGCTGCAAAAATCCTCAAAGATTCTACTCACCCCGGTAACCATCTTTTCTGTCTACTGCCATCTGGCAGGCGCTTCAGGAGCATGATGGCAAAGACTGAAAGACTGAGGAAGAGCTTCTTCCCTCAGGCCATCAGGCTCCTAAACACAAACTCTGTTTCATAAACACTCACAAGACCCATTGTCAACTGTAAATATCATCACATTCTCATCATTGCTGCTCTATGTACATTACCATGAACAACCCGTCTGCACATCCCTCTTATTCACATTACTATTTATTAAGTCCCAGTACACTGTTTTTTGTTTTCTTTTTTTGTACAGCTTATTGTTTTTTTTGCACATCTTGTTGTTTTTTTGCACATCTCATTGTCTTTTGCACATCTCATTGTCTTTTGCACATCTTATTGTTTTTTGCACATCTTATTGTTTTGCACTTTTTTATTTCATTGCACATTTTATTCTTATTTCTCCTTTTCTTACCATATGTATGCCCTTGTGTTATGTTACTTATATAATTTGTATTCTTATTGTGTTGCACTGTCACTGAGCGGACCTGATTCGATTGCATTTCACTTCTAGTTATGCCCTGTATAACTATTATGTGACAAATAAAGAAACCTTGAACCTTGACCTTGACATCATCTTCGCATAGAGTTGATCAGGTTGTTGATTGTGGCCTGTGGAATGTTGGTCCACTCCTCTTTAATGGCTGTGCGAAGTTGCTGGATATTGGCAGGAACTGGAACACGCTGTCGTATACGCCGATCCAGAGCATCCCAAACATGGGTGACATGTCCGGTGAGTATGCTGGCCATGCAAGAACTGGGATGTTTTCAGCTTCCAGGAATTGTGTTGAGATCCTTGCAACATGGGGCCATGCATTATCATGCTGCAACATGAGGTGATGGTCGTAGATGAATAGCACAACAATGGGCCTCAGGATCTCGTCACGGTATCTCTGTGCATTCAAAATGCCATCAATAAAATTCACCTGTGTTCATTGTCCATAACATACGCCTGCCCATACCATAACCCCACCGCCACCATGGGCCACTCGATCCACAACGTAGACATCAGCAAACCGCTCACCCCCATGATGCCATACACGCTGTCTGTCATCTTCCCTGTAAAGTGAAAACCGAGATTCATCCGTGAAGAGAACACCTCTCCAAAGTGCCAGACGCCATCGAATGTGAGCATTTGCCCACTCAAGTCAGTTACGACGACGAACAGCAGTCAGTTCGAGACCCTGATGAGGACGATGAGCATGCAGATGAGCTTCCCTGAGACGGTTTCTGGCAGTTTGTGCAGAAATTCTTTGGTTATGCAAACCGATTGTTGCAGCAGCTGTCCGGGTGGCTGGTCTCAGACGATCTTGGAGGTCAAGATGCTGGATGTGGAGGTCCTGGGCTGGTGTGGTTACACGTGGTCTGCGGTTGTGAGTCCGGTTGGATGTACTGCCAAATTGTCTGAAACGCCTTTGGAGACGGCTTATGGTAGAGAAATGAATATTCAATTCACGGGCAACAGCTCTGGTGGACATTCCTGCAGTCAGCATGCCAATTGCACGCTCCCTCAAAACTTGTGACATCTGTGGCATTGTGTTGTGTGATAAAACTGCACATTTTAGAGTGGCCTTTTATTGTGGCCAGCCTAAGGCACACCTGTGCAATAATCATGCTGTCTAATCAGCATCTTGATATGACACACCTGTGAGGTGGATGGATTATCTTGGCAAAGGAGAAGTGCTCACTAACACAGATTTAGACAGATTTGTGAACAATATTTGAGAGAAATAGTCCTTTTGTGTTCATAGAAAAAGTCTTAGATCTTTGAGTTCAGCTCATGACAAATTGGGGCAAAAACAAAAGTGTTGCGTTTATAATTTTGTTCAGTGTATAATATATATGAATATACTTAATATGTAAACAACAAATGTTTTCTTAAATATATTCATGCATGTGTGTATTTATATACGTAATAAATATACACAGCACAGCACACACACACACGTACACAAAATTCGTATTTATTTATTATTATTTTGGATGTGATTAATCATAATTAATTATATATATATATATATATATATAGTGCTGTCAAACGATCGTGATTAAATCGCATCCAAAATAAAAATAATTGTTTACATAATATATATGTGTGTACTGTGTATATTTATTTTGTATATAATATATATAGTGTTGCATGTTTGCAGCATCTTTGTTTGGATCATGATTCAAATTCAGTGGTTGCCTCTAATTTGAAATGGAAAGAGCCTTATTTTGTTTATATGAAGATATTTATTTTATTTGTGTTACTTATTTGATTTAGGGCTTGTTTTAAAATTTCTATTTAGTTTTGTTATTTACATTTACATTATATTTACAATTTATTATTTAGCAGATGAGAATACAAGCAATCAAAACCAACAAAAGAGCAATGATATGCAAGTGCTATATTTATATATTATAATAGTGTTATATTTAAATTTAACAAAGAAATGTACAACATTTAGTCCAAGCAATAATAAAAGGACACATCTAATTTATAATTGGTCTTAAATCTATTTTTGTAAAAAAAACGTGACTCGAATCGTGAGTTGAGTGAATCGTTACATCCCTAGTGTTTATATATACACATAATAAATATACACAATACACACATATATCATGAAAACAAAAACTTTTATTTTGGATGGGATTAGTCGTGATTAATCGTTTGACAGCACTCATATATATATATATATATATATATATCAATCAATCAAGAGTTCATTTGCAAAAGCAGATTACTCAGTTTTTACAAATTTTCAAAAATTAGGTTTTTTTTATTGAGCATTTCAATTAATCTCAATCAAATTGCAGTTGGGTTATTTTGATCAAGTAAAACAAATAAAGCTAACTAACACAATAAAACAATAAAAACATGATTTTTGAGCTATCTGTTTTTGCAAATAAAATCTTCATCTATATATATATTGGGGCTGATATTAGGTTTTTCACACCACGGTTATTGTGGCCAAAATACTCCATGATATCAATATATCATGATATCTATAGAAACCTTGGGGTGGAAGTTATCAATCAAATACTTGTTAACTTTGTTTATTTAGCTTGCTTTTTTTTAACCCCACGAACATAAGGAAACTGATAAACACAAGACTGGCGTTCTCTACAAAGCAAGCATACAAACTACGTGAAGGCATGAAGGACACACACAATGACTTTCAAGCTTAAAGAAACAGCAGATGAGCTATGAACGTCTACACCTCTCCAAACAATGAACAGCAGATAATGGGTCAGATGGTCTAGATCAGTGTTTCCCAACCCTGTCCCTGGAGGCACACCAACAGTGCACATTTTGGGTATGTCCCTTATCTGACCAACATATGTCTGGTCCTGGCGTCTCTACTAATGAGCTGATGAGTTGATGCAGGTGTGTTTGATTAAGAAGAGTTGGAAAATGTGTATTGTTGGTGTGCCTCCAGGGACAGGGTTGGGAAACACTGCTCTAGTGACTGACCCCGAAACTTGTGCCAGGAGAACACCTTTTCTGAGAGCACATGGATTGGTTAAACACAGTGACAGGGCTCTTTAATTTCAACTTTTATGCTTGTGGAAAGATGAAGATCAGACAATATGATCTAATGTGAATGTGTCCTGCTTCATCACAAGCAAGAATATTCTAGTTTGGTTACTGTGTTAATGCAACAAAGTTTCCAACATGTCCTACAGTCAAACCAAACATTTCAGACACTAGATATCATTTTTGATATTTTTTACTAGTGGGTGGACTGTGACATATTATACCCCAAAATGCTTCATACAGTGGACTACCAGCAAAATTTGGGAGCATAAATGATTCAGACACTTTGACCTGATCACAAGGGTTTTTTCTTTAATTGATAATGCTAACATTTTTACACCACAGCCTGAACGAAATTATGCATTGCTTGGTAACTGGTTGACCTAAACTGGTATTACCTAATTATGTTCTTAAATTGAACAGCGGACAGCTTTCAACCGAATTCATTACATACCTTCCTATCAAAATAACCTGACATTATTGAGATGAATTTGTTCTGACAGTTTAACTCAGAGTTGTTGTCATATAACCATTTTCTAAACTATGACATCACTGAATTCAATAATAAAATGCATTTAACTCAAAAATGTTCCTATTTTGATATTGTGCAGTTGCTTTGACGCAATTTGTATTGGTAAAAGTGCTATATAAATAAAGGTGAGTTGACTAAACTATAGTGACTAAACTGTGATATAATGTGAGAAATGTTGAAGGTGTCTGAAAACATTTAGGTTTGACTATATATTTCTCTAAAGATGCTAAATTGAGCAATCTGTGGTTTTGTGTGAAGATGAAAAGGTTCCTCACAAGCATTTAGCAGTGTTACACTGACAATGGACAATCGGATTTATGCTAATGTGACCACACCTTAATTTACCCATGTCTTCTATATTGGAATAACAATTGTATCAAATAATTGTTTTATAATTATTAAAACAACCCTTGCAAAAAAAATAGATCACTGTAATTATATAGCAACTACTATTATTGTTTAGAAAAGAAAATTAGAAAATTGTTTATTTGTTTGTAAAGTTTAGAATCCTTTTTAGACACATATATATATATATATATATATATATATATATGATCATTTTTGGCTAACACCAGATGTTTTACTGTAACGTTAGTCATTTTGGCGAGAAGTAAGGGATATTTTTACACTTATCCCAACACGTAAAAATGAAAACAAAAAGGCCCGTTTTAGAAGTCCAAAACATCCTACACGATACTGACAGAAACCGTGCGATATTCTGCGTTAATTAATAACTTAAAGCGTTCACTTGCGTATTTATTTACTAATATACATGTATAGCAGGAAACAGATGATCGTTCTCTGCGCATGCGCACAAGTACATGACAGCTGTGTTTTTAGCATACGAGTGCTCAAGCTAAGGTTTATCTTTATTACTCTCACTTTTATTGCTCATTATAACTTAGCTCGTACCATGACTAATAAAAATGGCTGATGCTTTTATGCTAGAATTTTGGTGTCATTAATCATATACATATTCTCTGCTCTGTTAGCTCACTTTAGCACTATGACTAGCACAGTTTTAGATGCTTTATTAAATACACTGCAGCACTGTTACGCATACGTGAATATACATACAGGAGGGAAATAACAACCTTGCTCTTAAATGACTTGAATCATGTAAAAAATACTGTCTGAATTACCTCATAGTGTACCGCGAGCAGTGCTGCTGGCTGCTGAGATTTCACGCGCTGCGTGTGGTAACGTTAGTAGTGATGTGAGCGAGCGAGCGCGAGAGAGAGAGAATGCTTGTTTTAGCACAATTCATTTTAATTAATATTTTTTTAAATTATATAAGTTCTACTAATATTATATACTAATAAAATGCCTAATGAATTTGTTTAATTATAATAATAAAACTATAATGTATGTAATACTCATCCAGAACTCTAGGTGGCAGTAACGCTCATTTTTCCCACCGGCATTCCTCAAAGCAGGAAAACAGTCATGATGCCACAGCAGCATCTTGTGTTTATCCTGTGCTACAGGGCAAGGCCAGTGGTGAGGAACATACAGCAATGCATCTGTCCTGAACTGAAGTAAGAAAGTCTGCTGTCAGATCGTGTTTGTCGGAAATGTGTTTTTATATTCTTCTGTGGCTGTGCTTCAAACATAGTGTGCATTTCTGGATATAATGGGTGCATATGATTCCCAAAATGCTGTTGAAGTAGGCTGGTGACTAGGTTTTGCCGTTATGATAACCAAAATTGATGTCTAAGTTAGGAACCTTAGTAGGTTTTGAGACTGTAATGCCCAAAATGCTGTCTAGAAAGCTCATTGTGTTTTCAAACACAGCCATTTCTTTTCGTTTACTCCATATAGTACCGTACATGTATCTTAATGTTTGATATAGTTTCCAGGGCATTTTTATCTACCCGCCTGGTCTGGCTAGAGGTGCAGATTTTCCCTTTTAAAATGTGAGACCCTGAATATATGAAGAGCTCTTTTCCAAAGCGTGATAAACGCCAAATTTAAAAAAAATGAGTTCGTCATGCCATTTTGCTGTGTACTGAACCTATTCACTGCTCCATCAATGTTTCATGCCAAATCGCTATATTTCCTTGTTTAAAATGTACCTCACTCTCCTGACCTCACAAAGAGGCGCTCTAGCGACTGACGCTAGAGGCTGTAGCCTTTGGCGTTCCTTGTTAGAGCGCCCGCCTCCCGCGCCGGAATCCCGGGTTCGAGACCCGCTCGGTGTGATGGTGCGGACCCGGGGGGGTTTAACACTCATTGTTTAACATGTTCAGACTGAGCCAACAGACCATTTTAACAGGATAAATTGAATATTAACAAAATGTATGGGTCTAGGTAAACAAATGTCATTTTCATGAAAACTATTAAAATGGATTTATAGCGTTTTGGAAAAGAGCTCTTCATATATATATATATATACACACACACACACACAGTGGAAAAAAATGATTTTCCTACTTAGATTTTTCTAATAAAATAATCTTATTTAAAACGAAAAAACAAGATTATGTTGCTTGTTTTTTATTCTGAAAACAAGATTATAATGTTTTCAAATATAATAACTTTTCAATTTATAATACTTGTCTAGAATATCTCTCTTGATTTAAGTATTTTTAGATATTTTGGCTGGAAACAAGACAGAAAATACACGTAATAATTTTTTTTACAGCGTATATATTTATTAATTAAAACAAAGCTAAATAAATTCATTGTACATAAGTTATTTTTATTGTTTTTGACCATGTAACCTTATTGTTGTTTCTGTAAAACAGCTAAATGTTAGATACCAGTGAAATTCTGAAATTTCCACCGTGACTAAATCCGCTAGCCTTACTAATGAAATGTAACATTATTAAAGAAAAGTAAACTGTCAATAATAAAATAAACAAATTACAGCAAATAGCAGAAGTAAAAACAAAGATACAAATGAAATAAATATTGATTTTCAAGTAAATCATTCAAGAGCGGTGAGTGATTTGTCTCATTATGTGACTACTCGTAAAGTCTTGCATATCTTTGTGTGTTAAGACCCTAAACCAAACTCGGTTGCTTACTCTCGCATTACTTGTGACATTCTAGCAGAATATGTAAATATGGGAACGTTCTCTTCAGTATTTTTTCTAACCATTAACATTGTTACTAAGCATTGGTCTTTACTTTGATCAAACAGGCTTATTTCTGGTATTGTAGGCTCATTTTGTAAGTGCACACAGCTAACACAAGCACAAACTGCGTCTAATTCAAATGTGATTTCCCACAGTTACAAAATCAGGCGATTATTATTGTCCCTCAATGCACATGTCTGTGTGTCACTGTCAGTGTATTTGTACCTGCTCGGCCATCGCCACGGGAAATGAGGGCTGCGTCCCAAATCACATACTTCTACTATATAGTAGGAGAATAAAATGTATGTGAACGGAGCAGTATTCATGAAATAATAGGCAAAAAGTCCTACTATGATTTCAGGAGTGCACACCTGATGGACACTCTACTATCCCATCAGGTAATTTTGGGACCAGATTATTTATACTCTCTGTAGAATAAGGTTCCAGGATGACACTCTAGTTTTTAATATTAGGAGAAGATCTTTTAACAGAGTTAAGCCAAATACAGTTTTAATAAATAGTTCGAATCTGATATCATTTAGCCATAAATTTTCCCACCGTGAAAATAGCCACATAAGCTGGCATGGCGTTAAACACGAACAAACTATCCCATGAGGCAACGGGAGAGGATTTGTGAATGGCAGTGACACTGGTAGGACACACCAGCGAGTGAACACGTGATAAAGGTAGTGCATCCGGATCACATTCATACTATATAGAACATACTTCTTCAAAAGAAGAACCTACTCAGAGAGTGTGTGATTTCAGATGCAGTCGAGGAGGTCTTGTGCAGTGCTTAAAGCGACAGTTCACCCAAAAATGAAAATTCTGTCATCATTTAGATTTGTCATTTTTGGGTGAACTGTCCCTTTAAGACAGTGTGTGAGTATGAGTACACTTTCCCTCAACTATTTTGAGCATCCTTCGTGCTTTCCCATCGGGCAGGCCTTTATCACCGAGCCCAGGTTTATTTCTACCCTTAATATTTACAGTCCAGTGTAGATACTTGAATTTTCTTTAACCACATTGCAACAGTTTAATGGGATAGTTCAGTGGTTCCCAACCACATTCCTGGAGCCTCCCCAACATTGCACATTTTGCATCTCTCCTTTGTCTGACACCCCCATGTCAGGTCTTGGAGTCTCTACTAATGAGCTGATGATCTGAATCAGGTGTGTTTGATTAAGGAGACATGGAAAACATGCCGGGGGGGGGGCTACAGGAACATTGTTGGGGACCACTGGGACAGTTTACCCAAAAATAAAAACTCATGTCGTTCCAAACCCGTAAGACCTTTGTTTATCTTCAAAACACAAATGAAGGTATTTATGATGAAATCCAAGAGCTTTCTGACCCTCCATAGACAGCAAGGATACTACCAGCACACACAGATACCAAGAACATAATAGTCCATGAGACATCAGTGGTTCAATCGTAAATTTATGAAGCTCCGAGAATACTCTTTGTATTCATGAGGGCGAGTAATTAATGACAGAATTTTCATTTTTGGGTGAACTATCCCTTTAAGTGCGGAAGAATGTTTCAATGCGGTGTCTCTTTTTCTCAGGTTGACTATGGCGCTTTGCCTGTGGCTTGTTGTGGTGGTCCCAGTATGCTGCTGGGGCCAGGGGCCAGTGGACACAGGGGACAGTGGGGTTTTCCAGCCCCAGAGTGCCCTCACTGACATGGAGTTTGCCAGTGTGAGCACGTACCACGGCCCTGGAAACACTGACCCTCGCCCCAATAATAAGCTGCCCATCCTTCTGTGGTGGAGCGCCAATCTGTTCCCGCACTTCCCAGGAGACACGGAGCGTTTGGACTGCACCCATTCGTCCTGCCTGGTCACAAGCAACCGTAAAGCTCAGCTGTATCGGCGCACGGCATCCATCATTTTCTATGGCACAGATTTCCGGGCGTATGAGGCTCCGCTGCCACGCTTGCCCCATCAGACCTGGGCGCTTTTCCATGAAGAGTCGCCCATGAATAACTACCTGCTCTCTCACAGGGTTGGAATCCGGCTGTTTAACTACACAGCCACGTTCAGGAGGGAGTCGGACTATCCGCTAACGCTGCAGTGGTTACCCTCTCTGGATTATCTTCTGAAAGCCCCGGCAGTCCCTCTGCAGGAGAAGAACCGCTGGAGACGGGCCGGTCTGGCCCCTGTGCTCTACATGCAGTCCCACTGTGATGTGCCGTCAGACCGCGATCGCTATGTTCAAGAGCTGAGGAAATATTTAGAGGTAATGCGTTTAAATGAGTCAGTGCTTTAGTAACCAAGAATGCCAAAGCATACACTGCACGACTTCTGCCTTGATTTGCTAGATGTTGAAAGTCAGAGCCACTCTGCATACGTTTCGCAATGCTATGTTTTCTTTTTTTATTAATATGGTACAGTTCATTTAAGTTTAAAACAAGTTTGATATACAAAAAGTAATTTGGTACAATTTGGTAAAATGAGTAACCTAGATTACATTACTAACTAGTTTTCATCATGTAATCGGTAACATACTACAATTTGTAAGTAATCTACCCAACTATTTCTGTGTGTGTGTGTGCGTGCACGCGTATGTGTGTGCGCGTGCGTGCATGTGCGGGGCTATTTTTTAAAAGTCTGGTAGTATGTGATACTCGGTTGTTTAGTGTATAATACCTAGTTTTTCTCTGAAACCATTTCCAAAATCAGCAAATGTATGATAGCTAGTGTTTTAAAATCTATTCAGATTTTAAGTTGTTTAGTGTATTCCAGCCTTTTGTAACAAAAATAATTTCTGTTTTTATGCATACAGTGCGCACAATGCAAATGTTGTCATCAGCACAGTATGTTACATGCAGCTTGTAGTACACATTGTTTTGTTTTTTGCATTTATTAGGTTCCTAATAATGTCCCCAATTTGACAACACTAGCCTCGCCCATTGTTACACAGTCAAAAATTAAAATGACCAGAAGGAACGAGAAGAACCTACTGGAGACACAGCAACAAAACATGCCTGCATTGTACTTGAGTACTTGTGTGAAGAGATAAACCAGTTTTAACAAGTACAAATACATTTTTAATGACTCGTTGGAGAAATAGTGCAGACACTGGATGTGGAAAATCTCTAGCGTTGCATGTCAAGTGTCTGAGTTTATGCATGCAATCAAGTGTTTATTTTATAAAGGCTATATGTTCAGCTGTGCTCATTTATGAAAAATGAAGTATACTTTGGACTTATCATCATAATTTGTCTTCTCCTTAGATTGACTCATATGGGAAGTGCCTTAATAACAAACCCCTCCCTGACTATCTGGAGGACACCAGCACAGCCACTGGTGAAGACAGGCGCTTCATGAGTTTCGTCGGCCGTTATAAGTTCCACCTGGCCCTGGAGAACGGCCTGTGTCCCGACTACATGACGGAGAAGCTGTGGCGGCCCATGCACCAGGGCTGTGTGCCCATTTACAGGGGCTCGTCATCAGTGGCCGACTGGCTGCCGAACAATCACTCTGCTATCCTCATTGACGATTTCCCCTCTCCACGGGACCTGGCGGAGTTCATAAAGACCCTGGATCAAGACGACGCGGAGTACTCACGCTATCTGGAGTACAAAACTCCCAGCGAGATCACTAACCTGCGTCTGCTGGAGGGGCTAGAGAGCAGAGAGTGGGGCGTCAACGACATGAGTAAACCAAACTACCTGAACGGGTTTGAGTGTTTTGTGTGCGACCGAGAGAACGAGCGTCTGGCTGCAGTGAAAGCACACAGGAAGAACCCACAACAAAACCTGCCGCCTCAAGCAAAGATGGCCAACAGCTCACACATGGGCTGCCCACTGCCCAGTCCTGGATACGGGCCTGTGGAGAGTATTGACCCAAATGATAGGTAAACAGATTTTAAGTATCACTATTTCATAAATACAGTGCCCTCGGCCTCCACTAATATTGGCACTCTTGGTAAAAATTCACAAAGGTGACTGAAAATATAAATCATTCAATAAATTCACAAAAGTGTAACTTATCATTGAAGTAAAACAATTGAAATGGAGGGGAAATCTCATTGTGAAATAAATGTTCTCTTGTTCATGTTGGCCACAATTATTGGCACCCAACTATTGCAATGTCCTTTCCCAAGATAACAGTGTAATGCAATTTTATATGAAGCTATTATTTCAGCTCCGGGAATTATTTGTTAAAGATTCAATATTGCTTGATTAAAGTAATATTAATATTTAACTTACAATTTATACTTTATTAAGTGGTCGTCCAGCGATCACTAAATAGTATATTCTATTAATCTCTCAAATTCGAGCTTAGGTAACGTCATCTTTGTGGCAAGAAGGATACAATACTTGAAAATCACATTCCAGAGACAATTCTTTATAAAACGAAACAAGGTTTATTTACAATACTAATATTCTAACATACGTAATAACACACAAACATACACACATGCATACGGGAGTTTTGAGGTTAATGTTGAAAGAATAGCACTCTTTCCTATTTTAACACTTAAACTAACCAGGAAAGATCACGACAAATGCCTAGGATTTGTTACTGCATTCAGATCAAATTTACTAGCTCAGTCAGAAATAGAGATTCTGTTATGAATACTTGCTTTCTGTTGGTTAAGCAGGCTGGATCTTTGTCTCGTTTCGCACGTGGGTTTCCACGTGTTGCTCTGGGAAACTCTGCTGGCTCGCGTCGCTGTTGCGTGACGTCACCGGGGAGCCGTGTTGGAATCACGGAGTTATTTGATGCTGGTTCTGCGTTGCGATGAAAGCGTCGTTACGCTGCTGGTTCTGCGACGTTACGGCGTTTCCAAAGTCGTTGATTTTTCAGATGGTTTGTCTCAGCCGGTCTTAAGGCGAGAGTCCAGCGGACCGTCCGGGTCGTCCTTGCGCGCGTTGGAGAGCGAGTTGCGAGAACAGGAAGAGAGTCCAGGAGCACAAGAGAGAGAGTTGCACGCTGGCGCGTTGTTTTAAACAGTCCGATTTGGACACCGCCCACAGGCGGCTGGTCGAATCAGAGTGTCCATATGGGGCGGAGCCCCGCCCATGTCCATGGTTTCTGATGATTTCGGCTTGCGTTATCTGATATTTCATTCATTCCGTGAAAGATATACACAGGCCTTTATATCTGTTGTAACATATATTTATGATGCCAAAGTTTAACGGTCATCCACACCACTTATGACTTACGATGCCAGCTTCTTTTAGAAACTAAACATCGCATTTGGCACAACCTACACATTACAGTTTATGCAGTTTAAGGCACGATTAAAAATCACCCACATTGTCCTAAATAATTCACATTCAAAATAATCACATCAAGCCTATGAAAGGCCGAGTACAACATTAATATTCATCTTGTTTCTTGAGTAGATGAATTATTATTATCATGAAATGAATGTGTCTTTTAGAAATCTTCCATGTTACTTTCCTTTGTTCTGTGACCGAAAGAAATCCTGCGCTTTTGCGCTGATGAGGAGGAGGGGCTTTAGAGAGAGACTGATTCTTTAGCTGGCCCCTGGTGACCTGTAGAGACAGTTGAATTCCTGCCGACATATGTTACAACAGCTCTGAGTTTTCTCCTATAATGCCTGATGAGGTTAGAGAACACCTGATTAGAGATCAGAGACCATTCCTTCATCCAGACAATCTCTCCAGATCTCTCTCAGTCAGGGTTCAGGTCAGAGGACTGGGACGGCCATGGTGTTCCTGTGGCTCAGTGGTAGAGCATTGTGTTAGTAGCGCAAAAAGTTGTGGGTTCAATTCCCAGGGAACACATGACACATACTGAAAAAATAAATGTATAGCCTGAATGCACTGTAAGTCGCTTTGGATAAAAGCGTCTGCTAAATGCATAAATGTAAAAGCTCAGTGACCCATTTTTGTATTGATTTTGATGTTTGCTTTGGATTATTGTCCTGGTGGAAGATCCAACCACGGCTCATTATAAGATTTCTAACAGATGCAGTCAAGTTTAGATTTTTAATCTGTTGGTATTTGATAGAATATATAATGCTATGCATCTGAACAAGATCTCCAGGACCTCCGGCAGAAAAACATTAAAGATCAGTAGTATATTTAACCTGGGGGTACATGGGTTACCTTTTATCCCTGTTTGTACTAAACTCATATGGTGGGTTTGCTGCCAAAAAGCTCTTTTTTAATTTAAATTTTTTGTTTAGTTTCATTTGACAAGCCAGTGCCATTTAAAGTTCCAGTCGTGTCTGACAACTGAATATGCTGGAGTTTGTTTTTGGATGAGCTAGTATAATTCTTCTTGAAACCCTCCCAAACAACATGTGGTGATGTAGGTGATGTTTGACCATTTCTTTCAGGTTTTCTGACCCAGAGACTCAACTATTTTCAGCAATTCTCCATCTGTGGTGCTTGGAGAGTCTTTAGCCGCTCAAATTCTCCTCCTCGCCGTGCATTGGGACGATATAGACACACGCATATATTTGTCACATATTTAGTTGATTGAAAATTCGTAATTATTGCCTGTTGGTGGAAATGGGGATTTTACTCCTTGTGATGGATGATTAAGGGAATTTGACCCATAATTATAATCCAGTCATGGCTGGACAATTTCATGCTCCTAGTCACCCTGGAGTGGTAAAACAAAATTATATGAATGGGAATAATTAATCTTCAGAGATATTTTACTCACAAGAATTTCTAGGGGTGCCAATAATTGTGGCCAACATGCATTAGTAAAAAACCATTTATTTCATCATGAGATTTTCTCCCCACTTTCAATAGTTTTTCTTCATGTTAGAATAATTTTTTTTAATGTAAGATCAAAAAGATCAATGATGCAGGTTTATTTTTACAGCTGCCTTTGCTCCAATGTTCGTAGAGGGCACCGTATGTGCATTTCACTCTAAGATGCATCACATTTGAAGTCAAATGTTTCGTGAATGTTGTTTTAAATCAAGACATGGAGTAGAGTGAAACTGTGACGTGTGTTTGTTCTCAGCTGGCTCCAGATGTGGCCGCAGGACTACTGGCAGAGTCTGGATCAAGCAGAGGGTTTGGAGTCACTCCTCAGACACAATGTGTCAGATCCGTCGTTATTGTGGCAGCATATACAGAGCATCGCTGCGAGGAGAGCCAGAGGCCGATGAGATGAACTCAGGACTCAGATCAAAACTTCCTCGGACAGCACAAGACTGAAATATGTCTGGAAACAGTTTGGTAATCCACCCAAGGCTGATGAGCCATTTTTACATCTAAGAAACAATCACAATAATCTTGTTACATTGAAATATTTCCCATCGGTATTACGCATTCATAATGAATGTTCTTGAGCTACATGTTAATCTGAACGCTCCAGCGGATGTTGAACAGTCACAGCTCACAATCACTCAGGCTTGCTTGTCACAGAAGATCTCTTTAATGGATATCACTGCTGTTACGATGAACAAAGAATCACGGTTTCTTTGCATGAGGGTCTTGAAGAGTGAATCTCATGAAAACACATCAAGGTCAAGTTTAACTTCAAACTTCAAAAGGAAAAATGACGACATATAGTAAAGCAGCCCCCTTTTTGGACCATTGAGGTTTTAGATTATAAATTAGTTCAGCACACGATGCATCCAAAATATCGTTGGGTCATAATGTTGGAGTGAAGGTTGTTTATTGGTATAACAATTGAAAAATAATGTCAAAAATTGCGCAATTTTGGCGAAAATCATGCAAAAATGTATAAATAGGTATACTTCTAAAAGAAAAATTTTGGGGGGGTTAATATTGTCTCTTATTTTGTTCTTGAGAGGTTCATGAGATACTCCTGGGACTTGTTTATGTCTTGACCTGTTTAAATGTTTCTGTACCTCAGTATTTCTTATGCTATAATTATATTTTTGTATTGCACATTCTTGTAACAAAACAATAAAAGGACAATTTGACTTGAATTCAATGAGAATTTTGCTTTAATTGTGAATATCGATGCAGGATACAGATTTTCATAACTGTTACTAAAACAGTAATATAATTTCTTTAAATGGTTTCTGATTATTAAATACAACAAAGGTATACATTCTTTTTGTCTTGGCTAAACATTTGAAGGGATCAAATCGGAGACAAAACATCCTAGATGCACTGCAACAAGCCCAAGAAACCTTTTTATGACATATCAGCGGTACGATCAGTGAGGCAAATAAAGAGGAACATGTTTTGTGTCTAATTCCTATTCAAATAAGCAGGTTAGATGTACTGTTGAGGGAGGGCACTGTGGCAGATCTCCTTATAACACATTGGAATAGCAGCTCTCGCAGTGGACCGTCCCACGATGGAGAAACATGTTGTAGAGTAAATCTCCCATTGGTTTACTGCAAATACCACACTGGGATGGGAGGAAAAAGAAATCCGATATATATTTTCAGTAAAGCACATTGTCATAGTACAGCAGTGTAGCATATCACTAACAAGCTCAAATACATCCAGCATATTGTGCCATACAAATGAGGTGTCTGGGAAAAACCAGTCCTTTGTGTGAGCGGATATTGTTACCTTAAAGCAGGATGGGTGACAGGATATGTTCATGTGCTCAATGGTGATTTTGGCATCATTTCCCACCATTTCTCCACAGTATGTACAGAGAGTCATATCACTTCTAAAAAAGACCAAACGAGGTTTATTTAGAGCTCGTATGACAAACCTAAAAAATCCCATTTACTCACACTCATCACTGATTGTGCTGTAAACTATACATAAGCATGCTAAGAAGTCTATACAGTCATATATGATACACTATAGGGACAAAAGTATTGGACACCCCCTTCTAATGAAAGGTTTGACTACTTTAGTAATTTCCATGAGTACAAATGCCTGATGAGTTTAGAGAACACCTGATTAGAGATCAGAGACCATTCCTTCATCCAGAATCTCTCCAGATCCTCCAGTACAGGGTTCAGGTCAGAGGACTGGGACGGCCATGGTGTTCCTGTGGCTCAGTGGTAGAGCATTGTGTTAGCAGCGCAAAAGGTTGAGGGTTCGATTCCCAGGGAACACACATGATACATACTGACAAAAAATGTATAGCCTGAATGTAAGTCGCTTTGGATAAATGTAAAAGATTAATTTTGTGCTCAGTGACCCATTTTTGTATTGATTTTGATGTTTGTTTTGGATTATTATCCTGGTGGAAGATACAACCACGGCCCATTATAAGATTTCTAACAGAGGCAGTCAAGTTTAGATTTGTAATCTGTTGGTATTTGATAGAATATATAATGCCATGCATTTGAACAAGATGTTCAGGACCTCTGGCAGAAAAACAGGACAACATTAAAGATCCAGCAGTATATTTAACCTGGGGGTACATGGGTTACCCTTTAAGATCCAGCTGTATATGTACTAAACTCATCGGGGGTTGCTGCCAGCATGGGTTACCTTTATCCTCTCATTTGATACTCTGACAACTGAATATGCTGGAGTTTGTTTTTGGACGAGCTAGTATAATTCTTCTTGAAACCCTCCCAAACATGTGGTGATGTAGGGGCTGTTTGATTGGTTTTGTTTAGGCTTTCTGACCCCAAGACTCAACTATTTTCAGCAATTCTCCAGCTGTGGTCCTTGGAGAGTCTTTAGCCGCTCAAACTCTCCTCCTCACCGTGGATTAGGACGATATAGACACGGATATATTTGTCACATATTTAGTTGATTGGAAATTCTTAATTAGTGCCTGTTGGTGGAAATGGGGATTTTCAATGCTTTTGCTCTTTTCTTATCTTGTTCTGCACATCAGTTTTACTCCTTGTGATGGATAATTAAGGGAATTTGACCCATAATTATAATCCAGTCATGGCTGGACAATTTCATGCTCCTAGTCACCCTGGAGTGGTAAAACAAAATTATATGAATGGGAATAATTCACTTTCAGAGATATTTTACTAGGGGTGCCAATAATTGTGGCCAACATGCATTAGAAAAAAAAAACATTTATTTCATCATGAGATTTTCTCTCCACTTTAAATAGGTGTTCTTCATGTTAGAATAATTTGTTTTAAATGAAAGATCAATGATGCAGGTTTATTTTTACAGCTGCCTTTGCTCCAATGTTAGTAGAGGGCACCGTATGTGCATTTCACTCTAAGATGCATCACATTTGAAGGAAAATGTTCAGTAGAGTGAAACTGTGACGTGTGTTTGTTCTCAGCTGGCTCCAGATGTGGCCGCAGGACTACTGGCAGAGTCTGAATCAAGCAGAGGGTTTGGAGTCACTCCTCAGACACAATGTGTCAGATCCGTCGTTATTGTGGCAGCATATACAGAGCATCGCTGCGAGGAGAGCCAGAGGCCGATGAGATGAACTCAGGACTCGGATCAAAACTTCCTCGGACAGCGCAAGACTGAAATATTTCTGGAAACAGTTTGGTAATCCACCCAAGGCTGATGAGCCATTTTTACATCTAAGAAACAATCACAATAATCTTGTTACATTGAAATATTTCCCATCGGTATTACGCATTCATAATGAATGTTCTTGAGCTACATGTTAATCTGAACGCTCCAGCGGATGTTGAACAGTCACAGCTCACAATCACTCAGGCTTGCTTGCAGCTTGTCACAGAAGATCTCTTTAATGGATATCACTGCCGTTACGATGAACAAAGAATCACGGTTTCTTTGCATGAGGGTCTTGAAGAGTGAATCTCATGAAAACACATCAAGGTCAAGTTTAACTTCAAAAGGAAAAATGACTACATATAGTAAAGCAGCCCCCTTTTTGAACCATTGAGGTTTTAGATTATAAATTAGCTCAGCACATGATGCATCTAAAATATTGTTGGGTCATAATGTTGGAGTGAAGGTTGTTTATTGGTATAACAATTGAATATTCAATTGTCATCAATTGAATAATTTCAAAAATTGCGCAATTTTGGCGAAAATCAATAAATAGGTATACTTCTAAAAAATTTTTTTTTTTGGGTGAATATTGTCTCATTTTGTTCTTGAGGGGTTCATGAGATTCTCCTACAAGACTCCTGGGACTTGTTTATGTCTTGACCTGTTTAAATGTTTGTGTACCTCAGTATTTCTTATGCTATAATTATATTTTTTTATTGCACATTCTTGTAACAAAACAATAAAAGGAGAATTTGACTTGAATTCAATGAGAATTTTGCTTTAATTGTGAATATCGATGCAGGATACAGATTTTCATAACAGTGTTACTAAACAAGTAATATCATTTCTTTAAATGGTTTCTGATTATTAAATACAACAAAGATATACATTCTTATTGTCTTGGCTAAACATTTAAAGGGATCAAATCGGAGACAAAACATCCTAGATGCACTGCAACAAGCACAAGAAACCTTTTTATGACATATCAGCGGTACGATCAGTGAGGAAAATAAAGAGGAACATGTTTTGTGTCTAATTCCTATTCAAATAAGCAGGTTAGATGTACTCTTGAGGGAGGGCGGTGTAGCAGATCTCCTTATAACACATTGGAGTAGCAGCTCTCACAGTGGACCGTCCCACGATGGAGAAACATGTTGTAGAGTAAATCTCCCATTGGTTTACTGCAAATACCACACTGGGATGGGAGGAAAAAGAAATTCGATATATATTTTCAGTAAAGCACATTGTCATAGTACAGCAGTGTAGCATATCACTAACAAGCTCAAATGCATCCAGCATATTGTGCCATACAAATGAGGTGTCTGGGAAAAACCAGTCCTTTGTGTGAGCGGATATTGTTACCTTAAAGCAGGATGGGTGACAGGATATGTTCATGTGCTCAATGGTGATTTTGGCATCATTTCCCACCATTTCTCCACAGTATGTACAGAGAGTCATGTCACTTCTAAAAAAGACCAAATGAGGTTTATTTAGAGCTCGTATGACAAACCTAAAAAATCCCATTTACTCACACTCATCACTGCTTGTGCTGTAAACTATACATAAGCATGCTTAGTCTATACAGTCATATATGATACACAATGTGGACAAAAGTATTGGCACCCCCTTCTAATGAAAGGTTTGACTACTTTAGTAATTTCCATGAGTACAAATCTCAAAGTTTAAGCATATATAACGATATATGATGTAAACATATTTATATACTTAATTTTATTTCCCCCTCTGTTGCAACAGTTTTGAAGTGTATGAAATGACTGTACCCATATGTCATTAGTGTTTGGTGATGAGTTTTTGGCTCATTTAAAGTCACACCAGAGGTGTTCAGCTGGCTTTCTGCAGACCAGTCAAGTTCTTCCACACTGACTGAATCATCATTTCTCTTTGATTCTTGTCTTATACACAGAGACACTGTCATGTTAGAATAGAAAAGAGTCCTGTCCAAACTGGTGCTATACAATCAGATTCCCTAGAATATCATTATATGATTAAACATTAAGATCTGTACTCACGCAAATTACTAAAGTAGTCAAACCTTTCATTAGAAGGGGGTGCCAATACTTTTGTCCATACAGTGTATATGGGCCATTCTACAGAACTGCTGTCCCACAGCCAAAAACACATTTAAAAAGCATTTAAGTATTCAAATCTTAGATGTTTATTAAGATCCTTTATATTATCCATTGAAACCTACAATAATATTTAAAATATTTGTAAGCGTAATTTATATAAAATTAATCATTTATTAAGTACTTTCATTTGGGAGGTAGCCCAACCCATACATTTCAACATGAAAATTATATTGAATTTAGTTTTTCATTGTTCTTAAAAGTATCTTTTTGATTCTTTTAAAAAGTAAGGTTTATAAAAAAAAATGTTTTATATTTTCTTTATAAATGATGAATTTGCAGCATTTTTCATTTTTCACTACCGAAACAGTGTATGTTTTAGTCTATTGGCCGAGAATTTTAAATACACCCCTAAATTTATGATCAGTAAATATTCCTGTGTCCCTCTCTCTCATTGCTACAAGGTGTGAGTAGATAGTTATCATCAGCATTTTGAGGTAAATGTCTGACAAATCTGTGTGTAACTTTAAGGAAGGTCACTACCGAACACCTTTTTCTGTAATTAAGCACACTTTTGGGGAGTTATTCCAGAACATGTAGTTTTTATATGTATGCCACTGTTCAGAACTGTGCTAGCTAACCATGTGCTGATTAGCATATTTGAGCTAGGTTCAAACATTTGGTGGAGTTGCGGTAGTGACATCTTTGTTTTTGTTTTTTGGGGGGTGTTATCACATAGAATTGTCACTACCAAAACAGTCACGACCAAAACATCGCATCTGTGTTTCGGTAGTGACAAAAGGGAAACACAATCCTCATATCTAGGGAAATAAACACAATTTGTGTACATTATGCATTTTTTATTTTAGTCTTAGTAGTGTTTTAGTATGAGCGTTAAATTCTGTAATGTGATGTGGTTGCTACCAGAGCATTACTGTCACTACCGGAAATGTGCAGTCACTACCGAAACATGGGATGTATCGTCAAACATAAATTATACTGAATTATCAACTAAGATATTATGATCTATTGGTTCAATCTATATTCAAACTAATGAATCCTTAACTTTGAAATCAGTATAAACATCTTTTTGGCTTTTACAAAGAAAAATTGTGATTGAAAATACAACAAATCTCATAAATTACACTTAAAATATTGTTAAAAATGTATTTGTTTTACCTCTGAAATAGCAAAAAATATATATGTATAATGTAGATGTAAGCAAAATCTTAATATGTCATCATAACCCTTCTAATTAAATTATTATTACGGTGTTTCGATAGTGAGAAATTTGGGGAGAGGACAAATATTCCCAAACTTTCTGAAAATGCAATATGAGAATTAACTGCTCAATTACTAGAAATGTGTACCTTGGATATTACGCACTTTGCATACATAGAATAGTTTTTTGTCAAGATGTTTCCAGCTCTGTCTTTCTGTAGAATGCCCCAGAATGTGTGAATGTGCTTTTGTTTAGAAGCACAGACTGAATGCAGGCATGTTTAAGTCATATGTCATGTGAGATATCTAAACGCGTCACCTGGAGCTGTAGCTGGGGCTGCTGTTAGTTGTAGCTGGAGCTTGTTGATGACACATAGTCAGAGCTGCTGTGAAAAAAAAGACAGAGCATGTTTGTGTTTGAAGACATTGTATTGATCCACAGTTTAATATTCTGTGCAGTATCTCTGCACAGCACTTATTATACATCAGTTACAATAATAAATATAAGGTGACAGGTCTGTCCTGCAGATCCTCATCACACACTCAAGTTTTACTGTGTGCATTATGGTGCATTAGTCCCTTGAGGGTCCGCTTCATATATCAGTTCAGGGTCATTCCAGTGCTTATTTTTGGCATATTTGTATTACTTTTGAATCATATGCAAGGAAGTGTGTTCTTGCGTTGAGTCTTAAATCTGGGTCCTAAAGCAAACCGATGGAGGACCGCTGATCTTACGGAGCAAATTCTGGAATTATGACTATAATAATTCTAAGAATATAAAGCCTCCAAGTTACCTGCCATCCAGATATGAGTTATTCATATACTCCTTGACATAGACAAAGTTCCTGAAAAGAGAAAACAAAAGAGATCAGGACCACACTTTCCGGTTAAATAATCAGGATAATCATCTTCACACATACTTCTTGGATTCAGATTCTGGTAAGTTCTCCTGGACTGAACTTGCCACTGTTTTGGTGCTGGTTTTATAACTATAAGACAAAAATAGTTATGCATTAAGTTAGAAATCTTGTTTCAGACAACAAACCGTGTGATCTCTGATGTACCACGCACAGCCGAAGGGTCTCATGTACTCGTATTAATCATAAGTTATGACTGCGGGGGACAGAAGTAAATGGTGAAAATGTAGACATGCAGCATTTTTAACATACTTGTGTTTATCACGGCACTATTTCAGGAAAGAGTAACCCAAGACTTAAAGCAGGGCTATACTTATTCAGCTGTTATACCTGCCCTATATCTTTATCATGAAATCAGATTCAGCTAAACAGGAAAAGCCCTTGTGACCAATGCATGGGTGTTAATGATGGTTTGGCCGGACCGGACATGTCTCGTGTGAAGCCCATTTTAAAAATGAAAAATTCAAGACTTTAATGTTTGCTCTTTAGGGAACACCAGGACTTCATAGTGTCCCAAAAGTCCCAATGTTAATACAAAAATGAGATATTACGTTTGGAAAGTCAGATTTCTTTCCAAGTTTTCACAAATGATGTCTGGAAGTTAATATTAAACGTTAATCCATATTGAATATTTTAATCAAATATTAAATCATTGTGTAATATCTTTATAAACATATTTCACATGTATACTAATGTGCATTAAAATATATATAAACATTTTTTGTTTGGTGTAAAATATTGGTTCACAACCAAAGGGATGTCAGAATGATCTAAGTTTTAATGATCTAAATTTAATGATCTAAATTATTTAAAAAAATCCCCACACATTAACTTTTTTTTTTTTTTGTGTGAAATAAGAATCAAAATGAATCATGTTTAAAAGTTTAATATATAAGCAATCCCAGATTCTGTTAAGAATTGTTTGTATTGATATCATAATGTGAAATATGAATAGTGTAATTGTCTTGATTATTTGCCGTATTAAAGCTTTGGTATGTGCAGTGAAAGAACAGCGGCACGTACCTGTCCATGTCTGTCGTCCAGTCCCTGTGAAAAGAACACAACAGATGTGGTTTTAAAAGAGCTGCGGTGGTTATGTTTGCTGACGGCGAGTGAAAGTGTGTTTGATTCGGTGTGAGAGTTTATCTGCAGCTCGGGGGGGCGTTTCAGGGCTGGGTTCGACTCTAACTACCTCACTACTTCCTTCTCCAGGACTTTAACCCATTACGTTACTGACTTTACTTAGCAAAGATCTCTGTGCAAACAATACGAGTGTTGACTCAAGAAATGAGCTGTGCTAATAAAGATCAGCTTTTGGAGTAATTAACAGTTCTGCAGGATTTAATTACCTCTCAGTATCAACAGGAATGACATCTTCAGCCAAGGAAACCAACACATCTGGTGGCATACTATCAATTAAGCACAACATATCTTAATTAATATTACTATTTAATCAAATGCACGGTGTAAAATGACATTCTGAAATTATTGCATGTAATTTGAAAATTATAAAAATTAAATGAAATTTTACAAACAGTCAGGTCCATGTAAATTGATTTCTATACTCACTCAGCAACCAAATCCACAGGATGCTGGAAGTGATTGAATGTATCTGTGGAGCTGAAAATAAACATAATGACAAACTGTATCTTGATAAGCATTATTGTAGTGAACAGAGGCTGATTGATGAATCTGCACAGTTACCTTGAGTCCGGTTTAGGAGGACTGTACCACCGAGGACTAGGAAAGACACGAGCAGACAGAGAATGAAGGTGTTAGCTCCATGTGTACAGATGATTGATAAACAGTGAGACGTTCATTCACAATCATTACCTCTTTGTGGGCCCACTCGATATTGGTATTGGATCCAAATCATCATCTGAGCTGTAAAAAAAAGAATAATTTCACAGTGCAAGTGTAATGAGACAAGACAAGCACTGTTTTCCTGAAGACGGTATATGATCAACACATATTCCATCTCGTAACAAAGCAAAAAGATTGTAAGTATTACAGTATATTTGGATGATTTACATGACATCTCAAACACAGAGCAAATCAAATACATGCTGCTTGACACCAGTGAGAAGCCTTAATGTCGGGGGGGCGTTCAGAAACAAGCAGCTCCAAAAACATACTGTAGTAATTTACACTAAATATCATCGTGTTTTTGGACCATACTATAGTAAAGTACTTGAATTCATTTGTTGTAGTAAGTCTATAGTTGCTGTGGTAATATAACAACTATAGTAATTTAAGCACCCAATACTGTACTAAGTTTTCTACAGCTATAGGGCATATTATACTACAATACACTACAGTTCACTGGAGTAAAAACTAAAGTATTCTATAGTATTTATTAGAGTTTATCACTTCACTATAGTTAATGCTATAGTATGCTGTAGCATTCATGAACAAAGTGTTGTAAACACTATAATATGTGTGACCCTGGAGCACAAAAGCAGTCTGAAGTCGTTGGGGTGTATTTGTAGAAATAGCCAAAAATACATTGTATGGGTCAAAATGATCCTTTTTTCTTTTATGCCAAAAATCATTAGGATATTAAGTAAAGATCATGTTCCATGAAGATATTTAGTAAATTTCCTACCGTAAATATATCAAAACTTAATTTTTGATTAGTAATATGCATTGCTGTGAACTTCATTTGGACAACTTTAAAGATTATTTTCTCAATGTTTAGATTTTTTTGCATCCTCAGATTCCAGATTTACAAATATTGTCCTATCACAACAAACCATACATCAATGGAAAATTTATTCAGCTTTCGGGTTATGCATAAATCTCAATTTCGAAAAATTGACACTTATGACTGGTTTTGTGGTCCAGGATCACATATACAGTATAATACACTTTACTATAGTATGGTTCAAAAACACTATAGTATTTTTGCCTGGACATTTGCCCCATGAGCGCTCGATGCACACTTGTCCCAGACAGTCAAAGCGGCATTACGTCATGAAAGTGTGGACTCGAGTGTTTATGGTGCGAGTCTGAAGACCTTCATTATCTGGTTCAGGTGTGTTTCGTTAGGGTTGGAACTGAACTCAGTTAATAAATTACTGAAAATAATAAAAGAGAAAGAAATGATGCTGTACCTCTTAAAATCTTCAATCAGGGATCTCCGGCTGTAGGTGTAGTCTGTGCTGGTTCTGAGAGAGGGCGAACAAAACTATTAGATACACGTCAATACTCAAGTGAAGCCTTCACGCTCTTCTGAGCTTCTTTTTACATTATCAATTATATTGCTAATCTGTCTAAGACATGTGCATTCTTCAAAACTAAGAAATGAGAGTTCTACACAGTGCGGTGGAAATGGTTCCCATATGTGTTGATTACTGTGTATGAATAAAGAATAAATGAGGACATAAACATCACCTGCTGGTAGTGGTATTGAAGGGAATGAGATCATCTGCGAGCAGGTCCAGAGTTTGATATGTCTTGTTTGTCTGAGGCAGAGAACTAGAGGAGAAACATCCAGATCATTTAAGAACCTCTTCCAGTTTTACAGTAATATCTGTGTAAGACTGTAAACATTGTATTCAAGTAAATAATGTGCTGTGTTAAAAACTGCACTGTGCCATCTCAAGCTAAATTAATATATCGTATCATACTGTTAGTTGGGGTACAATGAAGCCTTAGATAAGAGGGTTGACAGTAACAGGGTTACAAGTTTTACAGTTTAATTTGGTATTATACATTTTTTTAACTATGCCGTTAAAAATGGGAAAATTATAGTTGATTTGGGGACACAACGTGTTTATATAAAAATATATTAAATATATAAATTACATTTTAGAGTCACGTCATAAAATCTAAAATAAAATATAGATAGTAAAAACAAAATGTTATTTTTTTTATTCAGTTTTGGCCTCAGAATCATGATTCAACTCATTTTGTACTCATGTATATGAGGCATCACATTTATAGAATGACCACAGCCTCTGTTTTGCATATTACACTCATTCTGGGATGTAAAATCATTTAATATTTCAGCGTCTCTCACCTGTTGTCTGTCAGCAGATCCTGACTGAGAAGATCTACTCCTGAATCCGCTCGGCCAGAACTGCAGGATGAAGAAATACAGTAATGATGTAGTAATAATTGGATTATAATGTCTCGGAGAGAGCTCTCCTGTCCTCTAGTGGTCTGTTACAAAACAGCATGTTCTTTAACGTCCTGGCAGTCAGCAGACTTGTTGCTATGTAATTGTATCCACCTAATATTTGATGAGTGAGTAACTAGTTCATAAAAATGAGAAGTGACACACAGTAGAGCGACAACCAAGTTAAGGATTTTAATGTCCTTTTTTGACAAACTAAACTTTAGAATAAATAAATAAATAATGATCTGCTCATTAAGCTTATAAAAAGAAATGTAAAGAAGGTGAAACTGCTTTAGAACAAGTGTGAGCAAATAATGACTGAGTTGTCAATTTCGGTTGAACTATTAAATACACCTTTCCTTAGCAAAACTGAGAAGAGCCATATAAAACATGAACCCCTGGTTTCACAGACAAGGCTTAAGTCTAGTCCTAGACTAAAATGTAAATCTGAGCTGTTTCAACTGAAAGAAACTTGCACTGACTGATATTAAAACATGTCGGTGCCTTTGTTTTGTCTCAAGATGTACACCAGTAATGCTTTTATGTTTTTAGAAATTATTTAAATGTTCTAATTGAACTATAGCCTAATCCTGGTTTAGGCTAAGCCCTGTCTATGAAACAGGGCCAATATGTTTGTATAAATAAACAAACTAAAGCAATATTTTCACCGAATGTGTTCATTCACTGGTTTGCATGAATGGTACGACTAAATACTACTTCTTCAATTACCATTGATGCTACTGATGGACACTGCACACAGTGTTAGATCACGTCTGTGACTGTGTGAATCTGACAAGTTCATCATAGACTACATTGAATCATCTCATGACAATAAGTGCAATAAATTCACATGACAGTGAGGTCAGATCAACAGCGTTCTCACTCACTCTGAACTCATTAATACTGTATGAAACCCCTTTACACATGAATGGCACTGAGATTAATGAACATAATCTGTATATGACTGATGCTATTATGCATGAATGGGATCATCTTGTACCTGGCAGGCTCTGTGCTGAAGGATATCAGGGTGTCAGACAGGCTGCAAGAATAAAAACATGAAGAAAATGCATCAATATAAATGTTTCGGTCTACAGACACAATGCATAAAAGGCTGTATAATCGACATCAGATGTGCAGTTATTTACATTTCTGTAACATGAACATTAATACAGCATACCTTTTCTCTGGAAGTGGTTCAGGCTTGAATTCAGGAGCTGGTTTCAGCGGAGTTGCAGATTTAGCTTCAGGTTCTGTTTTAGGTTTAGGTTCTGCTGTGGGTTTAGGATCGGTTGCTGTTGTAGTTTGTGTTGTAAGTTTAGATTCAGGTGCTGGTTTAGGTTCAGTTTTTGTTGTAGGGTTAGTTTCAGCTGGTTTAGACTCAGTTAGCGTTTTTGTTTGTACTGCAAGTTTAGATTCAGGTGCTGGTTTTAGTTCAGTTGTTGTAGGTTTAGTTTCAGCTGGTTTAGGTTCTGCTGTGGGTTTAGGATCGGTTGCTGTTGTAGTTTGTGTTGTAGGTTTAGGTTCAGTTGCTGGTTTTAGTTCAGTTGTTGTAGGTTTAGTTTCAGCTGGTTTAGGCTCTGATGTGGGTTTAGGATCAGTTGCTGTTGTATTTTGTGTTGTAGGTTTAGTTTCAGCTGGTTTAGCTTCAGTTACCGTTTTTGTTTGTACTGCAAGTTTAGATTCAGGTGCTGGTTTTAGTTCAGTTGTTGTAGGTTTAGTTTCAGCTGGTTTAGTTCAGTTACCGTTTTTGTTTGTACTGCAAGTTTAGATTCAGGTGCTGGTTTTAGTTCAGTTGTTGTAGGTTTAGTTTCAGCTGGTTTAGCTTCAGTTACCGTTTTTGTTTGTACTGCAAGTTTAGATTCAGGTGCTGGTTTTAGTTCAGTTGTTGTAGGTTTAGTTTCAGCTGGTTTAGGTTCAGTTACCGTTTTTGTTTGTACTGCAAGTTTAGATTCAGGTGCTGGTTTTAGTTCAGTTGTTGTAGGTTTAGTTTCAGCTGGTTTAGGTTCAGTTACCGTTTTTGTTTGTACTGCAAGTATAGATTCAGGTGCTGGTTTTAGTTCAGTTGTTGTAGGTTTAGTTTCAGCTGGTTTAGCTTCAGTTACCGTTTTTGTTTGTACTGCAAGTTTAGATTCAGGTGCTGGTTTTAGTTCAGTTGTTGTAGGTTTAGTTTCAGCTGGTTTAGGTTCAGTTACCGTTTTTGTTTGTACTGCAAGTTTAGATTCAGGTACTGGTTTTAGTTCAGTTGTTGTAGGTTTAGTTTCTGCTGGTTTAGGCTCTGATGTGGGTTTAGGATCAGTTGCTGTTGTATTTTGTGTTGTAGGTTTAGTTTCAGCTGGTTTAAGTTCAGTTACCGTTTTTGTTTGTACTGCAAGTTTAGATTCAGGTGCTGGTTTTAGTTCAGTTGTTGTAGGTTTAGTTTCAGCTGGTTTAGGTTCAGTTACCGTTTTTGTTTGTACTGAAGTTTAGATTCAGGTCTGGTTTTAGTTCAGTTGTTGTAGGTTTAGTTTCAGCTGGTTTAGGTTCAGTTACCGTTTTTGTTTGTACTGCAAGTTTAGATTCAGGTACTGGTTTTGGTTCAGTTGTTGTAGGTTTAGTTTCAGCTGGTTTAGGTTCAGTTACCGTTTTTGTTTGTACTGTAAGTTTAGATTCAGGTGCTGGTTTTAGTTCAGTTGTTGTAGGTTTAGTTTCAGCTGGTTTAGGTTCAGTTACCGTTTTTGTTTGTACTGCAAGTATAGATTCAGGTACTGGTTTTAGTTCAGTTGTTGTAGGTTTAGTTTCAACTGGTTTAGGCTCTGATGTGGGTTTAGGACCAGTTGCTGTTGTAGTTTGTGTTGCCGGTTTAGGTTCAGTTACTGTTTTAGTTTGTGCTGTAGGCTTGGTTTCAGTTACTGGCTTAGGTTCAGATTTAATTTCAGTTGCTGCTGGCTTGACCTCCTTCACCACTGCCTCATTGTTTGATTTTACACTGTAAATAAAACAAAATTACAATTGAGATGGTGTTAAACAAGAAATGGGATCTTGAATTTGTATAACTGACAGATATTGTGTAGTTTACCTTTGCACAGGCACAGACTTAACAGATGCTGTAGTGTCATCATCATCATCACAGATATCTACCCTACAAACCACATGCACATGCAAAAGTTAGAGGATGACGATAATAGATTTAAAAAAAAACTTGCTACGTGTATTGTGTTAGGCTAACTGAGACTTGTCATAGCACTTGCATATCATTGGAAATACTTTGGATACGCTTTGGATAAAAGCGTCTGCTAAATGATTAAATGTAAATGGTGATAACATAGCCTATATAGGGTTTACACAGGTAAAGTGGGACACTTGAACTTATTGCTGTTTGTAACGGAAGCAGATGCACATACTTATATACGAGTAATCTGTGCCACCTGTTTTCATCCCATTTACTTTTGCCAGTGTGTGCTAGTACCTTTTTGCAACAAATGAAATGCCCATCTCAGCAGAGCTGTCAGGCTTCTCTGAAGATCTGCAGATATCAGATGTGAACATTGTGCAGTGAGGAATAGGATATGCATTCATCTTAATATTTTAGCCAAATATTGGTACAGAGGAAAAGTCATTAAGAATGAATGAATGGGGGAAAACCACGTGGATGCACTGCCTAAAATAAACTATTACAGTTGACAACTAAAAATAACAGCTGAACAATAGTTAACAAATAAAATACACGTGAAATGTGACTGTGTTCTTATAGTTAGTATTTTTGGAATACATGTAAAAATGCTTAAAAATAATTTTGATGAAAATTATTGTTTGTTTTATTAAATACAAATTAGAATTGTATCGGTAGGTGTTTTGTTGATGGTATGATGGAAGGAAATTTGTATTTATTTAACATGAAACATGTCAATACTAAAACAAACAAAAAACAGCGAGGCCTTCTTATACAAATACAAAACATTACAGTGGTGATACACATTTAGAAAAAAGTGAAACAGCGGTCACTGGATACACCTTTTTATCTTATTTAGCCCTGAAACCTGTATATTAGCACCTTAAAGGTACACTTCCAAAGTATGGTACATGTCCAGAAGTCGTAGTTTCAACAAGACACTTACTCATATTTCTTTGCAGCTGACATTACGTATGAACGGCGAAGTCCTGCCGATCCCTTCAGCACACTGCTGGCCGCCTCGCTCCTACACACACACACACACACACACAAAGGAAAGGATTATTTTATGAAGAGGAAAATGAAGTCACCTTGGATAAATCAGTCTGTGGAGTGTGGTCTCTCACCTCTTTTCCATTTCATCTGGATTCAGATTTGGTTCAGACTGCACTGTCTTTTCATTGCTGGAGCGAATTGTGTGGGGGGCTCTGGGAAAAGAACATTTATGGAAATAAACATAATTAAGAAGTCCTAAAATGAGCTCAAAGGCTTCATGTGCGTGACCGACATGCTTGAGTGTTTTCGGATAACTTACATTTTCTTGTAGGTCTCAGATGGCTTTTTGTTGAAGCTATTTATTCCACTAAGAGACAAATAGCATACTATTAAAAACTGATTTATCTTTTATTAGCAATCATACATTAGACATGTAGTTTGAGTGTAAAAATACATCATATTAATTAAATGTTCTAATGTCTATAGAACTAGTATGGTTTCTGATCTTTCAGATTGTTCTTACACATATCCATTGCTGGATGAATTTGGTGTTGGCTTGGAATCGGTTTTCTTGAATACCCCTCTGCAAAAGTAAATGGTCACATATGAAGGAAAGTAATACAAAGGCAGTGCTGATAAAGAGAACGTTTGATTGACCGAGCATTCTCATTACCTGATCATGTATCCAGATCCAGATGTTTTTGGTCTGGGAATTTGGAAATAAAATACTGTTATTTTTAACATATAAAAACATGGTTCTTTTAACTGAAAGGTTCTTTGGGGAACCAAAATGTTTCTTCTATGGCAGAGGGGCCCAAACTCGGTCCTGCAGAGTTTAGCTCAAACCCAAATTAAACACACCTGAAGCAGCTAATCAAGCTCTTACTAGGCATACTAGAAACGTCCCAGCAGGTGTGTCGAAGCAAGTTGGAGCTAAACTCTGCAGGGCTCCGGCCCTCCAGGAATTAAGTTTGACCCCCTGTTCTATGGTATCACTGTGAAAATCCCTCATTTTTAGGAGTGTATTTATTACATATTTATTTACCATATTCCCTCCTATTTTCTACAAATCACATCTCCTACGCTTCTTCTGCCACTCCTAAAGTATCCGGTATCTCCACTGCTTAAAAAGTACATCATCTTATAATAACAGAACATTACAGATCAGTTTCTTTCTTTGTGTCCATTGCAAAAGCACTTTTTGTACTTCTCATAGAACAACCAGCTAGACAAAAAAATCAGTCAAGCTTCAAAAGCAGACATTCAATGGAAACCTTTCTATGAGTCAACAAAGCCCTGTGGTTAGCGAAAGCATCCTCTTAATCATACATCCTCATTCTGTAGCCATCAACACAGTAATTCACCAATTCCTCCTGTCCACCTTATTATTCACAGAACTGCACTTCACAGTTTGAGTATTACTTTACAGACGGATTATTCATAGTGTGTTGGAGTCAAATAACTGCTGGTGTGCCTCAGGGTTCGGTTATCGGTCCCTTACACATTCTGAAGGGGCTATCATCCAGAAACAACGATTTTCCTGCTAGTGCTATGCCAAAAGACATGTAGTTCTCCTTCCAACTTGACAATCTTACAGTGGCTGTTTGCAGTGTACGGTGTTTGTCTGATAAGGACGGGACACATAAATACAACTTCAAAGAACTAGTGGTGACAAAATCCGATGGTGTTGTCAGCTGGGTCTGGACCAAAAACCTGTGCTTGAGCACACCGCACAGACTACAGCTGACTGCAGTGCAAACGAGCATGTGTGTTCTACTCCTGCATGTAAGGAATTAACTGTCTTTATCATCAGCTATCAATAGTCTGTATTCGTCATTCAAAACCCGAATCAAGGATATACACAGATTAGAGGTCTGCACGGGCTCGAAACTGAAGCCCGAACCCGGCCCGTACCCGAGATTGTCTGACCCGACCCGACCCGACCCGAGCGGCACAGTTAAATTTAGAGCCCGAACCCGACCCGAAATCCCCCCCCCGCCCCCAACGAATAGCCAACTAAAAAAAAAAGGAAAGGCTGCATTTCACGATTGCATGCAAAGAAATAGATTAATCAAGGCTCTGCCATTTCACAAACATTTACCAGTTATGACAGTTTGTGAACATCAGGTGCAGCGGTCGCATACATTCTGCCGAGTTTATGAATTTTGTATGAAGATAATTCTTCCACCGTACAAATTATGGTCATTTTTTGTCAGTTAAGGCTCGTTAGCATTCTGTCTACTTTAAATCAGACATAAGATTAAGTGGGTGTGTTTACAATCTTAAATAAGATTGTATTTATTTGAATGCATTAATCATTTATTTGAATTAGCGAGAGAGAGAGAGAGAGAGAGAGAGAGAGAGAGAGAAGGGGGAATGTTGCGCGTGCATGTGAACCTGCGTCTGCGCGTCTCTCTCTACAAGCAATGAGGCTTAGTTACTTCAAAAACAGCGATTTTGCCCGAAAGTATTTCGGGACCCGCGGGTTCGGGTCGGGTAGCAGACCTCTAACACAGATATAGGAAATGTAAACAAATCAGTGCTTGCGGTCTGGGTGAGAAAACACCACCTCGAGCTTAACCTACTGGGAAGTTTCACTTCTTCCAAGCCAGTCCAGCAATTTAGGACAACACCGTTCAGTAAGGTTCACAAATGAACCAATCAGGTTGCCAAGAAGTTAGGGATAGTGTTTGCCCACCATCTAAACACGTCTAAATCTAAACAGACCACATCACCAAGGACAACCAGTCATGCCGTTTTTTAATGCTGCACAACTCCTTATCAGGTCTCTTGTCATTTCTACACTGGAGTACCGCATTGCTCCTCTAGAGCAAATCTCTGAACATGATTCAAAATGCAGAGGTGCTTTGGGTCTTCAATAACCCAAAAGAGCACTGCACAATACACAAATGACTCTTTACTGTGCTATACATTTTCTAGGTTACTTTGGCCTGCTAAATGAGTGAACATAGATGTAGACCATAGAGAGTAATAATGCATACATCTCTGTGTCGGATCTGGGCTGAGGCACATTGACTGTGGGTGAGGAAACAGGACTTGTTTCTTCAAACACACCATTTGAACGGTTTGCTCGTACTTCGGAGACCCTACAAGAGAGAACGTGTTAGAAAAAAAATTGCACTGTGAACTTTAAACTTTAAGATTTGTTATAATGTTTATTTCTCACCATGGTTTCTCCTCCTCATCTTTCTCAAGATTTGCTTGCTCTTGTCTCTGTATCCAGCTGTTGTCTCCTTTCAGAGAGGTGCGAACCTTTACGGTCTGCATAACTGACTGTCTTTCCACCTCTGAAATCATACACAAACATATGAAGATCTATTTTAATATCACTGCATTGAGCCAAAAGATGATAAGTTGATTACATCAGTGGTAACAGTGATATGAGACAATACAAAAGATATAACTGAAAGTTGAGTGTGTTAAGAAATGTGTGACATGTGGCACGACAGGATTTGATGCTGTGACACAGGACATCATTATTTTGGTTGTAAGAGTGGAATGTCATAAACGCACAAACACTGACAGTTTAACGCATGAGAGATTCAATAAGATAAGACACATTGAAACATTGGTTATTGGATCTTACCTTTGGACATTGTTAGTGGCCTTCTAGTCAAAGGTCGAAAAACTGCCTCAAAAGACACCTAGATTAAAAAAAATCAATAAGCTCAGCCATTAAAATCCCCACAAACGCAAATATTTATATTCATTTCATTTACATGGTGAAATATTTTTTTTTAATAGAAAGTACTGACAATAGGGAATTGTCAAACAAAGGCGTACTAAAATATAAAGATGGAAGAAGTGTTTCTTGAGCATTAAATCTGAAAATAATTCTGTAAACGTATTAAAAAAGGACTGCATATATAATTAAATAGAAAGCAGTTATACAATTTAAAATACTTTTACATATTTTGTTTAAAAATAATTGATTAATCAACAATAATCTACCGTTTTTACTGTATATTATGAATTTTAAAATAATTTTTTCGGCAGCATTGGTGATCATAAATCAATCAATCAATCCTACCAACACAGTGTATATTAATGCAATTAGTACTGAGTAACAAGTGATAATTTTCGGACACAATATATTTTTCATAAACAATATCAGCATTCTCAGTAATGACATTCGTTCATAACACAGTAAACACAGGAAGTGTGAACATGTTGTGCAGGAAAGAATTCATTATAAGCCAATCATCATGCTTCTTTACGGCATCCCACAAACTGAATATTGTACCCGACCACAAAACCAGTAGTGAATTTAGAAACTGTTGATGACAGAAAGCTAAAAATAAGCTTTCCATTATCATGAAGACAATCATTCTTTAACGGACATTAGGGTCCACAAAAAATTCAATGATAGATAAATGTGCCTTAAAGTGCCACAAAAAGTCTTAAATGCAATTAATCGAAAATGATATTTGATAGATCAGGCTAAAATATTTCAATTGTTCATGAAAGCTTACTAATATCTACTCATGAATTCTTTAGGCATGCAAAAAAAAATCATAATTTTGACCAGATTTTTATATATCCAGCCTGTTTTGTTGTACCAAATGAACCAGTCTTAAGCAATGTCATATTTATCAAACATGAGAGCTTTATCAGCCATCATCTAAAGCTACACAACATAACTTTCACAATATCTTCATGAAACAATATCTTACTAAATCCTATAATCTAGCAACAAAAAAAATCAAATTACCCAACAATGCACTTAAACCCAGTCACAAACTGAAAGTCTACACACACGCATATTAATCAAAAGAAGTTACCTGATCACATCTTAGAACGAACACTCAACACATCACATGCAAACATGACTTCTATCTACAACCATTAAAACCTCATCACAGCACAATACACACACACACACACACTACACTACACACACACACACACACACACACACACACACACACACACACACACACACACTCAACACACACACTATCACACACACACACACACTCACACACACCACACACACACACACACAACACTCACACACACACACACACACAACACTACACACACACACACACACACACACACACACAGCACTCACACACACACACACACACACACACACACACACACACACCACACACCACACACACACACACACACCCACACCCACACACACAACACTCACACACACACACACACACACACACACACACACACAACACTCACACACACACACACACACACACACACACACACACACACACACTCTCTCTCCACACACACACACACACACACACACACACACACACACACTCCACTCCACACACACACACACACACACACACACACAGTCAATGAAAGAGTCTGATCACCTGATCATCTGCAACCAATTTCATTATGTCCCTTACGTTATGTCCTGAGTTTTTTTTAACTACTTTATTTCCATAAGTACTTTCTTTAAAGAGTTCAAAATCAACCACCCTTGGTTTCCATAATTGTTCTGTGGATGTCCAAATCAACATCCCTGTGTGTATTTGTTTTGTCATATGTAACTACTCTGAATAACTTGAGTAAGCCTGAACAATATGCTTCCTAGTGATCAGCATAAGAGGAACCATGATATATAATGTCCAAATTAAAGCCTCACAACTGCAAGTGACTCAAAGCTTTGCCAGTAAATCAATTTTCTAAAGTCCATAAGGTGCTCCTACAATCCTCATTGCACCATAGTGACACAAAACGACCTTCAAGCGTCAACACAGCTTATGCAAGAGACACAACGTGTTTGAATAGAGATTGTGACAGAGTGAAAGCCAAATCAAAGATATGAAGGCAAAAGCCCTTTCACTGTGTCATATATCAGCCAGTACAGATATATAAGGAAATGAAATAAAAATGGCATCAGGATAAGCCATAAGTAGTTGCCAACCCCATATAGTCCCAGAACATGTTAGAAACGAGTCATTTTATCAAATGGAAGAGATGACCTACCTTATTAAAGTCAGTTTAGCTGCAGTATGGTGGCAGGTGCACTGAGCAGTGCTGGTGACTTCGGCTGACTGATCGTGAGCTCTGTCAATAAACACACACACACACACACACACACACACACACACGGTCAGGGGAGGTGTCCCTGACAGCGCTCTCCTCCAGCGAGCAGGTTCGGGTGTGGGCACAGACCTGCCCAGCCAGTCAGGTAGGCCAGACCAACCAAACCTATAGGTGTGTACCTCTGTGTGTGTCTATGTACTTCATGTTTCAGCTGCAATGGGAGGTGTGATACTCTCCCACCTTTATTCATTGAATTTACAGCCCAAATTCAGACATATCTGCACCAAACAATTACTGGAAGCGATGTCCTCTGAACCGGTTGAATTGAGATTCTGCATGACTGAAAGCCTGAAGACGGCACAGACATCGGTCTCCAGAGCTCATAAGTGTTCCTCTGGGACTATTCTAGAAAAGCTGCCAAAAATAACAGCTCGTGCCACTTACTGAAAACAGGCTCGAAGTCAATGATGAATAACTGTATCTGAAATCATAAAAAAATTCAATAATAGACTAATCTGCTTTATAACACGTGGCAAAATTTGACATTTATAATCTTTATATTCACAGTTCAAGTTATAAAAATACATATATATATAAATATATATATGCTACAGGGTTATTCAATCCAAATAACCCTGTAGCAAATGGATGTACCATTGGATCAGAACCTGAAATAGTATTTCAGAAAATGAGTCGGTTCTGTCACATGACCACAAAATACCTTGATTGCACCACCCTGACTTATGAGGAAATCATATTGGTAACTCCTTTACAATATGTTTTTTATATATTATAATGCTATAATAAATATTTTTGGAGAGATTTTTTTACCAGCTTGACATTTATAAAGCAAATGTCTAATTTATTAAAAAATTCTAATTTTTTTCATTAACTGTGTATTCATGTCACTGTATTTATGAACATGCACTTATAATATAATGAATAGACCCAGATAAAAAAGCACATTTTATTTTCGTTAAAGTTTTGAATCGTGATAGAACTGATAGATTTACACTGAATCTAAAACTCACACCTGTAACTTTAAAAACAATGCCTGCTTACCAACTGCTTACATAAACAATGTCAATGATAACTCGGTGTTGATTGGAGGGGAACGGCTGAGTCAGTGTATTTGAATGGAGACTGTCTAGAGCGAGTGAGGTGTGTACAGTCTCTGGGATACTCACTAACCCACCGATCATCACACACTCACACCTCTGTGAACATGTGACAGACCTGATGTGGTTTCACCAGGGGTTACACCCACTGCTACGAAACAGGAACGGGTTTAACGACTGAGTCACGGTGATAGCGATTCATATCTGAGAGAGGAGAATCTCAGCTATCTGAAGAACACCGCCTCCCACCCAACGCCTGCTCGAGGAATTATAAAAATGCAACATTAGGGAAACATTGCTGTCATGTCTTTAGTGCAAGAAAGAGAGCATCACTAATGGACGGCTAGCTTGAAATAATACTAGTTATATTCATAAGCAGTTGTTAGATATTGTAGAGGAGGAGGAAGTGGGCAGAGAAAAATTAGTTGGTAGGAGATTGTATAGTCATCCAATAATTACTCTAACGGATACAAGATGGATCATACATGATTACGTTCTTTATAATTACATTGTTTGTAAATTAGAATTGTGTTAACAGTCTTACAAATTCTTAATGCAGATAGCAAGGTAACATTAATTGTACTGAAAATATATATATACATTATCCTTCCTTTATAGAAAATGATGTCATCATTGAGTCATGCTCATGATATTCCAAAGCCATAAAATATTTGTTCATCTTCGGAACATGACTGAACACACACACTCACACACTCACACTCACACTCACACTCACACCACACACACACACACACACACACACACACACACACACACACACACACAACACAACACTACACTACACACACACACACACTACTACACTCACACTCACACACACACACACACACACACACACACACACACACACACACTCACACTACACACACACACACACACACACACTCACACACACACACACACACACACACACACACACACACACACTCACACACACACACACACACACACACACACACACACACACACACACACACACACACACACACACACACACACACACACCACACACACACACACACTCACACACACACACACACACACACACACAGACACACACACACACACACACACACAGAGACACTCACACACACACACACACACACACACACACATCACAGACACTCACACACACACACACACACACACACACACACTCACACACACCCACACACCCACACACACACACACACACCCACACCCACACACACAGACACACACACACACACACACACACACACACACACACAGACACTCACACACACACACACACACACACACACACACACACACACACACACACACACACACACACACACACACACACACACACACACCACCCACCCACACACCCACACACACACACACACACACACACACACACACACAGTCAATGAAAGAGTCTGAACACCTGATCATATGCAACCAATCTCATTATGTCCCTTACGTTATGTCCTGAGTTTTTTTAAACTACTTTATTTCCATAAGTACTTTCTTTAAAGAGTTCAAAATCAACCACCCTTGGTTTCCATAATTGTTTGGTGGATGTCCAAATCAACATCCCTGTGTGTATTTGTTTTGTCATTTGTAACTACTCTGAATAACTTGAGTAAGCCTGAACAATATGCTTCCTAGTGATCAGCATAAGAGGAACCATGATATATAATGTCCAAATTAAAGCCTCACAACTGCAAGTGACTCAAAGCTTTGCCAGTAAATCAATTTTCTAAAGTCCATAAAGCGCTCCTACAATCCTCATTGCACCATAGTGACACAAAACGACCTTCAAGCGTCAAGCACAGCTTGTGCAAGACACAACGTGTTTGAATAGAGATTGTGACAGAGTGAAAGCCAAATCAAAGATATGAAGGCAAAAGCCCTTTCACTGTGTCATATATCAGCCAGTACAGATATATAAGGAAATGAAATAAAAATGGCATCAGGATAAACCATAAGTAGTTGCCAACCCCATATAGTCCCAGAACATGTTAGAAACTAGTCATTTTATCAAATGGAAGAGATGACCTACCTTATTAAAGTCAGTTTAGATGCAGTATGGTGGCAGGTGCACTGAGCAGTGCTGGTGACTTCGGCTGACTGATCGTGAGCTCTGTCAGTAAACACACACACACACACACACACACGGTCAGGGGAGGTGTCCCTGACAGCGCTCTCCTCCAGCGAGCAGGTTCGGGTGTGGGCACAGACCTGTCCAGCCAGTCAGGTAGGCCAGGCCAACCAAACCTATAGGTGTGTACCTCTGTGTGTGTCTATGTACTTCATGTTTCAGCTGCAATGGGAGGTGTGATACTCTCCCACCTTTATTCATTGAATTTACAGCCCAAATTCAGACATATCTGCACCAAACAATTACTGGAAGCGATGTCCTCTGAACCGGTTGAATTGAGATTCTGCATGACTGAAAGCCCGAAGACGGTGCAGACATCGGTCTCCAGAGCTCATAAGTGTTCCTCTGGGACTATTCTAGAAAAGCTGCCAAAAATAACAGCTCGTGCCACTTACTGAAAACAGGCTCGAAGTCAATGATGAATAACTGTATCTGAAATCATAAAAAAATTCAATAATAGACTAATCTGCTTTATAACACGTGGCAAAATTTGACATTTATAATCTTTATATTCACAGTTCAAGTTATAAAAATACATATATATATATGTACTGTATATATACACATTTGGATTGAATAACCCTGTAGCAAATGGATGTACCATTGGATCAGAACCTGAAATAGTATTTCAGAAAATGAGTCGGTTCTGTCACATGACCACAAAATACCTTGATTGCACCACCCTGACTTATGAGGAAATCATATTGGTAACTCCTTTACAATTTTTTTATATATATATTATAATGCTATAGTAAATATTTTTTAAGTTGAGATTTTTTTACCAGCTTGACATTTTCAAAGCAAATTTCTAATTTATTAAAAATTCAAATTTTTAATCAGAATTTTGTCATTAACTGTGTATTCATGTCACTGTATTTATGAACATGCACTTATAATATCATAAATAGACCCATATAAAAAAGCATTTTTTTTCATTAAAGCTTTGAATCGTGATAGAACTGATAGATTTACACTGAATCTAAAACTCATACCTGTAACTTTAAAAACAATGCCTGCTTACCAACTGCTTACATAAACAATGTCAATGATAACTCGGTGTTGATTGGAGGGGAACGGCTGAGTCAGTGTATTTGAACGGAGACTGTGGGACTGTCTAGAGCGAGTGAGGTGTGTACAGTCTCTGGGATACTCACTAACCCACCGATCATCACACACTCACACCTCTGTGAACATGTGACAGACCTGATGTGGTTTCACCAGGGGTTACACCCACTGCTACGAAACAGGAACGGGTTTAACGACTGAGTCACGGTGATAGCGATTCATATCTGAGAGAGGAGAATCTCAGCTATCTGAAGAACACCGCCTCCCATCCAACGCCTGCTCGAGGAATTATAAAAATGCAACATTAGGGAAACATTGCTGTCATGTCTTTTGTGCAAGATAGAGAGCATCACTAATGGACGGCTAGCTTGAAATAATACTAGTTATATTCATAAGCAGTTGTTAGATATTGTAGAGGAGGCGGAAGTGGGCAGAGAAAAATGAGTTGGTAGGAGATTGTATAGTCATCCAATAATTACTCTAACGGATACAAGATGGATCATACATGATTACGTTCTTTATAATTACATTGTTTGTAAATTAGAATTGTGTTAACAGTCTTACAAATTCTTAATGCAGATAGCAAGGTAACATTAATTGTACTGAAAATATATATATACATTATCCTTCCTTTATAGAAAATGATGTCATCATTGAGTCATGCTCATGATATTCCAAAGCCATAAAATATTTGTTCATCTTCGGAACATGACTGAAGATATTCCCTCTTTATCTTTTTCATCCATTGAAAATCTGCGCATCTAAAATTTCATTATGTTAAAGTATAAAAAGCATGGTCAATGTATATGAATCCATATTCATAATCCATCAATTCATATGGATTCTGTTTACAATGTCTTTTTATGGCATTAATATTTTGGTGGAATGGAATATTTCTTATGGCTTTTGATGAAAACACGAGGCCCGAGAGTAAATGAAGACAGAATTTTTATATTTGGGTAAATTATACCTTAAATAACAGAATTACAGTTGAAGTCAAAAGTTTACATCCCTCTTGCAGAATCTGCAAAATGTTCATTATTTTACCAAAATAAGAGGAATCATACAAAAATGCATGTTATTGTTTATTTAGTACTGACCTGAATAAGATATTTCACATACAAGATGTTTACATGTAGTCCACAATAGAAAATTGTAGAATTTATAAAGATGACCTCATTCAAAAGTTTACACACCCTTGATTCTTAATACTGTTGTAGCCTGAATGATGCACAGCTGTGTGTTTGTTCAGTGATAGTTGTTCATGAGTCCCTTGTTTGTCCTGAACAGTTAAACTGTCTCCTGTGAATCTTTCAGCTCTCACAAATTATTTGCTTTTCCAGCATTTTTGTGTATTTGAACCCTTCCCAACAATGACTGTATGGATTTTGAGATCCATCTTTTCACACCGAGGACAACTGAGGGACTCATATGCAACTATTAAAAAGGTTCAGATATTCACTGATGCTCCAGAAGAAAAACACATGCATTCTTAATGAATGCCCGGGGCATGAAAACTTTTGAACAGAATGAAGATAAGCATTTTTTTTTTTTTTTGCCTAAATATCATATTGTTTTTCACTTAGTACTGCCCTTCAGAAGCTACCAATGATACTTGCATGTTTCCCAGAAAACAAAAGTTAAATTTACCCTGATCTTCAAATGCAAAAGTTTTTACGATCTCTCTTATTTTGGTAAAATAATTAACATTTTGCATATTCTGCAAGCTGCATGTAAACTTTTGACTTCAGCTGCTTGTGCAAAATTATACATAAAATAAGTAAAACGTGAAGCAAACTCCATTTCATTTTAAGTATCCAAAAAAGGACCAGGACAATTAGAAACTTGATTTGAAATTTATACTGCAAAGTTATGAAACACTGAACAGCCGCTACATAAACTGAATTATTTTGGACCAGAACAGAAAGATGCAAATGTCCATATTTGCCATCTGAATCCAACAACACTGTTGAACTCCATGATGTTACATCCTGGTAAAAAGGTGCATTTAGAATGGGAATGATTAAGTGATTGTTAATAGTGCCTAGTAAACACTAGTAATCCAAGGCTCATATTACAGTTCAGCAAACAGTAATCTATCAATCACTCTCCCTTCCTCAGATGTGGGTAGCTCTCCACAGTGCGCACTACTGCCTCTCGTAAAGGCACCAGGGGCTGGTAACCCATGTCCTTTTTGGCCCGAGCGCAGCTGTAGTAGTGGTGGGTGCCAGCCAGAGCGACTCTCATGGGGGTGAAGGTGGGTTTGATCTGGATCAGCGGCCGCAGCAGCACAGAGATCAGCCACAGCAGCAGGGCTATCCCGTAGACCAGTATGTAGGGCAGGTGGTGTCGCGGAGCACTGTAGCCCAGACCCACCAGAATCTGAGACATGAAGTCCCAGAAACGCACCGGCTCATCGTTGGTTATGTGGTAAGCCTGTTAATATGAGAACACTGAAAGTGAAACTTTTAGTTTAAACCATTGTCTCAAAGTCAGCCACAGCTCTGCAGAGTTTAGCTCCACCCCAATCAAACACACCTGATCCATCTATTCAAGGTCTTCAGGATCTCTAGAAACCTCCAAGCAGGTGTGATTTAGGGCTGGTTGGAGCTAAACTCTGCAGAGCTGTGGCTCTCCAGGAACTGGGTTTGAGACCACTGCTTTAAACGGCTGTAAACGTGAAATTAAACTAAGTCAAATCTTATAAGCAGAGCTGGGTAGATTACTTACACATTGTAATCCGTTATAGGGGTCGACCGATTATCGGCCTGGCCGATATTAAGCATTTTACCAATTATCGATATCGGCCGTTTTCAAAACAGATTTGCCGATAATATATATATTTTTTTTTATGCAAACAAACATACTATTTACAGGTGACATTATTTATTGGTGAATAAATAATACAGGTGAAACTATTTAATGTTTAAATGCACTATTTGGCTCGATGCAGCCTGTCTGAGCTCAACACTCTGTGAGAGTGAGGCGATCTCTCAATCTCTGAGAGCAATCTCCGCCCACCGCTCATCTGATATGTAGAGAGTCACGAGTCCGACCAATCAACGCGGAAAACTGAAGGCAGTCTCACACCGAAAGCACATGCTAACTGGAGCTGCCTCAGTGATCACGCATCAGTTGTCTCTCAAAGGTAAAGCAGCAGCAGACGTTGCTGAAGTTGCAATAAATCACAATCCACTATGATGTCCGCGATGCGGAAAATGCGGGCGGAATCGCGGAATGCAGTCATATAATGGAATTTACCGTATAACGCGGAATGTCGCGGAATGTGTCGAAGTTTGGATGAATTAATCAAAAGTAGGTCAGTACACTTAAATCAACTCGCGCTATGGACTAGTATCTATAAATATTAAGCCGCAAAAACACTTTAAATATGAATCCTGCATGTTCTGCATCTCTGTTAATGAATGACACAGACTCGAGCACGTGATGCTCGCGGTGTTTGCAGCATAAATGAGGACATAAATACATGAACAACATCCCCAGAACTGCTCGGAGAGTCACTTCATGAGCATTTGACCGTTTCATTTGAGTAAAACGATCATCATATCATATATACATAGGCTACAGAAACTTAAAATGTCCTCATGGCAACCTGTCAAAATATAAGTTCGGTTTAGCCGAATATATTACTGTATACGTAATACAACTACAACAATTATTACAACTTTTGTTGAGAATAATCACACAATACGCTAAATACGTTTACTTTAAGTTTTACAAAATGTTTACAGAATGCTTCTGGGTGATCTCTGTACTTATGTTATTATTAATATTATTAATATTACTGTTTATTTAATGTTGTTGTTATTAACAGTTTTCAGAATTAAAGACATGTTTAAAAGCATTTAAAGAAAGTTTTTTGTCAGAGCTCTTGTTATTATTAATTTTGGCATTCATTTTCATTTTTACACCAGACACGTATATCGGTTCAAAATATCGGTTATCGGTCTACTTGATCTGTAATAATCGGTATCGCATCGGCCCTGAAAAACACATATCGGTCGACCCCTAATCCGTTACTGATTCTAAATTACAATAGTAACAATCCATTACAGATTTTTGCTCATATAATCAGACTATTTTTAGATTACTTTGACCTACCTCGTTTATCACATTGATTTAAATTAGAGCTGATTAATTGCAATTAAAATCGCATCCAAAAGCTTTTGTTTGCATAACATATGAGTGTACTGTTTATATTTATTATGATATATAAATACACACACATGCATGTATATATTTAAGACAAAAGTATTGTTTGTATATTAAATATATTTGTATATAATATAAATTAAATATATGTGTTTATACATAATAAATATACACAATACACATATATTATGTAAACAAACTTTTATTTGGGATACGATTCATCGTATGACAGCACTAATTTAAATATAATAATCTTGTACCATATTGATGTAAACACACAAATATTAATAAAATATATTCCATTCATTGTTATTAACAACATGAAATGTATCCGAAACTGGGGGATGTAAACTGCAGGGGATTTGTGAGTTTACATGAAAGCTAATAATTAATTAAATCATAAAAATGTTACATTAAAATAAATCAATGTAAATAAAGCATGTACACGCATGTCATGTGACATTAACAACAGCAGAGAAACATTAAACATTATTATCAAATACTTATTTTTAAATCTCAAGGTACTTCAAATAAATATATTATGTAAAAGAAATGCCTTCCAAAGACAGAAATACATGATTAAATAACCTCCAGAGTGATCATTCAAATGAAATGTACGTTCATCAGTAGCTGAAGCGATGCGGTTTGAGTAAATCCAGTAATACAATCCCAGCTCTGCTTATTTTAAAAAGATCAATTAGTGACAATCAATATGCATTGCTATTGTGTATGTAATATGTAATCGTGTAATCCATAAAAAGTAACTAGCCTGAGTATGAGTATTATTAAAATGTAATTTAATCTATTTACAAGGACTTTGGAATCTGATTATGTATCCATATTACATATAATCAGTTATTACCCAGCTCTGCTTATTGGTAGTGGCAAAAGGTTCAATAAAAGTACATTTGCCACAAATAAATATCTTATGTGAGGGTTTTGGAGACAGAGAAAGCATGTTTAATTAAGCATTACTTAATGATTTAACTACTGAGGTTTGTGGATACTGACACTAACCCAGCTGTGCCAAGCTCCTATTGGCCATGTGACATCTTACAAAAACCAGCAACCAGCTTTAACAGTTTTAACATCAGTTTTCTTATTAGAATTGATTTCTAAAACCGTTTAATTTTCCAAGACTGAATAATTACATGACAAAACTCAAAGGATATGCTGAAAATCTGTATATAAACTACATAGAAAAATCTTTTTGACCATTTCTGTGTTTAATGAATGACTGCACACCCCTATGAGAGATGCGAGGGGTTTTATTATTTATGGAAAATCAAAACTTGATGCATCATTCATGTGGGTTGTTTACACATTACACACACGTGGGATCTACAAATGCACGTCTAGAAACATCTCTCACTCATTCAGTTTCTCTCAGACTCTTTCACACACATTCCTTACCTGACCGCAGAGCGGAGACTCAGCCTTCAGGTGTTCAGCTGCTAAAATATGCCCATGAACCACATTCTCCACATAGGTGAAGTCCACGAGATTGGATCCATCTCTAAAGAGCAAATCAGCATTAGACAGCGCTTGATTCATTTACTGATCACAGTATCAACATACAGAGGAGATCCAAACGTCGAAGACCGCGCCACAAATTTGAGATTCAATTTCTAAAGCAGGACATAACAAAAATGACTTTTCTCGATTTCATCGAAGCACGAGATGCTTTCTGGATCATTCTCAAAACATGCTGCAGAACATGATCATCAGGTTATGTTCATGCCTTGAATGCTGCCATTAAAACAGTCCAATCCTGCTCCTGGACGGTCAACTCATTCACCTGGAAGTTTATAGCAATCCTAAAGGCCTTGATTAGCTGGAGCTCGAGCCAAGACGGCCTTCCAAGACCAGGATCGGACAACTACGCAAAAATTATGCAAAATAAAAAAAAAAGTATTTAGGAGCATAAACTAATGGAAGGAGTCCTAGACTATAGTTGTTAATAACCCTTGGTCATGTTGAGCGTTTTGGCAGATATAACGCCCCTTTGAGATTACCAGAGGTGCTCTCCTTTGAGTCAGCTAGACAGTATTACAAATTAATAATTCAAGGTATTAATTACAAATTCTATAACTTCAGCTTATAACGCTTAAATCCAACTGTATAAACCACCCGCTCTCTTTCTACTGGTATCAGCATCAACCACAGAGAAACCCAGACGGGCCAAAACAATGACATTTACATAACAATAAGTGGTTGGATACGGCACACTGCCAGAACACATTTTCCAAAACACTGCACACTGCACACAGTCCCGAAGACAGTATGACATGAGCACTTCTGTCAAAGAAAGCACCCGTGCCACCGTCTCTGTCACGCAAGAAACAAGCCCGAGAGAGGATGTGATGAGTCTTGTTGTTTTAGACATGTCCACAGTAAACTACCTTTAACAGCTATTCTTTGTCAGATTTAGGGACACGAAAGTGCTCTCCAGATGAAGTGTGCAGTGGATGAAGGATCTCGACTGGACTGAACCACGAGCGAGGCCTTCAGAAACAGGGTTTCAGTGGAATAAAGCTGCATGTAAACTCAGCAGCAGAAAATACAACAGTACAAAAGTTCATTACAGAAAATAATGACACAACAACCCATAAACAAACATTAAAATGTGCTTATATTCTGTCAAGCATTATGACAGTATAGACATCATATCATTTACAGTTTGGAACTAAAAACACAGAAACAATGTCTGTCGTTGCTTTTCCAATTACGTTTACGTGCTCCCCTTTCTTTCCTATTTAATAATAATGGTATCATCCACCTGGATGATGCGACGGCAGCCATATTGCTCCAGAACACCAACCACACATCAGCTTACTGGTGGAGAGGAGACAGAGTGATGAAGCCAATCAGTGTATGGGATGATTAGGAGGCCATGATGGTCAGAGGCCAATGGGGGGATTTGGCCAGGATGTGACTACTCTTTTTCGAAGGACCTCCTGGGATTTTTAATGACCACAGAGAGTCAGGACCTCGGTTTAACATCTCATCCGAAGGACGGAGCTTTTTTACAGTATAGTGTCCCGGTCACGACACTGGGGTGTTAGGACCCACACAGAACACAGGGTGAGCACCCCCTGCTGGCCTCACTAACACCTCTTCCAGCAGTGATAGTGTTCCCAGGAGGTCTCCATCCAGGTACTGACCAGCTCAACCCTGCTTAGCTTCAGTGGGTGACCGGTCTTGGGCTGCAGGGTGATATAGCTGCTGGTCATTTAGCTGATCAAACACTGAACCTACACTATTGTGATGCTTTAAACACGCTTGGCTCAGAAGTGTACATCTATAAATCAGGATTCATTGCTAAGACGAAGTTTAAATTGGGATATCCACTTAATACTTTAAAGAATCAAATAATTGATATTTGTTTCACGATTCTCAAATTCAACTCCACAAACCTCACTACTACTATGTAACAATATGTGTGGGACTAACAGAAACTGACGACGCATCATTATGACAAGCTTATGGTTTGAACCTGAACTCCTCAAGTTGAACATGAAAATTAGCTTTTAATCATTTTTAACCCGGTCTAAGAAATCCTGGCTCAAATCTCAAAATCTAATGATGAGATGAGCATCAAAGTTTGATTATTAATTTCAATATGATTTCACATTTTTTTTTCAATATTACAGATATAAGAGGTTACATTTTCACAGAATGTTCTTTATCTTATGAAGTATGATTTTATGTAGATAACAGTAAATCATAAAAACGTATTGTTTTTAAACTAAATATATAAAGTCATAGTGTGATAAAATGTGTATTATTAATATCACTTAATAGATTATATCCATTTGGAAAATCACTAACTTTCATTGGGTGGGACACAATTAAAAGCGGGCGGCCCATCTGTAGCTTTGGCACTGGACTGAACACAAACACTGGTCCACTTCACTATATTACTGGGTAAGTAGACACATCTAGGTAATGGTGGTTCAGTTGGGTACTGGTGCAATACTCGTTGACTCGGAGAGCAATATTCTTTACTGATATTATCAGTTATGCTTCTGTGTTACTAATATTCTTGCTCTATTCGGGCTGTTTTCTTTTTATTTATTCTATAATTCAAATAAAAAAAACGTGTTGCTACGTGTACGGTCGTTAATATTCCAGGTAACAGTGCGCCACCTAGTGGATCAAAGGAGTCTCTGCAGCACTGTTTCAGACCTTTGTAGCAAAATACCCGCGCTGAACGTGATTTCACAAAGTACAACATGTTCCTGGATCAACATCCCAATCAATCAATCAGAATTGAGTGATACATTTACAGGAACTGTCTGTTTTAGGCTTACAACAACAGTTAGGTGCTCCTGCCCCCTTGTTATTCAGCGATCATCTCCCTCTGATCTTTGGGATAAAATGTGGGAAGGGTTCGGTTTATGGGTAGGTCTATGTTTTTGGGCAGTAATGTTGTTCCAGGATCAACAAAAGATGTCTGACTTGACAAAATCACCACTGTCGCTCACCCGATGATGAACTTCATCTTTCCTCTGCGGGCTGTATCTACCAGGATGGGCACTAACTGAGGGTCCCGGGGGCCAAAGATGCCATGAGGACGAATAGCAACGGTGAGGAAACCCTCGTCTTTACTGCAGGCCTCCAACACCAGCTGGAACAGAGATTGATGACTGTAATGCACAGCAACCAGAATTCAAGCTAAACTAACTCGTGAAATATTAAGTTATTTTGATTTATTTCAGAAGAGAGCAGAAGTTCATGAGCAGTGAGACAGGTCCAATGCTACTGATATGATTCATACCCACCTTTTCCTGCTGGATCTTAGTCTCTGTATAATAATCAATTGGCTTTTTTGCATAAGGCAGATCCTCTGTCCCATTCTTGATGTCTGTTCCTTCAAACACCACACTAGCACTGCTGGTCAGTATTAATTTCTGTAAAAACATCACGAATATCAACAACATAAAGGAATATTCTGGATGAAATAATGCTCTCAGTTAACACAGAAACTCATTTTAAATCTCTTGTTGCACAAACCCCCTGATGAATATTGTTTAAAATCAATGTATGAAAATACTTTAGTATGATGGAGCTTTCATTGCAAAACTATTAAAATATATATTTTTACAGAGTTTAAAAGTAGTCTCATGCTCATTGTGGTAACATTTATTTGATCATAAATACAGTAATATTGTGATATTTTATAATATTTTATAATTAATATAAGTGTTATTTTAATACCACTGACTTTAAACTTCTGAATAGTGGTGTATATTTATTTATTTATTTATTATCATGGACTTTAAACTTCTGAATAGTGCTGTATATTTATTTATTTATTTATTATCATGGACTTTAAACTTCTGAATAGTGGTGTATATTTATTTATTTATTATCATGGACTTTAAACTTCTGAATAGTAGTGTATATGTATTTATTTATTATCACGGGCTTTAAACTTCTGAATAGTGGTGTATATTTATTTATTTATTATCACGGGCTTTAAACTTCTGAATAGTGGTGTATATTTATTTATTTATTATCATGGACTTTAAACTTCTGAATAGTGGTGTATATTTATTTATTTATTATCACGGGCTTTAAACTTCTGAATAGTGGTGTATATTTATTTATTTATTATCACGGGCTTTAAACTTCTGAATAGTGGTGTATATTTATTTATTTATTATCACGGGCTTTAAACTTCTGAATAGTAGTGTATATTTATTTATTTATTATCACGGGCTTTAAACTTCTGAATAGTGGTGTATATTTATTTATTTATTATCACGGGCTTTAAACTTCTGAATAGTGGTGTATATTTATTTATTTATTATCACGGGCTTTAAACTTCTGAATAGTGGTGTATATTTATTTATTTATTATCACGGGCTTTAAACTTCTGAATAGTGGTGTATATTTATTTATTTATTATCACGGGCTTTAAACTTCTGAATAGTAGTGTATATTTATTTATTTATTATCACGGGCTTTAAACTTCTGAATAGTAGTGTATATGTATTTATTTATTATCATGGACTTTAAACTTCTGAATAGTGGTGTATATTTATTTATTTATTATCACGGGCTTTAAACTTCTGAATAGTGGTGTATATTTATTTATTTATTATCACGGGCTTTAAACTTCTGAATAGTAGTGTATATTTATTTATTTATTATCACGGGCTTTAAACTTCTGAATAGTAGTGTATATGTATTTATTTATTATCACGGGCTTTAAACTTCTGAATAGTGGTGTATATTTATTTATTTATTATCACGGGCTTTAAACTTCTGAATAGTAGTGTATATTTATTTATTTATTATCACGGGCTTTAAACTTCTGAATAGTAGTGTATATGTATTTATTTATTATCACGGGCTTTAAACTTCTGAATAGTAGTGTATATTTATTTATTTATTATCACGGGCTTTAAACTTCTGAATAGTGGTGTATATTTATTTATTTATTATCACAGGCTTTAAACTTCTGAATAGTGGTGTATATTTATTTATTTATTTATTATCACAGGCTTTAAACTTCTGAATAGTAGTGTATATGTATTTGCACCATCTGCTGACTAACATGAGTGATTATAATACGTACCTGCACTCCTGCCTCGTGACAGGCCTGTAGGACAGTTCGTGTCCCATCGATATTAACCCTCTGAAACAGAGCGCGGTCGTCACTGGCTGGAGCAGGTGAAGCACAGTGAAACACCATAGACACCTCTTTCAAAGCCACCAGCAAGGCCTAAACAAGACATCAGGAGATCAGCGGAGACGGTTGTGTCAGACTCAAAACGGATCAATCCCTACCTGTCTGTCACACAAGTCCCCTTGGTGAAACGTCACTCCTGGAAGCTCGTAGGCCTGTCTGATATCAAACACATTCACTGTGTATCCTCGGTCCACTAGACGCTCCACGAGGTGCCTGCCCAAAAACCCCGATCCTCCAATGACAGCACAGCGCTTGCTGCTCTGCAGATGTTCACAAGATCAAAACAAGCTGAATGTATTGCATCGTTCCTTGCCTGCAGATGAACATATCTACAAAGCACGCAGAGCTTTTAACACTGTTAAACACTGCTAGACATGGGGCAGAAAATACAAATACATAGATCATAAATAAATACAAGTAAATGGAATGCATGATGGTCATTGGTGCCAATGTGCACTGCAGATTTATAAATGCACAGTATGGAAACAGAAATTAAAAGCGCATTAATATGAATATGATGTCATAATGTTAATATCCTAAATACACAACACTGCGCATGCGCGTAATTCAAATCTGTCTGAATCAATACAGGTGATTATTACAGGTAACTATACTCACTGGTCTCGTACGAGTAGCCATGTGTGGATCTCTCCACTCCCGACAGCAGTCTACAGATTAATAAACAATATTCATCTGTTTAATCAGTTCTTCAAAACTATGTGACAACAACAAACCATTTACTGCACAACATTTTCTAAGATTTTAGTGTTTACTCTGATCGAACTGTTCACTGAAGCCAAACTTACTTTTACGATGTAGTTGCGCTCGAAGCACAATATATAAATACTTTTTACAGTAAACTTTCAGTGAAGCAGCACTCACCTGAACTCAAACAAGCGCTCCGGCTTTAATAATGATTGATTACGAAGAAACACGCAGAGCCAGATGAGCAGAGAGCGGAGAAACCTCTGATTGGTCGAGACAACTATAAGAATCAACCTGACAAGTGAATCTAGCCAATGAGAGAAGGGCTACGTCAAAGAGCGCCACTGCGCGAGCCAATCAGTAAAAAGAACTTCAACATAGTCACATCCTCATGACATCACAAATACGCCCCTATGTGTGATTGTTAGAGTTTATTATTTGGATACTATAGGAAAATTTAAGGTATACCTCTATGAGATATACAAATAACAAAACATAAATAACAACGTAATGTTACATTTGTCCACCTCATGCAAAATGATTGGGTGAATTGTTAAACCATGCTACTATTTCTGTTATATAAATATAGGACAGGGATATGAAGATAGTGTGCATTATGCTATGGTGAAGTTGTTATTGTTATTATCTGCTATCTGTGTAACTAGAAATATCACGACCAGGAACAACCACAGGCAATCAGACATGGATGCAGCGAAAGATGGGTGTAAGTTGTAATACAGTTGTAATACAGTAATATAATAAAATAAAAAATATATTAAATTAATAAAATAATTTAAGTTAGTACAATTATTTGGCAATCAGGCAATCAGACATGGATGCGGCGAAAAATGGGTGAGTATGTTGTATGTAAAAAAAAAGAATAAAAATAAATAAAAATAAAATAAATTAAATTAAAATAATATCTAGTCTATATAAAGTCCCAAGTTATGGGATAAAAATAGACATTAATCGGATACTACTTTATCCTCACAGTTTGTTGTTTAAAGAAGCGTTAAAACCCGGGACGAACCTTTTGTACGTAATTACGAATCTTATTTTGGCGAATGGACTTGATTCATTAGATTGACCGGAAGTTTCTTACTGGAGCGTCTGAGAGCGTTTTATTATTCATGAGCCAAGGTTTCTGCCGACGTCTTCCTTTCAGCCAATCAGTTAGGTGCACTGACCGAGCGTCACAGAGCGTAATTAATATTCATAAGCATAGCCTTCGCTATAGTATTCTCCACTCGCTGGTCCACTCCCGGTTAAGATGGTAAGTCACGACGAATGCTACAATGTCGAGATTTGTGCTTTGTATGCCTTTTTTTTGTTTACGTTTATTCAAAATGCCGTCTCTGTATTTTAGCGAACGTTTAATTGTCATTACATTGAAAATGAATATGTCTCCTTCAGGTTTGTGTTACCTACGTAATCATATGTGTTATTGCTAGAGGTCTTTCCTTCAGGAAAAATAAATACAGAGAAGATTGTCACCAGAGCATTTACAACCACCAGCTTGACTATTACTCGGACTGTCTGATTTATGTTTGCATTATGTCTTGTATTCTTCATTTGAATTGCAGTGTCCACTGCACTGGACTGGTCTTGATTTAATAAAGATTCTATTCTATTCTATTCTATTCTCTATAACACAGGCCACTAGTCCCAAAAGACCATCGCTGGGGGCAGTAGTAGCTCCTCGTAAAAAAGGCAATCCAAAGGCTGAACTGACAGAGGAGCAAAGGCAGGAGATCAGGGAGGCGTTTGAGCTCTTTGACACTGATGGCTCTGGATATATTGAGGTGAAGGAGTTAAAGGTGAGATATAATGCCATGCACACAGCTTGAGCAGTTTACATGCCACTATGTGGTGAGCGCATACACTTGATTGGCTCTATGACTCTCTCTCCTCTCCACCTGTAGCTGGTGTGTGGTGAGCGCATACACTTGATTGGCTCTATGACTCTCTCTCCTCTCCACCTGTAGCTGGTGTGTGGTGAGCGCATACACTTGATTGGCTCTATGTCTCTCTCTCCTCTCCACCTGTAGCTGGTGTGTGGTGAGCGCATACACTTGATTGTCTCTATGACTCTCTCTCCTCTCCACCTGTAGCTGGTGTATGGTGAGAGCATACACTTGATGTGTCTCTATGTCTCTCTCTCCTCTCCACCTGTAGCTGGTGTGTGGTGAGCACGTACACTTGATTGATCTCTATGACTCTCTCTCCTCTCCACCTGTAGCTGGTGTGTGGTGAGAGCGTACACTTGATTGGCTCTATGACTCTCTCTCCTCTCCACCTGTAGCTGGTGTGTGGTGAGCGCATACACTTGATTGGCTCTATGTCTCTCTCTCCTCTCCACCTGTAGCTGGTGTGTGGTGAGCACGTACACTTGATTGTCTCTATGTCTCTCTCTCCTCTCCACCTGTATCTGGTGTGTGGTGAGCGCGTACACTTGATTGGCTCTATGACTCTCTCTCCTCTCCACCTGTAGCTGGTGTGTGGTGAGAGCATACACTTGATTGGCTCTATGACTCTCTCTCCTCTCCACCTGTAGCTGGTGTGTGGTGAGCGCATACACTTGATTGGCTCTATGTCTCTCTCTCTCTCTCCACCTGTAGCTGGTGTGTGGTGAGCGCATACACTTGATTGGCTCTATGACTCTCTCTCCTCTCCACCTGTAGCTGGTGTGTGGTGAGCGCATACACTTGATTGTCTCTATGACTCTCTCTCCTCTCCACCTGTAGCTGGTGTGTGGTGAGCGCGTACACTTGATTGTCTCTATGACTCTCTCTCCTCTCCACCTGTAGCTGGTGTGTGGTGAGTGCATACACTTGATTGGCTCTATGACTCTCTCTCCTCTCCACCTGTAGCTGGTGTGTGGTGAGGCATACACTTGATTGTCTCTATGACTCTCTCTCCTCTCCACCTGTAGCTGGTGTGTGGTGAGCGCATACACTTGATTGCTCTATGACTCTCTCTCCTCTCCACCTGTAGCTGGTGTGCGGTGAGAGCATACACTTGATTGGCTCTATGACTCTCTCTCCTCTCCACCTGTAGCTGGTGTGTGGTGAGAGCATACACTTGATTGGCTCTATGACTCTCTCTCCTCTCCACCTGTAGCTGGTGTGTGGTGAGCGCATACACTTGATTGTCTCTATGACTCTCTCTCCTCTCCACCTGTAGTTGGTGTGTGGTGAGTGCATACACTTGATTGGCTCTATGACTCTCTCTCCTCTCCACCTGTAGCTGGTGTGTGATGAGCGCATACACTTGATTGTCTCTCTCTCTCTCTCCTCTCCACCTGTAGCTGGTGTGCGGTGAGAGCATACACTTGATTGGCTCTATGACTCTCTCTCCTCTCCACCTGTAGCTGGTGTGTGGTGAGCGCATACACTTGATTGGCTCTATGTCTCTCTCTCCTCTCCACCTGTAGCTGGTGTGTGGTGAGCGCATACACTTGATTGGCTCTATGACTCTCTCTCCTCTCCACCTGTAAATGGTGTGTGGTGAGCGCATACACTTAATTGGCTCTATGACTCTCTCTTCTCTCCACCTGTAGCTGGTGTGTGGTGAGCGCACACTTGATTGGCTCTATGACTCTCTCTCCTCTCCACCTGTAGCTGGTGTGTGGTGAGCGCATACACTTGATTGTCTCTATGACTCTCTCTCCTCTTCACCTGTAGCTGGTGTGTAGTGAGCGCATACACTTGATTGGCTCTATGACTCTCTCTCCTCTCCACCTGTAGCTGGTGTGTGGTGAGAGCATACACTTGATTGGCTCTATGACTCTCTCTCCTCTCCACCAGTAGCTGGTGTGTGGTGAGCGCATACACTTGATTGGCTCTATGACTCTCTCTCCTCTCCACCTGTAAATGGTGTGTGGTGAGCGCATACACTTAATTGGCTCTATGACTCTCTCTTCTCTCCACCTGTAGCTGGTGTGTGGTGAGCGCACACTTGATTGGCTCTATGACTCTCTCTCCTCTCCACCTGTAGCTGGTGTGTGGTGAGCGCACACTTGATTGGCTCTATGACTCTCTCTCCTCTCCACCTGTAGCTGGTGTGTGGTGAGCGCATACACTTGATTGGCTCTATGACTCTCTCTCCTCTCCACCTGTAGCTGGTGTGTGGTGAGCGCATACACTTGATTGGCTCTATGTCTCTCTCTCCTCTCCACCTGTAGCTGGTGTGTGGTGAGCGCATACACTTGATTGTCTCTATGACTCTCTCTCCTCTCCACCTGTAGCTGGTGTGTGGTGAGAGCATACACTTGATTGGCTCTATGACTCTCTCCTCTCCACCTGTAGCTGGTGTGTGGTGAGCGCATACACTTGATTGTCTCTATGACTCTCTCTCCTCTCCACCTGTAGCTGGTGTGTGGTGAGAGCATACACTTGATTGTCTCTTTGACTCTCTCTCCTCTCCACCTGTAGCTGGTGTGTGGTGAGAGCATACACTTGATTGTCTCTATGACTCTCTCTCCTCTCCACCTGTAGCTGGTGTGTGGTGAGAGCATACACTTGATTGGCTCTATGACTCTCTCCTCTCCACCTGTAGCTGGTGTGTGGTGAGCGCACTGGCGCCGTTGTCCTGTGGCAGCTGTCGTATCATCCAAGTGGATGCTGCACACTAGTGGTGTTTGAGGACAGACCCCACCCCCCACCCCAATACACAATAAAGCTCTATATAAATGCACCATTCATTCAAATAGTAGAGGGGTCTAAAATCCCAATATAATTCTTTATGATGATTGTCTTTAAACTTGGAATGTTTTAGGATTTAAAAAAATGTTCACATCCGACTTTTGGACTGCACTGTATCTGTTTATGATGTGCGTATGTCAAACGTTCTGAGGAACTGTGCTCCAGGTGTCCATGAGAGCGCTGGGGTTTGAGCCTAAAAAGGAGGAAATCAAGAAAATGATTGCAGAGGTTGATAAGGATGCTACTGGAAAGATCTCTTTCAGTGACTTTATGACAGTGATGACCCAAAAAATGGTAAGAATGAACTCCAAACATATATTTTATTATATGAGTTATTCCAGCCAGGTTGAAAATACGGTCTTATTACTGTCTGGAAATCTTAAGGCTGATAAGGACTCCAAGGAAGAGATTCTTAAGGCTTTCCGGCTGTTTGACGATGACGAGACTGGAAAAATATCTTTCCGGAATCTAAAGAGAGTGGCCAAAGAACTCGGGGAAAACCTCACAGACGAGGAGCTGCAGGTACAAGAATAACCCGTGGGCTGTGATAATAGGTGGTTGGAAAACATTCATTTTTCATGTATGGCTGTCTTTAGGAAATGATTGATGAAGCAGACAGAGATGGTGATGGAGAAGTTAACCAGCCGGAATTTCTTCGCATCATGAAGAAAACAAGTTTATACTGAATGTTAACAGAAGCACAGGAGTATGTGAAATATACATTTCTATGTAATCATTTCCAAGTTGTTGTTTTTATGATTTTGACGTTTTATTGCACCATTCCAGAGCCTTGATGCCTGTCAAACGATCGGTCGATTGTTTACACTCTATATTCTCAAGTCTTATTAGTCGAAATATAAACAGTAGCATATAACACAGGTTTGGAGTTCATGCGTCATATATGGCACTGAAATGTTTTGTGAATGTGTCGTAACATGGGCAAATCTCACTTAGAAAGCAAAGGTTTTAGGGTTATATTTCAAAATACATAATATAAAAAAAAAAAATTGTATGACCATTTAGATTGTGATTATTTTAATGAGAACTACTTTTCATGGACCCCTAATAAATATAAAATAAAAAAACACTGCCATTAGTAAAACTAATTATTACAATAATGAGAATGTATTTAAAAAATGATACGTACAAAACCCCTGAATGCTTTTTTTCCAGGAATCACTCATATAGACTTTGTTTCTGCCTTATATGTCTAAGTATTTCTGAATATCATAACTGAGAACCCTGTTGAATGATGATGATATTGTAGTTTTCAGTCCCTTCTGTAGACTTCAGCATCAGTGTGCTCACTGCGCTTTCAGGGACGTCTGTACTACAGCCCTTCTCTGTGCCTCGGCTTCTTTCAAGATTTACTAAATACTGTGATCTGTGCTTGTATCTTGTATTCCCGTTTCTCTTTATGCACCATCTACCTTCAAAATTAGTTTCAGATGTTTTTTATTTAAGTACACTTGAGATGCTATTTAAGTAGTGTTTAAAATCAAATAAATTGTATTGAGCTGCAGTTATTGAGCTGATTGTGTTTTATTGCCTCTCTTGCAGAATTCAATCAAACAATCCTCCAACACCACTACGCAGGGTGAATTAAATCATTTTGACTAAGTGTGGAATTGAACTACAATATATGCTGGTCTTCACATTTGCCTGATCTATCATTAGGTGCAAATTAATACTGTTATTCAGCAAGGATAGGTATGACATAAAAACTTATGCATCATTATAAACAAAAATTATGTTCTTCAGTAAATGTAAGTGCTTTCAATTAATTGAAAAGTCCTAATTTTGCTTCCACAAACTTATAAGCAGCACTAAAGTTTCCAACATTTATAATAATAATTGTTCTGAAGTGTATTTTAGATTCAGTAACATGCACAAAATAAAGTGAAAAAATGAATTTAATAAGTTGTTTATTCTGAAGGAAAAAGCTATTAAAAACACACAAGATGATATAACTAACCAACATGACAAACACAAATATAAGAAAGCACACGCATCCCTGCAAGAGTTTGATCTTTAGTAAACAAACATATGAAAATGGCTCATATCTCAAGGTTTTTATGGCCTTTAACCATAAATAAAACCATATCACAGCATAACAACAACAAAAACAGAGAGGGCTGACATGCCCACAAAGTCGACTTCATTGCCAGTAATCTGATAGTGAACAGAAACTAATGCAGCAGTCGCGATGGTTGAGGTGTTTGTGACTCATGCGTGTCTGATCTGAGATCAGCTCTTACTGAGACGTGTTTTGCAGGCGAAGTCGGCGCTGAGTTTGCGCATGACCTCGGCGTGTCTCTGGCCTGTCAGTTCCTGTCTCGCGGAGCTGTAGTTCTCCTTCACGAAGGTGGCGAAGGCCGTGGGCGCCCGCGGCTTTGAGGGAGTCAACAGAACCAGCTGCCCAGTGCACAAAGCACACACAAACTTCGTGGTGTCCAGGGACTTCGAGTGGCGGCCGATCCTGTGAGGGATAGAAACACTGACTATTAGCGACAACATGTCAAAAGTGTGGGCACATTATTCAATTTAATTACACTTTATTGTTGGGATTTCTTCCTAAATGTGTCTTGCATGTCATAAATACACTTAAACCAATTTAAACAAACAATAAACACACCTTAAGTAAGGAGTAATTGACTCCGAGCCGTTGAATTATTAGAAAAATAATGCACACCTGAGGTGGTGATGTGACGCGAAGCATAGTGGCTTATTTTTCTAATAATTCAACGGCCCGTCGTCAATTATTCCGCTTATACTATGGTTGCCACACTTCAAGACATCGATCAGATGATATATATCAAAGCATTCGTCTGGTTTTTCTACATAAATCACTATCGTGAGCAGGATTATTTCTTCCGCATCTCATCCAACGCCTCCTTTGCTAATTCCAAAACGTCATTTTAAACCGTAACGCACGCTTCAGCCGTTGATGGCAGACTAATGCAGTTAATAACTAAGTTATGAGACAGAGAGAGAGATTAATGTTACCTCTGTGAGTCAATGATCGGCAGCTATGTCTATAGTGAGAATTTAAGTTTATTTTCTTCACTAACAGAGTCGTTGTTGTTACCTCGCTTGTGAGAAGTCATGTAGTTTTTAAGTTCTTAAACTGTTACTGATAAAATCGTCAGAGTAGTGCTAACTACATTAGCGCTTATGTTAAGGTGTGTGCAAACTATAACGTTATGTGCATCTGTGAGGGAGAGACCGAGAGCGGGAGAGAGAGGCTATGTGCTTTCCGTACATAATAACCATAATTTTGTGGCAAAAACATGGACTAGATTTGTTGATTTTATCCTTTTGTTTACTGTATTTATTTGTTTGGCCAGTGTGTCGTTGTGGGTTTTGGTTATTTTGCAGTTGTAAGACCTTTGAAATAACAGAAATTATTTGGCAAAGTGATACAGAACTGTAATGCGGTCGAGAGAGCTGCCTGGAACTACGTTTGCTGTGCGTTTCCCTGAATATAATTGCACACCTCAGAACGTTCGTCAGCCAATCAGATTCAAGCATTCAACGGCTACGTAGTATAATACAAAAATATACACACCCCACCAGACTGCATTAATATATTAGTTCTGGCCTACTTACACCCCCAATTCTGATCATGGAAATCAGTGAGGTCTGGTGTGGGATGAAGTATTGTGCTATAATAACACCTGCAAATACAACTCATATACACGGACACTTTAAAAGAGACACATGTAGATGTTTGGAAAGATGCTTTCTGTTTTGGAGAGATGAACACTTAAATCATACCATATCTAATTTTTTACTACAGGTTAGGGGTGGATACTTTTATCAGTTGTTTACATAACCGTTATTGTTTTTCTTAACTTTGTCTAAGGCCCTTATGAATGTTTTTAGCATGATTTGTGGAAATGTAACTACTATACTGAATGACATGGCATAGATTTCCTCATGGCTAGTGTTTGCGTATTTCATTCTGTAGCCTACGTGTTCTGCTGATCTGTGTGTGTACTAGTGTTAAATGCTACTGTTTTTGACAGCGTTGTGATATTTTTTGCATGTCTTACTGAATGTGTTATACTGTAGTAATAACCGGGCCTTTTTGATTACGGCCAGTTTAAGTGTTGGCGATGCAGTGTTGCCAGATATTGCTATTAATACAAATAAAAAACAAAAAATAAATAAACCAAAATAATTTCAAATCTTTTGAAAATAAGAGAAATATATTGCTGACCATAACCTGAAACCTTACACTTTCTAATTAAATGGAAAAGACAACTCCATAAATGCTTATAATAGCTGGATCTGGCAACACTACCCCTCACAATTTCATACTACGGACGCTAACATGCTTGCAAACCGTCTAAACTGAACTATACATGACATGCTGACAGTCATAAGAGGAGTTTTAAATGTCAAATTACTAGTAATTGAGATAATTTTTCTTATTTTTGAGCATGAAAACATTTAACGGGATCCAGACCTCGGTGAGCTGGCTACGGCCCTGGGTCACATGACTAAATTCTGCATGTAAAAAAGCTCCATTGTCTACTGCCAGTCGTGTAGTGATGCATGAAGCACACCTCGCACACCGTAGACATCTATTGAAATGATTGGATTCATTGCAGCAAGCAGGCCAGTCCTGCACTTACGAGTTGTTGCAGCGGTTGCACTGATACTGGAACTTGTAGTTGATGTCGTAACTGTGGCAGCGGGAGACCATCGGGAGCTCAGGATGAGCCAGCATGACTTTACGAGCATAAAGCCTCCAGAACGGCCCGTGCCCGTCACGAACGTTGTTTATTAGCCATGTGGCAGCATGACACATTTCATGGACTAACGTATCTCGTAACCGATCTGTAATTGGAAAGTGTTTATCACCAAGTGTCGAGTGCTGTGGAGAAGTGTAAAAGCGTGATTACAATACCTGCAGAGTCGCAAACTTTAACAGACAGCTCGATGCGGGCATATCTTTTCCCAGAGCCACGCTCCTGGCCTGAGATGCAATATCCGGCCGTCTTGCGCATCTTCTTGTTCCATGTGACAGACATGTCAGCGGGAAGCTGAGGGGTTGGGATTTATATTCAATTACTTTTTTTTGTTTTTCCGCTGGCTACCATAGAAAACAGATGGAACAACTTCAGGCTTAAGTCTGTTGGTTCAGCGAACAACTCATTAGTTTGACTAAAGGTCTCCTCGATATGATCTTCTGTTGAACTCTGAACTCAGCGCCCATCAAATGGCTCATTGTCTTATGCCCCTAGCCAGTGAAACAGTGCTGTTTGCTTCTCAAACACACATTAACATCATCTCTTTAGCAACTGCACTCTGCCATTCAAAACTCGTCCGCTGTCATGCAGACTTTACTTTGGTCCATTTTTTAAAGGCATCATTCACCCAAAAATACCAAATGACTGTGTTTTGATGAAAACCGATGAAACCGTGGTTCTAGGTGATTCATAAAATGCAAGTCAGTGGCTGCATGTTTTTGAGAATAAAAAAGCGGTAACACTTTAATATAGTGATCAATTCTCACTATTAACTAGTTGTTTATTAGCATGCCTATTATGAACATGGCTGTTTATTAGTACTTATAAAGCACATGACCATTTCTACATCCCTAATCCTACCCAATATCTAAACTTAACTACCTTACTAACTATAAAATAAGCAGCACATTAGGAGTTTAGAGGCAACAGTTATAGTTAATGGTTTGTTAATAGCGAGAATTGGACCTTAAAATAAAGTGTGGCTTAAAAAGCAAATCTGGGAACACAATTATAACTTGTGGCTCCTGACACTATATAGAGGTCTTATAAAGCGAAACAATCTGTCTGTGCAAGAAACTGAACGTTATTTACAAAATTACTACCTGTCCTGCAGAGTCTCAGGCAAACGGTCCGGAGCGATGCTCCGCTTCACTAACGAGTCTTTCTTTTGAACCGGTTCACGACATCAGACTGAACCGGTTCACGAAATCAGACTGAACCGGTTCACGAAATCAGACTGAACCGGTTCACGAAATCAGACTGAACCGGTTCACGACATCAGACTGAACCGGTTCACGAAATCAGACTGAACCGGTTCACGAAATCAGACTGAACCAGTCTGAAACGGTTCATGGCTCAAGCAGCACAGATGTTTAAGTCACCAGTGTTGAGGGTAATGCGAGTTACGTAATAATATTACTTTTTTCAAGTAACTAGTAAAGTATCGCATTACTTTTTAATTTACAAGAACATATTTGAGTTACTTTTTCAAAAAAGTAACCCCAGTAAAAAAAATTCTCCCATTTATTGATTGACAGCTCTCCTGTCCCATGTAAGATGTTACTGTAGTTCTGGAATAGATGTGAACATGTATTAAGTCATCTCATTTGCAAAAACAAAAAAGTAACTAATTAGGTTTCTTAGTTAACTTTTATGTATAGTAATGATGCGTTACTTTTTAAATCTGGGCAGGGCTTGCTTGTTTTTAGTGTAAAAAGTTGTGTTTTTGGCAAACGTAAAAGCCCTTTCACACCAAAAGTGAAATTAATAAACCTTGATTCCTCAAAATCAATAAAAACATTCAAATGAAAACTCAGAATATGACGCGAACCTGCAATAATTAAATGTTATATAACACAAATACACACAGACCATTTACATTTACCATTTTCTGCATAAAATCATCGTAAATATTGTAAAGAACATTCTGTGAAAATATATTCTTTGTATCCTTAATATTGACCGAGTAAGGCCATATCAAAGATTAAAATCATAGTGAAACTAATGCTTGTAATCAAGCTTTGCTGCTCGTTATCTCAGAATTATATTTTAGCCTGGTTTTTACAGAGGGTCACATTTTATTAACCAATGTCTTTTCTGCTGTCCTTCAATGATCCAATTCAACCATACTAACAAGCAACAATTACTCTAGATGAACATTTGTGCTTTTTTTAATTGCTGAAGTGCGTTGAACTTTAAATGTCATAACATACCATTACTTTCCATAAAAAGTAACTAAGTAACAATTACTTTTTGTAGGGAGTAACACAATGGTGTAATGCATTACTTTTAAAAGCAGCTTTCCCCAACACTGCAAGTTACTCGATCAAAACTCGCTTTGGGACGTCTGACACTCACTCCGCCTCTAAATGAGCCAAAATACCAGCTTACGTGAGCAGAGGAAACACCTTGGACTCGGACTGATGATAAATACCGAAGACATACTGATAAAACAAAACACTGTAAGTTGCTTTGTATAAAACATCTGCTAAATGCATAAACGTAAACGTGATGAGCCGCTGATATGTGCAAGCGTGAACCGAGAGCTTAAATGAAGAAGTGAAATTAACGTTTTTTATGATTTCTCATTGTTTATGTAAAAAGGTGAGCAGACGAAGACTAGTTTATTCACTTTATATGCTTTAGGAATGGAAAACATCCATGCATCACATCATTATTAGTTGCTCTAATAATATAATTGAGTATACGTGATGTCATTGCATAATTATGCTTAACAAATACGTGAACTGAACCAGTGAAAATAATCGAGTTTCCAGTTGCTTAAGGCTCCAGATTATAGGTAAAATGTTATAAATAATGTTCAGTTTTTTGCACAGACCAATCGTTTCGCTTCATAAGACTTCAATATCTCATAATTCTTTGATATGCTCTTTTCCTTTTATTTTATGAATTAATAAGGACCACGATTTCAGCTAAAAATCGACTTTGCTGTTCTACTCTAGAAAAGAATTGCCTACATCTTGGATGTTTTGAGGGTCAGAAAATTAACAGCAAATGTTCATTTCTGGTTGAGCTCTCTATTTAATGAAAGTCTACAGAGTTTTTCACCAGCTCCATCATCTGCTTAATAAAAACCATGCATTAAAATAAATAAATATGAGCAATCGTAACCTGAGCAAACACCACGAATGATAACTATAAATGCAACTGCAGGTTTCCCTCGTACCTTACTGTCAAACACACTGGTGTTGTAGAGCTGGTAGAGTTTGTTCGTGAGCTCCTCTTTTCTCTGTTTGAAGCCGAGGCAGTACGACGATCCAGGTACAGACAGAGACTGCAGAAAGCACCCGGGAGTTTTACACACCACCACTCTGACAAGATGAACAACAGGACATGGTCAAAATCCAAATCCGGTCTTCAGAGAGGCAGCTGTGGGGTCGTACCTGCTGTGGGGGGCGGCTCTGGGCTCAGTGTGGCTCACCGGTCTGCTGCTGGGCGTCTGCTGCACTGGGGTGTGGGATGTGGATGATCCTTTAACCAGTACATGGTTAGTAGCTTTCTTACCCACGGCAGATGGTGTTGACAAACAGGGAGGTCGAGGTTTGGATTCTACAAGGAGAGAGAAAATCAGCGCTTCTATCTGTAGTTCAGATTTGGGCACAATATTTACATCGGCCTTAAAAAACTACTAAATTACATATACATTGTGTAACGAAAACTAACACATAAGTAGGATTTTCCATTATAAAATATATCTGGAGTTTCATAATTCAGCTCCATGAGAGCTATAAACATACTTGCTAAATTGATGCCATACGATGATCTCTAGCATTTTCAACTGATACGTCTGAGATGATCACAACTCATTCTCACAATTTGACATGTCTCCAAAACAATTGCATCTTTAAGGGTCTAATTTTCTTCCTGTTGCTTTCCGTTAGTCTAGTTATTTTACATCATGTTCTGTCAGTAACACAAGTTGACAGCTACATCATTCATTACTGAACAGTATCATGGCAAAATTAAAAAAATATATATACACAAGTATAACAAATATAATAAAAACAAACAAGTTATATTACACAAGATTTTTTACATTAACGTATGATAAAAAAAATTATAAAACTTTTCAGGTAAAATTATACTAAACTCTTGAAGCGAGTTCACTTCATACAAGAGTTTTCTACATGCATTAAAAGCTGGACAGTCCAATAAAATGTTTGACAGAAAGGGGAACATGCATTGAGTAGAGTCTTCACCTTTAAGCTAAAACGCATGAGTCTTGTGTGGCCTATGCAACATCTGGTAAATACCACAATCAAATCTAGCTTTAAAAGTGATTAAACATCATGTAATTTATTATTTGCACATGTATCCCACTCTTCTTGCCACTTATTAAATATATAATGATTAATAGTTGATCTGATCTCTGAGCGAGGACATAACTGATTAAAAACAGTGAATGCATGATTCTGTGTGTCAATGATGTAACAAACGACTTGTAAGCTGTGTTTCTATTAGGGTTGCAAAAAGTAGGAAACTTTCCAATACATTTCGGAAACTTTCCTGATATTTTGGAAACTTACCGGGAATTTTGGAACGTTTCCGGAAATGTTCCACCCCGTTGCAACCCTCATACAGCACACAAACTTGCTCTAAAAATTTGCAAGACTGAACAAGAATGAACCCATGTGAGCGGTACCTGGAGGTGGCCTCGGGCTTGCAGGTGTTCTGCCTCCTAGGTTCTGGTTTTGTCTGACCCGGTCCAATAAGGACTGGAACTCCTCCTCAGAGCTGCCCGTGTCCTCTGTCGTCACTATGACTGCTGGGGCGAGAGCACTAGGCTTTGCAGTCTCCTCTCTGCCTGGACTCGTGGTGGGATGTTCCTCAGATGGTGGACGGCTGTGTCTGGTCCTCCAGGTGCTCTGGATAATAATGTCACCGTCATCATCATCACTGTCGCTCGGGAAGACGGGAGGATCACAGAGGGTCTTCTGAACTGATTTAGGAGTTCTAGCAGTCTTGGCTCGCTCTGTGCAGAAACAACATCACTTTTGATCATACACCATATCCATCAAGAAATCTAGCAGAGCAATCGAGTGTGTTTAGTGCATTTATACTTATACTATGTGTGTTACAACATTTTAAATTATCATAACTTACAGTAAACATTTGTTGCATAATGTCTACTTATGCATATATTAGCCTAATGTATCACATTTGATAATTCTCTCATTTATAGGGGCTATGAATAATCAATCTACATCATGCCTTCTGCCCTCTGATGGACAGCTCATTCTTTATCAAGTAAAGTCTTTTTATGTGGAATTACTTTATTTTTATAATGTAGTAATAACTTATTTTGCTAGTAATAAGTCAAGATGAACATGTACAGGACTGAAGCTGTTATTATCTATTAATTTATCGATTATCTATTTATCATTTTTAATGTAAAAAACAAAAAATGTTACCATGTTAAAATGTAAATGACAACAGGCTTTAATGAAGGTTTATTTATCTCAAATCTTTGGTTAAATTTTCTCCCTCAAACATCACCGAACTGCAATGAATTCCATAAAAGCCTGATGTATGAATACAATACAAACATAAGTGTGCATGTTTTTGATGAACATCTTATTTAAAGGATACATATGCATATGTATGCGTTTATATACACATGTCTGAAAAACCTGTGTATTGATGACCAAAAACTAAATTTGATACAGCTAACTAAATGATTAACAAAATAAATGATAATTTAAGAGTTAAGTATTGAACTGATTTTCTGAAATAGGCTACAAAGTCTAAAGACCACACAGTCTATATGTAAAAACATCTGGTTTTATTCCTCTAAAAGGCAACGTAACCATCTGAGATACAAACATTTACAAACAGATTATACAAAAAACTAAATAAACTCATAAGCTAAGGCTTAATAACTTTGTAAGCATGCAAGTCCCCTGTAACACAGTACATGTGTGAAATACATCCACTTCTATACGAGGACGAGTATTTCTCCACTACAGGTGGTCATGATGTTTTAAGTGCTGCCTGTGAGCTAAACAAAGAATGCATGAACGTCACCAGATCTAAATATTCATAAACACCCCTTCAGCATGCAACCATGAACTGAGACTTTATTCCCAGGATACAAACGGTTTTATGATTACTTATTTGAATTAAATAATGCAATTCTCAAAAAAAAAAAAAAAAATCATTTGTCAATTTTATTTCATGGTGAAACGCTCAAAGATAATCATACCTTTATGAACGGAAGGCTTCCTCTCGATGACAAAATCATCATCAGACGACATGCTGTCCACTACGAAGCGTTTCAAACTGAGGGGATTAATATAAAGCTGATGAGCGACAGTTATGGCGATATACGGAAGAACTTGTTTTATTATGCACCACTGACCTGCCATCACTGTTACTCACAGACTGCGACTGGACTTTAGGCTTCGGGGTCTTCACTCGATTTAAAACTAGAAAAACACAAATGATAACAACTGTGACATCTCTCACAATCATTGATCTGGTTTAAAAGCAGTCGATAAAGGACTTACATGTTTCGAATTCATCATCACTATCTGAAGACAGAACTGGAATCGGTTCTCTAGGGGGGGGAAATGATGGGTCAGGGGGTTAATGATGTTGGGACTATTCACTATTTTAACATGCAGAGAGTCACTATATTCACCTCATGTCAGTCCTATCACTTTATATAACAAAATATAAGACAGACCTCTACTAAGACTGTAAGGACATGGTTCCTGAGATGTACAGCAGCTGATGAACATGTGTTTGGCATAATAACTATACATTAAAATGTATACAATCCTCACCTTAGTTTGTGGGCAGCTGATGTAGACTGTTTCAATGTAGATTTGGGTGTAGCCTTTGCAGCGAGAACTAGTGGAATAAAATCTCAAATGATTAATAATGTAAGAATGCATGCAAGCACAAAGTGTTCCTCAGCCCAAACGCACATTTATCAAAGTCGTCGTCATCTGAAGACAACAGCACATGTTTATCTTGAGCCTGGTTCTCTTTCCCCGAGCCGTCAGACAGCAGCAGTCTGTGTGCTGGATCTGTGCTGGACTCATAACTGCCCAGCGCTGGACGTCTGCTCTTCTTCAAGCTCTTCCGCAACTGAAACAACAGCTCTCATCAGACATCTCGAGAGGAGTTTGATGTATGTATATGATCAATATAAGCATTACACCTTCTCTTCAGCTTTCTCCAGACCACCATCTCCGTCCCAGCCCAGCTTTTCTGAGACTCTCTGAAACAGTGACACAGTGCCGGGATCCATTTGTTAAACCGCTGATCAGCACCGGAGCACTTCACTCTCCTGAAGTCTCAGAAACAACGCCTAATCACATGGGGGGGGATTAAATGCATTTATAAATTAAAACAATGCATGAACTGTTACAACTGATGCAACGGTTGCAACTTAGTTTGTATTGTTCTGAATCTAGGTTGTACATGGGACTTTTTATCAGTTTACATCAGAACAGATTAAAATGAGTTAATAAAATATTACATGTATGATAAATACAATATATAAACTTTGATTTTTTTTTAAATATAGAACTATAAAACAATGCACTATAAAAACAATTGGATTGGACATCTCTAAAAGGCACTAATTAATAAAGCTAGTAGTAAAAACAAACATACACAAGAAACTGATTAGCACAACATATATATACTATGCTTTAACTGCACGACTGTACTTAATACAATGCTGATAAAGCTGAAAATATATAACACCTAATTAATATATGATTAAGCTAAAACAAAACAAACGACAGCATTTGTGAAGGTTTAATACCTACATACTCCAATCCTGTCATGCAGTTTAACTCTAACCTGCCACAACACACTGGCCTGTATTCCTGAAGACCTTGATTAGCTCGTTAAGGTGTTTAATTAGGACTGAAGCCAAACTCTTCAGCAGTGCAGCACTGGACAGCCATGTACTAACGGAAGTTACGTCACAGCTGTACTTTAAGACCCGCTTTCATAGACCGGGTTTAGACTAAACCAGGATTAGATCATAGTTCAATTAGGACATTTGAGTCATTTTTATAAGCATGCCTTTGGGAGAAAAAAAACATTACTGGTGCCCATCTTGAGACAAAACAAAGTCTCTGGCATGTTTTAATATCATTCCGTGCAAGTTTCTTTCAGTTGAAACAGCTCAGATTAACCTTTTAGTCTAGGACTAACGTTAGGCTTAAACCTCGTCTGTTAAACCAGGGCTGAATATCTTACCTTACTTCTAAATAACTTAATACGCCTGCCGTTTTTAACTGTTAATGAGTACATCAAATCATGTATATATATCCATTTATCACTTGACAATAAGATGAATGTGTCGCCTAAACTGGTTTTATGTATCGCCATTTCTCGCGTCTGCGACATCTACTGGCTTCTAACTAAACAAGCGACCCTATGACAAACGCACACACTTGCTAACAAACGGAAATGTAGCTTTAGCCAAATGTTTTGTTTGTTCAACAAACCTGGTGAAACTGAATATGATATTCAGCGCCTTCAATCAAATAAACAAAGCTTTAAACCACCAGCTCACTGCGAGCAGCGTTCAAATTTCCCCAACCGGAACTTGTCATCTGAGAGAGAAATACAACTTCCGGTGTTACACTATATTCGGTTGCTTGAATATTTGGTTCCACTGTGTGGCGCTTATATGAAATAAAGTCAATCTGGTTTTGGTCATAAGTAAAGCTGGTGATGCTGTTTGTGGAGAAGTTTAATCATCCTCCGCTGAGATCTCGAGACATTTATTGTCTTCTTTATTTCAGTGGATATATAGGTCAGTTGTAGCTGTTGTTTCTGCTCATCTCATCTCTGTTCTCGTGTCTCTTTCCTTCAGTGATTCTGCTTGTTAACATGTCAGGTGGACTATATTAGTAAACTAGTGTAGGGTGGGATTTGGGACACAGTCTCTGAGAATGACTACTCTCTCAAAAACAACCCAGATGAATCCATTTCTATGGTTTAATATAAAATATGTTACTGTTAGAATTGGGCTGTTTTCTACTGTGTAGAAAGTGCTACGTAAATAAAGGTGAGCTGACTGGACTTGAAGAAAAGAAGGAAATTGAAGAATTCGTTTTCTAATCGCTTTTTTCTTTAAAAAGGCATCTTTCTCTATTCTATACTTGTTCTCTTTTTATTTCATGTATATATATAAACCTTGCTACATGTACTGTGTTAATCTAACCGAGACTTGTTACAGCACTTGCCCATCATTGCTCTTTCGCTGATTTTCATTGCTTCTATTGTCTTCATTTGTAATTCTCTTTGGATAAAAGTGTTTAAATGATACCATTTATCTCCAAGAAGCAACATAGTTACACTATTTCTATTATTTGTGTGATTAAGTCAAGTACCAAAACTTTATGCCAGATTTCTAGAAAGAAAAACGAGGATGAAGACTCTTTTTAGCGAGTCCAAAACCTTTCAAATTATGTTTATTAAGTGAAAATGATTTTTTTCCCACCACCCTTAACTATTTCACCTCTAATGAAGTTTAATCCAAAGGTTTTACAAAGAGACAACCGTGTCAGTGAAGGGCATGCTTGAAATGAAACGAGAAGAAATGCATTTAGAAAATAGAATAAAGGTCAATTACACTTATTTAAAACGGTTTCATTATGTGGCGTTTCCATCTGATGTAATTGTCAAATATGCATAAATATGAATTAATAGTGTACACTGTGGTGTTTATACTCATGTCTTTCACACAGTAAAACAAATCAAGTAATATCATCTGACCGTTATTTTAATATCGAAGCATTATGTTCACTCAAATTCTGTTATTGAGCAAAGGTTTACTAAAGTGTGTACTCCATTGAAAAGGAATTGAAACACTGCAAATGTGTTCACAGACAAACTCTATTCATGCTAAATTTAGTTTCAGACATTTCTTCAAATTAAAATGTATATTTTACTCAATCTCCGAAGAGCATTTACGATAATTAAAGTCATTATTAATTAACTCGATGTGACTAGACCCAGTGAAAAGAGTCAAGTTATGAAATGTAAACTTACTCACAAATTCCCTAAATTGAGAATGAAGTACATTTCATCTTGAACAAACATCTACTGCATCTTTGCTCTTGAGAGCTTGTTCATTTGTGTTCAGATGATAAATGAAAGTCTCATGGGCTTGGAATAACAAGGCCATTTCTGTTTTTCAATGAACTAAACATTTAAGTTTTTGTTACTTTTTCAGCAAACTGCTACACTTACTGGAGTTTCAGTTGAGAGGTCAAAATTCATAAATATTAACCTAATATGTGGAGGTTTTAGACTAGATGTAAAACAAAACAATATTTAGGTAATTGGACCCTTGGCTCTGAAGTCTTTATTAGATAACCTCGTCTGTGTAAACTAGCTCAATGTGATCTCGAGTCCCAGTCTCCTCTATTAAATCTCATTCAATCACTTTCATAACACTGGATAAAATAAAAGATTACACCCAGTCTGAAATGAATGTGACGTGAAAAGAGCTCGTTATGATCAGTGATACATGCGTCATCTTCAAAAATAGCACAAAGGGATTATTTAGCATTTCTTTATTGAACTGAATACAGCGATTAAATTTACAGTGGGTGCACATTACAGTATAGTCAGCAACAACACCCTGCACAACGTAACAGCAGATCACAATAACCAGCATGTGTTAACTCCTACGGAAGAATACATGAAAAAGAAACCTCTCTTCAAGGTTTGCCACATCTCTTTATTTCAGTTTATGTAAAGAGCCTTGCAGAATCCACACTGACACTGCATAAATAAAATGATTTAATATGAAGACAGTGTACAAAACAGCTTAGAACAATACTTACCTAGACCTTTCCTGGTAAAATCATAAAAAAAGAAAGAAAAATCGGGAGTCAGTACTTGAGCAGTCTGCAGGCCTTCTGTCAAGAGTGTAATAAGACACTCCTCTGATTAGCGCGTTCACATTGCATGTTTTAAAACACAGGACATTTTCCCTATCGATAGCATACGGAAATGTTGGCAAAAATATCGGTGATCCGAGGTATGCATCCGTCACTCAGATCGAAGTCATGATGACAAAAGCTAAAATAGTTCAAGAAGCACATTACCTAACTAAAGAAAAAAAAGTTTTACCCCATCTGTGATGATTACGTTTATATTTTCTGAATTATTGTATGACTGCCCCTTCTCATTTCAGACCCCACTTTTTCATAAAGTCCACTTCAGTTACAGAAAAGTCCTTAAGCAGAGAAACAAACAAAACCAAAGTGGTGCCAACCAACATCAATTTAGGGGAGGAGTCTCAGTGGAGCATCTTTGTGAATCCTGGAAACCAAAGACGGCTGGGATCGTAGTCACGGTGCTCCGGCTCCGTTGAGTCTCTGTGACGGTCACATACTGGGGGACGGGGGACATGCAGGGACAGGCTTAGCTTAGGAGCTCTCGCTGCTCTCCAGAGACTGCATTTTGACCAGGTGGTCAGGCTTGCCTCCAGCGGCGTAATGCTCCCACATCTGCAGGTAGAGTCTCTCCAGCTCCATGGTGTACTGTTTGGTGTTGAAGAGCGGGCTGCAGATGCGCTGCTTCCACACGCGGGCGCGGACCTTCTTTAGGCTGAGAGGAACGAAGGGAGAACGTGTTTCAAGGATCTTAAACATGTCTTGTTTTGAAAGTGGAAATTGAGTGAAGGAACTTACAATTCCATATCAGTGCCGAGCTTCACAGCAACGTCTTCATACTCCTGACGGCTTTGAGCGATGAGCTCAAGACAGCCAAGACAGGTGAGCTGAGACGCAGCGACGCGTGAAGCCAGTGTCTCTCCTGCACAAAACATCAGGGGTTTAATCTATATATTTAGATTATATTTAAATCAATGTGATAAACAAGGTAGGTCAAACATATTCTAAAAGTAATCAAATACTAGTCTGATTATATTATATTACCTAAAATGCGTTATGATGCGTTACTGATTTCAGTGATTACTGTTGTCATTTTCATTATTACACACTATTTTTCACATTTAATACAGTAAAGCCACTTTGACAATCTGTATTGTTAAAAGCACTATATAAATAAAGGTGACTTGACTAACTACAATTTTTGTCATGTCATTTGGAATCAGTAACAGACTACAATTAGTAAGTAATCTACCCAGCTCTGCTAGCGGATGCCTGTGAATATTTTTGACCATGTCTAGCGTGTGCTCTATCTTGTATTACCTGGCATAGTAACCATGGGGGTACCAGCCCACAGCACATCCATGCCTGTGGTGTGTCCGTTACAGAGCGGCGTGTCCAGGCACACATCAGCCAGCTGTCCACGTCGCACATGCTCCTCTTTGGGAGCCACGGGGGAGAAGATGATGCGGGAGACCGGCAGGCCCAGGTTCTGAGCGTACTGCTGGATATTGGGCTCACCCACGGCCGGGAAGCGCAGCAGCCAGAGCACACTGTTGGGCACACGCTTCAGGATCTACATGAGCACGAGAGCACAGTGAGTAGAGCTGCCAGACAATCAGTTTCACAAGAAGAACATGCTGCTGCTTTCAATGAACGATGCAAAACTCCATGACTTTGATTTACTTCAACAAGTTGAGTCATTACTAAAATATGTCTACAGAACTCTCTGTGATGTGTAGGTCACTACAGCTACTCGCATTGTTTTAAATGATTCAACAGTTCATTGTGTGAAACTGAACGGTTCCAAGAAAGGTAAGATAAGGAACGGTTTTGTCATTTCAATTTGAGATTGGTTTAGCACGGCATGTAAGTGAGAACGGTTTGGTCCGGCGGGGATTCAAAAGCAGCATTTAAATCTACTTCGCAACAAAGGCTGTTTGGTTAAAAATATATATACATATTCTTCGGAATTATGTTTATAAAAAAAAAAAAAGTGTGACAAATGTTTCTGGAAACCAAACGGTTGCTGATTGCCACTGACTTCCACAGTGTGTGTGTGTGTATATATATATATATATATATATTATAATTATTTTCATACTATAGAAGTCAAGAAGGACCAGCAACGGTTTCGTTACCAGAAACATTCTTCAAAATCTTTGTTCACACCAGAAGAAAGAAATTCATACAGGTTTGGAACAACACGAGGATGAGTAAATGAAGACAATTTTCTTATTTGGTAGAACAAGCCTTTAAAGCACGAGGGTGCTTATTTTTAACCAGCTTTGTATTGTTATAATGTCAGTAGTATATGTAAAGGTACATGTGCTCCTCTGTGTAACATGGACCCAGATATCTCCATAGGTTTGTCAGCAAAAGTCTACCAGATACCACAAAATGCCCCCTTTGACAGATCAATGGTTTCTGAACTTCTGCATTCCTGCCTACAGATAGTGGGAATGACAAGAGTAAGCTGCACACAGAGTCCGAAATTTTCGCATGTTAAAAACTAAATACGATCACGCATTGTGTCAATCATGTTTACACACTGCCTCCGAACCATGTCAGTCATAAAAAATACAGATCAGGTTCAATTTTTTGCATGTTCGCATCTATAGTAAGCATTTTGATAGGAAAGGATAGCGTATATGAAAAAAAAAGTCTGTGTGCAAGAAACTTAAAGACACCAAAATCACAAGGGTGTTGAATTCCACAAAAGTCTCAGATTAAAAAAAATATATATATATTCTATTGTATCTTGGCAGTAGTGAATTTTCCTGTTTAAATCTTACATTGGCCCACATCTGCAGGGTGGGAGGGTCAATCTTATAGAGCTGGTTGAAGTTGCAATAGACAATCGAGTCTTCAGGGAGACCGTACTGCGAGCGGGTGGTCACCACGATAGTTCTGGGAACTTCTTCTCCTGTTGCTGCTTTGTTGTTAATCTAAACAGAAAGATTAAAGAGCAGATGAGTTAACAGTTTAGGTACTGAAATGACAAGCATGTGCCCTATAACAGTGTCGTCCATCCCTAGAAGCCCTCCAACATGTCTGTGCCACCTACAGCGGTGTTGTGAAGGCCCAAGTGTAGGGAAAAATGTCTATTTCACATCCCGTCTCAAAGCGTGCTATTCTCAGCTAGCTTATGTGTGCCATACCTGCAAGGCTACAGTCCCAGATACTATAACCTCCTCCACTGTAAAAACCTGAAAAACAACAACATGCGGTAATACACTGGCTCTGCCTACTATGAAATTGTCTTTTTGCCAGATTTTCAAGATGATCGAAAGAGAAAACCGAGATAATTTCACCACCAATCTGAGAGAAATGAAGCCTCTCATGTGCAAATACAGCCACGTTCTGATAAAAACACCGTCACACCACTAAATCTCCATAATGAATTACACCTTGTTCGGGCATCATTGGGCACGATTTGGGCATCATTGACCAAAGGAGACAATATCAGAATTGGATCATTAATCAGAAATATATTCAGGTGACGGTAAAACCTAAAACAAAATTAGGGTGAAACCCAATTCTCTGTCTTACCCCTTCCTCTTAGTTTTGCGCGTTCACGTGAGTGTAAGGGCTGTCCCAATTCTCGTTTTGATCGAGGGGTAGGGCTAAGGGGAAGATACCCCTTAAAACCAAGCATTTTCGCGAGCTTACTTGAAACCAAGGGGTACCCAGAACTAGGGGTCGACCGATATGTGTTTTTCAGGGCCGATGCCGATACCGATTATTACAGATCAAGTAGACCGATAACCGATATTTTGAACCGATATACGTGTCTGGTGTAAAAATTAAAATGAATGCCAAAATTAATAATAACAACAAGAGCTCTGACAAAAAACATTCTTTAAATGCTTTTAAACATATCTTTAATTCTGAAAACTGTTAATAACAACAACATTAAATAAACAGTAATATTAATAATAACATAAGTGCAGGGATCACCCAGAAACATTCTGTAAACATTTTGTAAAAGTTAAAGTAAACGTATTTAGCGTATTGTGTGATTATTCTCAACAAAAGTTGTAATAATTGTTGTAGTTGTATTACGTATACAGTAATATATTCGGCTAAACCGAACTTATATTTTGACAGGTTGCCATGAGGACCTTTTAAGTTTCTGTAGCCTATGTATATATGATATGACGATCGTTTTACTCAAATGAAACGGTCAAATGCTCATGAAGTGACTCTGCGAGCAGTTCTGGGGATGTTGTTCATGTATTTATGTCCTCGTTTAGTGAGACGGCAGACGCTGAAAACACCGCGAGCATCACACGCTTCAGTATGTATGTGTGCAGTAAATGAAACCGCACACAGGACATTTTCCCTATCGATAGCATACGGAAATGTTGGCAAAAATATCGGTGATCCGAGGTATGCATCCATCATTCAGATCGAAGTCATGATGACAAAAGCTAAAATAGTTCAAGAAGCACATTACCTAACTAAAGAAAAAAAAGTTTTACCCTATCTGTGATGATTACGTTTATATTTTCTGAATTATTGTAAGACTGCCCCTTCTCATTTCAGACCCCACTTTTTCATAAAGTCCACTTCAGTTACAGAAAAGTCCTTAAGAAGCAGAGAAACAAACAAAACCAAAGTGGAGCCAACCAACATCAATTTAGGGGAGGAGTCTCAGTGGAGCATCTTTGTAAATCCTGAATCCTGGAAACCAAAGACGGCTGGGATCGTAGTCACGGTGCTCCGGCTCCGTTGAGTCTCTGTGACGGTCACATACTGGGGGACGGGGGACATGCAGGGACAGGCTTAGCTTAGGAGCTCTCGCTGCTCTCCAGAGACTGCATTTTGACCAGGTGGTCAGGCTTGCCTCCAGCGGCATAATGCTCCCACATCTGCAGGTAGAGTCTCTCCAGCTCCATGGTGTACTGTTTAGGTGTTGAAGAGCGGGCTGCAGATGCGCTGCTTCCACACGCGGGCGCGGACCTTCTTCAGGCTGAGAGGAACGAAGGGAGAACGTGTTTCAAGGATCTTAAACATGTCTTGTTTTGAAAGTGGAAATTGAGTGAAGGAACTTACAATTCCATATCAGTGCCGAGCTTCACAGCAACGTCTTCATACTCCTGACGGCTTTGAGCGATGAGCTCAAGACAGCCAAGACAGGTGAGCTGAGACGCAGCGACGCGTGAAGCCAGTGTCTCTCCTGCACAAAACATCAGGGGTTTAATCTATATATTTTCAAGCATGTTAAATTGTGATCATGGATGAAGAAGGTAGGTCGAACTATTCTAAAGTAATCAAATACAGTCTGATTAATATTATCTAAATGCGTTACTGATCAGTGTTTACTGTTGCCAATTTTCATTATTACACACTATTTTGGCACATTTAATACAGTAAAGCCACCTTGACAATCTGTATTGTTAAAGCACTATATAAATAAAGGTGACTTGACTAACTACAATTTTCTCAAGACATGTTGGAATCAGTAACAGACTACAATTTGGAAGTAATCTACCCAGCTCTGCTAGCGGATGCCTGTGAATATTTTGACCATGTTTAGCGTGTGCTCTATCTTGTATTACCTGGCATAGTAACCATGGGGTACCAGCCCACAGCACATCCATGCCTAGTGGTGTGTCCGTTACAGAGCGGGTGTCCAGGCACACATTCAGCCAGCTGTCCACGTCGCACATGCATCCTCTCTTGGGAGCCACGGGGATAAGATGATGCGGAGACCGGCAGGCCCAGTTCTGAGCGTACTGCTGATATTGGGCTCACCCACGGCCGGGAAGCGCAGTCAGCTCAGAGCACACTGTTGGGCACACGCTTCAGGATCTACATAGCACAGAGCCAGTCGAGTTTTGCTTCGCAATCAGTTTCACAGAGCAACATGCTGCTGCTTTCAATGTAACGATGCAAATATCCATGACTTTGATGGTACTTCAACAATGAGTCATAACCCAACTATGTCTACAGAACTCTCCGTGATGCTGTAGGTCACTACAGCTACTCCATGGTTTTAAATGATTGAACAGTCATTGTCTAAAAATGATTCGCTTCAGTAAGAAAGGTAAATAAGGAACGGTTTTAGTCATTTCAATTTGAGATTGGTTTAGCACGGCATGTAAGTGATGAACGTGGTCGGTGGAGATCAAATAGCAGCTTAAATCTACTTGCAACAAAGGATGAATTTTGGTGTAAAAATATGAGCATACATATTCCAATTACTAAGGGTGCTTTCACACTTGGTTCGATTGCCTGGTCCGAACACCGAGTTTGAATGACTGCCCCCTCCCCCTCCGGACTGCGTTCATTTTATTTGGGTCCGAACCGCGGTTCGTTTGCATCATCAGGCCAGCAGCTGTTTACCCCGTTGCTTAGTAACGACGGCGCAGAAGGCGGTGGCAAAATGCATAGTTGCTCTCTTTATTTTTATACATTTATGTTTTTGAACCATTGGTTTTGTTTCCAAAGCTTCAGTACATAACGGCACTTACGTCTGTACTGCAAATGCTCTAAAGAACACTGAAGGCAAACAGAAATGAGTTATACAGCTCTCTGCTTGCAGCTCGTCAGTGAAACACACAAACACACGCTTTTAATCAAATAATACGTCATTAATATCGGTTCACTTCCGCGATACGGTAAGATTGTGTTCGCAGCAAACCGTACCCCAGACCACCGTTTTTAAGCGGACTCGTGTACAGTTAGAGGTCGGAAGACAGTGTTCACATCATCCAAACGAACCTGATGTCAATCGAACCGGGTGCGCACCAAAAGTGTTAGTGTGAAAGCACTCTTAAGTATACTAAATGGAGGATCCTTTGAAAGGCTGTGAGTTCAGCTGTAAAGTCATCTGAATCACGATGTTGAGCTGGAGCTGGCTGTCATCTATCGGCCCAACCCTAATACCAGAGATGCACCAAAACCTATTTTTACTGAAACTACTCTTTCATTTAGCCAAAAACCAAAACCGACAATCAAAAGTTTAGAGTTAGCCTCACTACAACTTAAAAGCCATGAAAAGATCACTAAAATCTAAAAAGATCTCAATTCATCAAAATTAAGATCAATATTGTTAATCCAGGACTACTGTAAGTTACCTACACAATAGACATTGACAGTCAAAATATTTTTTGGTCACCTGATATATTTACTTGACACACTACCTTAAAATTTTAGAGGGTAAGTTAATAATTAATGTTCTCTGATGTTAATGGTCAAATGACATGCAAACAAATATAAACCATTTTTGTAATTGTAAAATTCCCCCATCAGCTTTCATTAAACTGGGACATTTTAATGTAATGTTTCATGCACTTTGTGTTGTTTATAAGAATGTTTTTATAGCAATAAGATTATATTTAAATCAATGTGATTAACAAGGTAGGTCAAACATATTCTAAAAGTAATCAAATACTAGTCTGATTATATTATATTACCTAAAATGCGTTATGTATTGGATTACGTTACTGATTTCAGTGTTTACTGTTGTCATTTTCATTATTACACACTATTTTTCACATTTAATACAGTAAAGCCACTTTGACAATCTGTATTGTTAAAAGCACTATATAAATAAAGGTGACTTCACTAACTACAATTTTCTTCATGTCATTTGGAATCAGTAACAGACTACAATTTGTAAGTAATCTACCCAGCTCTGCTAGCGGATGCCTGTGAATATGTTTGACCATGTTTAGCGTGTGCTCTATCTTGTATTACCTGGCATAGTAACCATGGGGGTACCAGCCCACAGCACATCCATGCCTGTGGTGTGTCCGTTACAGAGCGGCGTGTCCAGGCACACATCAGCCAGCTGTCCACGTCGCACATGCTCCTCTTTGGGAGCCACGGGGGAGAAGATGATGCGAGAGACTGGCAGGCCCAGGTTCTGAGCGTACTGCTGGATATTGGGCTCACCCACGGCCGGGAAGCGCAGCAGCCAGAGCACACTGTTGGGCACACGCTTCAGGATCTACATAAGCACGAGAGCACAGTGAGTAGAGCTGCCAATTATGTTTATAAAATAAAAAAAAATGCAATGACTAAATTTGAGATATACAATATATAAGTTGTCTTTTTTTTTTTAAACATTATTAAAAAAAGTAATTTTTTGAAATTAACCGCATTCTTTTCGACGGGGCCCCCGCTGCGCCCTTGGCGGGGAGGCCGTGTGGCCGCGGACTGGTGACATATTAAAAAAAAAAAAAATTAATAAAATAAAATTAAAAAAAATTTAATTGAACAAGTTCTCATTTTTTTTTTAAAGCACTTGTCAATAAAAATGGGGGGTATTTTTTATATTTAATATATAATAAAGTTATCAGTATCCAAAGAAAATTAGGTTAGGGTCGGGCTTCAAAAATAAATATGAAAAATAATTTATTATATAAAATTTACAGATACAAAGTTGAGAATTAAATTCATAGGGAATTAAAAAAAATTCCTAAAACCGGTATATGTCTTTACCTCAATCGATATGTCAATTCAAACTTGCATAAAAGGTTCAAGAGGGTGAAGAGGAATCCATAAGGACTACATTATTTCTTGACTTTGAATGGGGTTTTTAGTCCAAAAATTAATAAGTCCCTTTAAAAATTCGAAAATGGTTTTATATGAGGTCTTTATTGGGGTGTCCAAAATAAGAACTGACCATTAATTTTGTGCACTTATTGTGTGTGCAAGGAGAATGTATGTGCGTGTAAGGAGAATGTATGTGCGTGTAAGGAGAATGTATGTGCGTGTAAGGAGAATGTGTGTGTGTGTAAGGAGAATGTATGTGCGTGTAAGGAGAATGTATGTGCGTGTAAGGAGAATGTATGTGCGTGTAAGGAGAATGTATGTGCGTGTAAGGAGAATGTATGTGTGTGTAAGGAGAATGTATGTGTGTGTAAGGAGAATGTATGTGTGTGTAAGGAGAATGTATGTGCGTGTAAGGAGAATGTATGTGCGTGTAAGGAGAATGTATGTGTGTGTAAGGAGAATGTATGTGAGTGTGAAAGGAGAATATATGTGTGTGAGAGTGCCAGAATGAATTATGGCTTGAACGGCCCCTCATATATGTATGTATGTATGTGTATATATACATATATACATACATACACACACACACACACGTGTATGTATAAGTGTATATATATATATAAATAATTTATTTATTTCATACTATAGAAGTCAAAAAGAACCAGCTACTGTTTCGTTACCGGAAACATTCTTCAAAATCTTTGTTCACGCCAGAAGAAAGAAATTCAAACAGGTTTGGAACAACACGAGGATGAGTAAATTAAGAAAATGTTCTTATTTGGTAGAACAAGCCTTTAAAGCACGAGGGTGCTTATTTTTAACCAGCTTTGTATTGTTATAATGTCAGTAGTATATGTAAAGGTACATGTGCTCCTCTGTGTAACATGGACCCAGATATCTCCATATGTTTGTCAGCAAAAGTCTACCAGATACCGCAACACAACCCATTTGCTTCACCCGGAGGACTTTTGACAGATCAATGGTTTCTGTTAAAATTACAGATCGAACTTCTGCAATCTGTATTCCCACCCACAGATAGCGGGAATGACAAGAGTAAGGGCAATTGCACAGAGTCAGAAATGTTCGCACTTTTCGCACTGTTCCTGTGGCTCAGTGGTAGAGCATTGCGTTAGTAGCGCAAAGGTTGTGGGTTCAATTCCCAGGGAACACAAACTGACAAAAAGAAAATGTATAACCTGAATGCACTGTAAGTCGCTTTGGATAAAAGCGTCTGCTAAATGCATAAATGTAAATGTAAAAAAATACGACCTTGTGTTGTGTCAATCATGTTTACACGGACTGACGGTTTCCCCGAATACTTGTCAGTGCATGGAGGAAAAATACAGATTAGGTTGAACGGATCCCTGTTTTGCGCCTGTTCGAACATTTATAGTAAGCATTTTGATAGGAAAGGATGGCGTATACAAAAAAAACAATGCTAAATAAAAGTCAGTGTGCAAGGCCCTTAAAGACACCAAAATCCCATGTGTATTATTATAGGTGTTGAATTCCACAAAAGTCTCTGATTTAAAAAAATAAATATGTTTTTTTTCCTGTTTAAATCTTACATTGGCCCACATCTGCAGGGTGGGAGGGTCAATCTTATAGAGCTGGTTGAAGTTGCAATAGACAATCGAGTCTTCAGGGAGACCGTACTGCGAGCGGGTGGTCACCACGATAGTTCTGGGAACTTCCTCTCCTGTTGCTGCTTTGTTGTTAATCTAAACAGAAAGATTAAAGAGCAGGTGAGTTAACAGTTTAGGTACTGAAAAGACAAGCATGTGCCCTATAACAGTGTCGTCCATCCCTAGAAGCCCTCCAACATGTCTGTGCCACCTACAGCAGTGGTGTGAAGGCCCAAGTGTAGGGAAAAATGTCTATTGCACATCCTGTCTCAAAGCGTGCTATTCTCAGCTAGCTTATGTGTGCCATACCTGCAAGGCTACAGTCCCAGATACTATAACCTCCTCCACTGTAAAAACCTGAAAAACAACAACATGCGGTAATACACTGGCTCTGCCTACTATGAAATTGTCTTTGCCAGATTTTCAAGATGATCGAAAGAGAAAACCGAGATAATTTCACCACCAATCTGAGAGAAATTAAGCCTCTCATGTGCAAATACAGCCACGTTCTGATAAAAACACAGTCACACCACTAAATCTCCATAATGAATTACACTTTGTTGATTTGGGCGTGACAGAGGCATCATTGACCAAAGGAGACAATATACAGAATTGGATCATTAATCAGAAACTGATATTGCGAGTGTGATTCGTGTAAACACTTTAACCTAACAAACACTTAGAGTGAAACACAATTCTCTGTCTTACCCCTTCCTCTTAGTTTTGCGCGTTCACGTGAGAGTATCCCAATTCTGGTTTTGATCAAGGGGTAGGGCTAAGGGGTAGATACCCCTTAAAACCAAGAATTTTCATGAGCTTACTTGAAACCAAGGGTACCCAGAACACACTGCGGCCAGATCATCCAGAGAGTATTTTCAGCTTGAATAATTGATTTAAAATTACGACAGTCTTGTTTTGTGCTCTACACAGTCCTGTAACTTTCATATATATTTGCAGCCGTGCTCTTAATTGAAGCGTTTTTACAAATCAGTAGTTTTCCACGCTAACGTTACATTGCTGATTTGCACAACAGTCCCGCATTTCTCTGAATAGAGAAAACATCACTAAAACCCACGCAATCGACACAAACACACTTGCAGACAGCAAGTTTGTGATCAACACTTGTCTCCTCTGGTGACGTAGCAGCCAGCTAGCGACGATGTATGATGATGTAACAGTAACCAAGTGGAGTCTCATTTCACAGGGGTATGTTTTCCCTCCTAGCGCTTACCACTCGGTTTCGAGGGACAAGGGTTAGGGGTAAGACGAAGGGGTAGGGGAAGGGGTAAGACAGAGAAATGGGATTCACCCTTAACCCTTAAATTGAAAAGCAGCATGCATGTAACCCTCTTTCTCAGAATGAAGGCTTAACCAGAAAAATGATGTGCATGTAAATGTGGTCAACTATCCACCGATCTGTCATGCTAAGAATGATGGACGGGACCAAATCCCAAGATCCCACAGCCAGGGAAAACCCGATTTTCAAAGCAGTCAAGTTAGTGAAATTGCAGTGAAATCAGACAAGTGAAGTCAAGTGATGAGATCAACACTGAGGGTCTACGATGGGCCGTACCTGAGTGGTGGCCAGGCCGTTGCTGACCGTAAAGCCGTTGATGGTGACCTGGATCTGGCCCTGGTTGATCATGTTAATGATGGCCTCAGCGGCGGTGTTCATAGGGATGACAGGCATGGAGAGGGCACTGTTATTGTCAGTGGACTCCTGACCATCACATTCCATCTGAAAGCAGGAGAATAATGAGAAAGAAACATTAACATGTCTGTTTAACAGGGCAATGCACTAAAGTAGGGATTTCTTCACTAACCTTCACAATTTTGATATCTGGCAGGCTTTCCAGGAAGGCTTTCAGATCGATGCCATTCAGTACAATGCGATTGTCAAAAATATGGCCATTTGACTTGAAGTCTACCACTGCTTTTTTCTATTGGGTAAAAGGAAACACATGAGCCTCCTTCCCTGTAATATATATATTTTTAATTGATTAGAGACTTACCTTGAGGTGAGGGAACATATTGGCATGATCTCCAATGAAGAATGTGTTCGGCATGTAGGCCATTTTCTCAGAGTACTGCTCTGCAACCTCAAAAGGAGACGTCTCCTTATCAGTGATAATGTAGTCCATGAACGGACCTCCACTGGTGCCTGGGTATCCAAGCCACATGGCCTAGGGTAGATTGGAAAAAGTAACTTATTAAACTACATCTTTATATATTATCTGAAGTATATGCTGCCATTTAAAAGTTGGGGTTCAGTAATATAGATTTTTAATTAAGAAATTAGTAATTTGTTCCATCCTCCATGTGGTGTCAAATCACAACAGGACCGAAGCAACTGCATTCACATGAAAAAAAAGTAACTTATGTTAGGACGGTATTTATTTTTTTGAATATTCGTCGAATTTAAAATAAAAATCCAGATTCGAATGCATTATAATTTTAGGTGTGCGTTAAGGAGGCAGCCTGAGAATATGCGAGGACGATGTAGGTGTCATTGCATTATAATGTTTATGTTAGCCTATCCAGTTGAAGCCACACGATGCAGCGCTGCGGTGTTGTTCATTAAAAATATTCCAGGATAAGAGAACATCAATGATATTAATGATATTGTTTACGTCAAAACTGAAACAAAGCCGTTCACACAGAATGCATATTTATCGCATTTTCTAGAGCAGGGGTTCTCAACCTTTTGCAAGCTGGGCCCCCCCAAAGCTGGTTCATTGCAGTTGGGGCCCCAGTGCCCCCCCCCCCCCACACACACACACACACACACACACCACCTTAGATAAATAGATCGATAGATAGACCTAGGCTATTATTTTTAGGCCCACATTATTATTATTATCATCAGTAGCGGTAGGTAGGCCTATTATCATTACTAGGCTATTGTTATAATTGACAGTAGCACCAGACTTCTAATGTGAGCTTGCAGACATTATTATTATTATTATGAGTAGTAGTAGGCCTATCATCATTACTAGGCTATTGCTATATAATTATATGAGGTTACATGCTTTATTGTTGTTGTTATTATTATTATTATCATCATCATCAGTATAGGCCTATTATCATTACTACTAGGCTATTGCTATAATTGGGAATTGGCACCAGACCTCTGATATTAATTTATGCTTTATTATTGTTATTATTACTAGGCCTAATAGTAGGCATCATTTGCATTTTTTTACAGAAGCTTGCAGGTAGGTGATGTTAATGTGAGACCTGAGCCTGCTTTGCCTTGCAAAGATCCTCAATTCTTGGCTCAATGTTTGATAAACATAGCCTCAAATCATCCTCGATTTGTGCACGATTGCGGTATTTAGTTTTGAGTGCAGTCATTTTTGAGAATCTTGCCTCACACAAATATGTCGACGCGAAAGGAAGGAGAATCTTCAAGGCGACGTCACAGAGTTCAGGATATTCCTGCATCAATGCTGCCCAGAATGACGAAAGAGGGCAGGAGCTAAAGAGTTCCTTCAGTCTACTGTCACTCTTCAGCTCAATAAGCTGTTCCTGCATATCAATAGATAGCTCGTTTGCTGTGCACACAAACGGATCTCGAGCCCACGCAAAAGAGCGATAATCCTCTTTAAAGTATGTCGCAAATTGTTTTCTCATTGCTGGTGCTCAGACGCTGATTGAAATAGGGAGGAGAAATCGTGTGACGTGCCTGCATCAGTGATAAAGTCTGCAAGGCTGGGGAACATGTCGCATTTCCCTCGACTGACCCATGCCAGAGGTCTAGATTTTGTGTGAAGGCGTGCACTTTGTCTGCAAGGAGCAAAATATGAGTTTCGCGGCCTTGCAAAGACAGGTTGAGGACGTTCAAGCGGTCAAATATATCGACCAAATGGGACAGAGACGCAAGCCACATAGTGTCATCCAGATGCTTCGCCAGATCTGATTTGATTTGTCAAAAACCACTTCACCTCCTCTCGCAGCTCATACAACCGCTGTAACACCCGCCCCCTGGAGAGCCAGCGAACTTCAGTGTGCAGAAGCAGCTGTTTGTGCCCTGACCCCATCTCCTGGCAGAGAACTCCAAACAAGCGAGAGTTTAACGGCCATGATTTGATGAGATTTATCATTTTCACGGATTGGTTCAGCACGGAGTCAAAAAGAACCGGCATTTTTTTAGCAGCTAGTGCTTCGCGATGGACCATGCAATGTCTCCATTTCACAAGTGGAGCTACTTACTGTGCGCGAGCAGCTAGGCCACGTTCACGCCCCGTCATTGCCTGCGCACCATCCGTGCATAGGCCAACGCATCGGTCCCAGGCCAAACCATTTTCACGGATAAAAATATCAAGGACATTGAAAATGGCTTCTCCTGTAGTGTGCGACTGAAGAGGCCGGCAAAACAGGACATCCTCCTCAATCGCCTTGTCCCGCAGATACCTGACATAGGTGAGGAGCTGTGCCTGCCCAGCAATATCAGTGAATTCGTCCAGCTGCAGCGCGTAGTAAGGAGTCTTTTTTACGAACTCTATCAGTTGCTCTCTGATATCATTGGACATGTCTTCAATTCCCTAGCGACTGTGCCATTGGATGAGAACCCGATTTTCAAAGCGCTATGTCGCATGCATTATCCACTTGCGCTGCTGGCAAAATGAACTCGGGATTCGATGCGGTTTCCCGTTTAACGATTCTGCGCACTAATACGATGCCCAAAATCTAGACACAGCCTGTCATAAATGATGTGGCCTAAGGAGGCTCATAGGGACAAAGCAGATAAGTACTTTATTACAGTGATCTGAATAAAAATTACTCCAGAAAAGGAGATGAAGAAATACATGTAAGTAAAAGTAATCAATTTTTTGTACTTAGTAAATAACTGATAGAAGATTTTTTGAATTTCAAAGAACTTTATTTAATTTTATATTAGACATATTTTATACTATCCCAAATGCCTGGGTATTGCAAAATAACCACTTTATTAGGTAAAGGAAAATATTTGCTATATGGCTATTATAAGTGAATAATGTTCACTGTGAAGCTTACACTCCAGGTACGGAGAAAAACAATTCACCATCTAAATTCCAGAGAAAAAAGTGTTTAGGAATTTTGTTTGTAACTGCCTCAAAAGGAGAATCTGCCTAAATGTAAGAATCTTTTAAGGAAAATCCAATGATACTTTTATAAGCTTTTTTTTCTGCTAAACCGGAAAATAGTGGTTAAAAACCTCTGGCCATATTCCCGGGGAATGCTCCACTTCCCAGCTCTGATAATTAATGTAGATTTATGTTCTGAACATACAACTTTCTTTTTCCCTCAGATGTGAAATCACGGCTGAATAAAAATTGGATTTATAAAAAATTCTCTAATTAGCACCAGAAGCTTGTTTCTAGACATTAGCAATAAAAATAATTACTTATTTTCATACATTATGAATAAATTCATTAGGAGCGCCTGTAATTGCTAAACAATTAAAATGTATCTGATATAATATAAAACCATCCGTCATAGTCTAAATGCATAGCTTGAAGAAAAGTTGACGTTAAATCGGGAATAGAATTATGAGCAGAATGAACATTTTATTTAAAATTTAATTTAATTGTTTATTTAATTTTGTTTTTTGACAAAACATAACGTTGGCAGGACTCCGTTGATCTAATGCATTCATCATGTTGTCAGTGGCTTTATCCCCTTCAAGCGTTTGTTTTCAAAATCAAAAGATAGACCGAAATAATTTTGTACAAAATACCAATATTGCAATTAGTAAAACATTACTTACACATCAGTAGCGCGTCACTAAGATGCCGTTCTTCTTGAGTCCATTCACCGAACAAGACTGCTCTAAACATGCATTTGAATCAGTGAGTACGCCGGAAGGGAACGAAGCGGCAATCGTGGAGGTATTCGAGCTAGGCTAAGGGCTAATCCAACTAGTCCAGCAATTCCATCACTCATGCTCTCAAACGTTCGCTCTCTGGAAAACAAACTGGACTTAATTCAACTCAGCCGGTCTACACAGCATGAGACAAGGGATTGTTGTGTGTTTGTTTTCACTGAAACATGGCTAAACGACAACATCCCGGACTCCGCCATTCAACTGCACGGACTAACCTGTTGCCGAGCGGACAGAGATTCATCACTGTCTGGTAAGACTCGCGGGGGTGGCTTGTGTGTGTATATCAACAAAGAATGGTGTAACAATGCAGCGGTATTATCAAAACACTGTTCATCGCTGGTGGAGTTTATGGTTGTGAAATGTCGACCGTTCTATCTGCCGCGGGAGTTCACGGCCATTGTTATTGTCGCGGTGTACATTCCCCCGTGTGCAAATGCTAAGGACGCGCTTCGTGAACTGTACAGCGCCATCAGCGAACAACAAACAAATAACCCCGACGGCTTTTTCATCATAGCCGGCGACTTCAACCACGCTAACTTAAGGTCAGTTTTACCAAAGTTCTACCAACATGTGAACTTTGCAACAAGGGGAAATAACACACTGGACTTTGTTTACACGACAGTGAAAAACGCATACAAAGCCGAACCCCGCCCCCACCTCGGATACTCGGACCACATCTCTGTTATGCTAATCCCAGCATACAGACCGCTTCTCAAACTGGCCAAACCGGTTCAAAAGCAGATCACGGTATGGCCAGACAATGCTACCTCAGCACTGCAGGACTGCTTCCAGGACACAGACTGGAACATGTTTAAAGAGGCGGCCACCTACAATAACCATACAGACCTGCAGGAGTACACTGAAACTGTGACTGCTTACATCAAATACTGCATTGATGATGTGACAGTCACCAAGACCATCACCACACGTGCAAACCGGAAGCCATGGATGACAGCAGAGGTTCGTGGGCTGCTAAAAACCAGAGATGAAGCGTTCAGATCAGGAGATAAAGCAGCCCTCAAAACAGCAGGAGCTAATCTGTCCCGTGGCATCAAAAATGCAAAACGGTCATATGGCAATAAAATCAATAATCATTTCACAAACAGCAGAGATACACGGAGCCTGTGGCAAGGCATTCAGACCATCACTGACTACAAGCCCCCGCCACAGGCCTGCGACGATGACACATCCCTCCCAGATGCACTCAACCACTTTTATTCACGGTTTGAAATGCAGAACGACACATCTGCACAAAAACTGCCCACACCTCCCAACGACCAGGCACTCTGTCTGTCTCCAGCCGACGTAAGGAAGACCCTATCTAGGATTAACCCACGCAAGGCTGCGGGTCCTGACAATATACCTGGCCGCGTACTGAAAGACTGTGCTGAACAGCTGACGGATGTCCTAACAGATATCTTCAACACCTCGCTGAGCCAGGCAGTCATCCCCACATGTCTCAAATCCACGACAATCATACCGGTACCAAAAAAATCTCCTGTGTCCTGTCTAAATGACTACCGTCCCATAGCACTGACTCCAATCATAATGAAGTGCTTTGAGAGGCTAGTCATGCACAACATCAAAACCAGCATCCCCAACACACTCGATCCGCTCCAGTTTGCATACCGCCCAAACCGCTCTACGGATGATGCAATTTCCTCCACCCTCCACCTGGCTCCTAAAATTCGACATTAGTAACTTACTTTTCACAGCATCAGTAGCGCGCGCTCACAAGATCTCCCGGTTCTTTACTTGTGAGTTCAGTTCACTGAACAAGACTCGCTCTAAACGGATCATTTGAATCAGTGAGTTTACGACTCGAGAACAGCTGCAATCGGATCATTGCAATTCGTGAATGAATCGTTTGCTGCGATTTGCGAACCGATTGAACAGGTTCATTGTAAAGAATCAGTTTGTTCATGAATCAGACACCGCTTCTGCGTCTCGGAGCACGTGATGTATTATAAGGAGTAACGATATGTTTTATGAAATGTAGTGAAGTAAAAAGTACGATCTTATGCTTTGGAATGTAGTGAAGTAAAAGTAAAAGTTACTCAAAATAAAACTACTCCAGTAAAGTACAGATACTTGAAAAATGTACTTAAGTACAGTAACGAAGTAGTTTTACTTCGTTACTGACCACCACTGATGGAGGCCATCAAGCTTTCTTTTAAAATATTCAGCCGGTTTATTTTTAATGCCAGCATGCTTTGTTTCGAGGTGCCTTTTTAATTTGCAGGGCTTCATACTGTCGTTTGCCAGCACCTCGGCACACACGACACACTGAGGTCTCAGATCAGCCGTGACTGTAAACCCAAACTGCAGGTATGCTTCATCGTACCTTCGAAGATTTTTTGCAGCTGGTGGTGCGTCGGTTGGCTTGTTGGTCCTCAAAAGAAATTTCTCAATTTTTGTTATGTTTTCAATAAAGTTTAGGCAATATGTAACTGTGTGTGTGGCTATGTTGAGAGACGTATCAGGGGCTAATCAGTCGGGACTTAGGCACAATCTTTAATTAAACGAACAAAATTATTTTGCAGACAATTCAGATTTTATTTTAATACTTAACGATTGTAGTGTGTGTGTGTGTGTGTCTTAGTGGGTAGTTTTAGTTAAGTGTAGCTACTGCCTAGCAGTTAAAAAAAATTACTGGCTAGGGCTGAGATTTGATCTAATCTTTAACAAGAATGTTTGTGGGTTTAGTCTTTAAAAAGACTGTTGGGGTTTTGTAGTAAAGGCCTATGTAAATCGAGATTGATAACTGACTAGCGAGAGCTGGCACAAGCGAACTTGGCAAGAGACTAGACTAGAGTGAATGGAGAGCTATGTCGTGAGTCAATTTAAATGCATGATTTATTTTTGTGTGAGTGAGTGAACATTTACATTTACACCCCGCTCTGTAAGCCAGGGCGGGAACGGCGGCGGCCATGCACATGCGCGATTCATTTGCAGCCTGGACGCGGAGGGGTGTGTGTCTCCTCTCCTCTCGCTCTGACTGCTGCGTGAGGCTGACCGCCTGTGAGTGCTTTTGGACGGGAGAGGGGCTCACGGCAGCACCCGTTGCTCGTTGAGCACATTAGGCCTAACTGCAGAGTGATTCGTGCTTTCGAGTCTCCAAACACCACAAAAGTCTCCAAAAACACCAGTAAAAGTCGCTGGATTTGTCGCTTTTGACAAAAAAAAAAAGTTGCCAAGAGGATGATTTCTTTGTGTTATAATCAGTGCTTGAAGTGGGGGAAAAAGGTGGCGGTACTCTCTTTGCATTGGCAAATCATTACATTTTTACAGTGAAAAACAAAACTTGGAGATATTGCTGTTACAACAATTTATTGTTATTTATTTATTAACAACATAAATGTATTTAAACATGTATGTGTGTGCGTGGCTGCGTGCTTGTATTTCACAAAACTAAAGGAAAGCTTTAACTGTAGCCTATATTCTTACTAGTTTATTCGTTTTATATATATATATATATATATAAAACGAATATTTTATAATAAACGAATAATGAATAATAAAAAAAAAAAAAAAAAAAAATAATAATAATAAATATATATATATATAAAACCCCCCCGGGTCCACACCATCCTAACTCGTTCTTGCTCCGAGCGGGTCTCGAACCCGGAATTCCGGTGCGGGAGGCGATTCACAAGGAACGCCAAAGGCTACAGCCTCTGAGTCGCCAGAGCGCCTCTTTTTGAAGTCAGGAGAGTGAGGTTTACAGAGCCCTTACTGGCATACATCCATACATATATACAACTAAATACGACCTCACGTTTTATACGTTTGCAGCCTCTGAAACTTCCATCCGTCATAATTTATTCGGATGGTTCGATGTTCTGCATTTTTCGCATCCGTAGCAAATATTTTGAGGGGTGTTTTTGACAATTGAGAGCCACCAAATGACGAATATGAAAAAACGAATACGACAGTTTCGGGGCTTGCGCAGCTTCTCGAGGAGAAATCAAACAAATGAGCGCCGTTTTCTAAAGTCTATGAGCGCAGCACACACAAATAAACTAAATTGACATACTGCAGTTAAATTTCAAAATGTGGTGTTTTTATATTTATAACATTTGAATACAGTTCAGCAACATGCATCACACGACCTAACGACCAAGAGAGCTGACAATTGACCATCACTTAATTTACCATCACCTCACGATTGAAAATGTGACACTGATTTCATTGACAGTTCAACACAAAGTTAATAATATTAAGTCACCTTACAATTTTAGACGAAAGTACATGACTGTTTTGGTCTATTCTTAACAAGCGATAAATAGATGCCTTGATTGAATCCACATTTTTATTGGGCAAAAGGATCACAGCATGAGCACATCCTTCACAGTAACACTCAGATGGTGTTTTGAATTGATTCAGTGACTTACCTTGAGGTGAGGGAACATATTGGCATGATCTCCAATGAAGAATGTGTTCGGCATGTAGGCCATTTTCTCAGAGATACTGCTCTGCAATCCTCAAAAGGAGATCGGTCTCCGTTATGAAGTGATAATCGTAGTCCATGAATGGACCTCCACTGGTGCCTGGGTATCCAAGCCACATGGCCTTAGGGAAGATTGGAAAACCGTAACTTATCACCTTATTATTATGCATCTTTATATATTATCTGACAGTATATGCTGCCATTTAAAAGTTGGGGTTCAGTAATGTAGATTTTTAATTAAGAAATTTGAAATTTTTCTCACTTATGTTAGGACGGTATTAATTTGTTATTGAGGAGTTATTCGTCAAATTTAAAATAAAAATCCAGATTCGAATGCATTATAATTTTAGGTGTGTGTTAAGGAGGCAGCCGGAGAAGATGCGATGATAATGTAAGTGTCATTGCATTATAATGTTTATGTTAGCCTATCCAGTTGAAGCCACAAGATGCGGCGTTGCGGTGTTCGTTAAAAATATTCCAGAAAAAGAGAACATCAATGCTATTGACATTGTTTACGTCAAAACTGAAACCAAGCCGTTCACACAGAATGCATATTTATCGCATTTTCTAGAGGGACTTCTATCACGTTGCACTCGCATCAAAGATCTTTCGAATCTTTCAAATATTGATCATAAGTAAAAAATTCTAATTTAGTTTCAGCCATTTTGACAGCCCTAACTTATGTTACCAAATATTTATTTCAAATAAATGTGGTTATCAATAACAACATGGTCGGGGTGTGCGATATGACGGTTTTTGATCGTGGACGATAAAAATGTCTCCTACGATCTGCTTGTGAAGAGATATCGTAGTATCGTGCTACAGCACACATTCTTTCAGTTACCGTTCTGGCGCGTCCGTCTCTATATAGTGTGCAACACGACATGCAGTGGTATAGTTACTCTGACAGGACACTGCACTTATTCGTGATCGCAAAAGGGCATTATTTGCATACGAGCCATGCCGGTTAAATGTTTTATTCGCGCGCTGGTCTGATGTCCGCTTTTTCTGAGCACATACTAGGGCTGCGACAACTAATCGATAAAATCGATTATGAAAATCATCGACAACGATTCTCATTATTGATTAGTCGGGTCTGCCCACAGTGCACATCTGTTGTCGAAAGTAAATTTAAGGTTTAAAAGTCAACATGCAGTGTGAATATTTTATGAGAGTAGGAACTTTAAAGGGATAACAGCATGTAATTATCTGAATATAAATATGAGACGCTCCATAACCGTCTTTTACAGGATAAAGAAATGACAGTAAGACATGACTGCGATCAAAGTGAACGTGTGATCCTGCAGAACATTCCTCACCTGTTAATACTGAGTCTTTATTATTATTTACATTTTTAAAGGAGATTTTATCTATATTCACTATACACAATTCTTAAACAAAATGTATGTAAGGTTTTTAACTAATGATGTAAGGTTTGTGCCACTGCTGCTCTAAACTAACAGCATCTGGAGATTACCAAAATCATGTTTTATCTTTCTGTATTGGTTAGTCCTCCAAAATGCATAAGCTCTTTAGTAACAGTAGTAGGCTATTTCTAATGCTATAATATAATTATTTCTGTTATCTATGAAAGAAAGGCAGAACACTTTATAGTGTTTTTTTTTCAGATACCCAATTACAGTCAAAAAGTTCATAAACAATGCAAGCAAGAATGCAAGCTGTTATGAGGCCATTTTTGTTATTATAAATACTAATGAGTTGCTTCTGTTTGTAATTTGCCCAATAAATGACAATAAAATGTTTGAAGGACATTGAGCAGAATGTGGAAGTGTTTTTGTCAATAACAATGAATTTTTTTTAGTTAATCCGATAAATCGATTAATCGAAAGAGTAATCTACCAACTAATCGATTATCAAAATAATCGTTAGTTGCGGCCCTAAAATAATTTTTTTTAATGCAGATATCATTCATTAAGCTGGACTCTCGAATATCTTACCTGAATGGGTGCAGGGCGCAACGCGAAAAGCTCATTGCGTGCTCCTTTAGTATAGCCATTCATGTTGACCAGGATGTGGACTCCATCTTGATGAATCCTGTCTGCTGCCTTTCCATTACAGGGGATCTATGAACACATGATGAATTCAAAACAGACCCCCGAATGGAGAAGGAAAATGACATACCTAAAACAAGCCTGTGATGTGTACACATTAGAGATGCGCGGATGAGCTCAAACGCCACCGGAATCCGCTGCTTCAAATAAATTACCCACCCGCACCTATATTTTTCTCTGATTTAGATAACCGACCCCGTTCGTCACATTACAATGATTCTAATTAGACTAATTCTTAGTTTTGCACGATGATATGATGCATGGATGGTTCATTTTTAACAGTGATTTAAGTGATTTGAGAGCAGATCTTCGCATCACGTCTGCCGCACATTACGGCTCCGACGCGGCGCTCCGGAGCTGATCACGGTCGCTCTAGTCAAGTCAATGCTTGTTTTTATACACATAGACATGTATATATTATACCAGCCACGCCGCAGCATGTTTCAGAAGCATCCCAGAATCTCGTGGTCTTGCGAATGCAGTTGCTTTGGTCCTGGTGTGATTTGACACCACATGGAGGACGGAACAAAACGTCGTCGGAGCCGTAAGGGGTAACGGTATCAGGCTAATACAATGATAATAGGCTACTTTTAAATTAACATTTAATTAAAAAACAAAAGTTCTTCTTTGGCCAGATAGCCTACACTTTCTTAATAGCATAAACACACGCTTTACGCCATTCAAACTTTAATTTAAATTTTAATTGTAATTTTTTATTACATGACCCACCCGACCCGCGGGCCCTGCGGATACAACCATCATCCGCGCATCACTAGTACACATACTCACCTGTGAGAGGTCAGTGAAGTGATGAGACTCTGCCATGACTTTAACTCTGAAGTTGGTGCTGTCACCCGGACTAGAGAATAGTAATTTCTTGTGACCCACCAACATTCGAGACCACCAGCTCACCACAATGTGCTCAACAGAAAGATCTAGCACTACAGGCTCATCACCTCGAACTTCTCAGAGTTGTGCATGCCAGGGATGGACTGCATCAGGTGGGAAGTGGGATGGTTGCCAAAATCAGAGCTAACGTAACCTAGACGCAAACGGCCTCCACTGGCCTTTAAGTCCTTTGGATACTCATAGGCAGGTTTATGAAGAGCATTGATCTATAGAACAAGCAAAGTATTACACTGGACTACTTTCACACCAAAACAAGGGAAATCAAATGGCTTGCAAAACAGAGCCTAGTAAATATGTTTAACGGCCTCCACTGGCCTTATCCAACAAGTTACCATGGCTCTTATGCAATTGCATTCGGAAACCGAGAGAGAAGGGTATACATGCTGTGATGGGGATGCACACAGGCAGACAGGTTCATTCTCCAAAAATGCAGCCACAAAGCGTAAATTCTTCATGCGCTAATACACCTGTCCAGTCACACACAATCTGATGTCCAGCACATTACCGCACACCGAGATACACGAGTGCGCAGTGAATACATGCACTAAAAACTAGGACTATAAGGATACACTCAACTCACGATTCGATTAAATGTGTCCTTTTATTATTGCTTGGCAGCACGTTTCTTTCGAAATAATAGGACCAGACTATAATTAGGGATGGGTACCGAAACCCGGTATTCCAAGTCTCGGGGCTAAATTACAAAAAACCGGACTATCGATAAGCTCTGAACTCACGATTCTGTTAACGGTACCTTTATTATTTAGAAAACACACATTTCTTTGTATTAAAATATATATATATATATATATATACTTATATATTGCTTATATTCTATCTGTAAATAAAAAATTATAATATAAATATAAAACTAACTAGAATTACATTTCCATAAAAATGTAAATGATGTATGGCAAAATAACACACCCGTTATCTTGGAAATTCTGGTGGTTGAGCACTAGCTGGTTTGGTATGATAAGATTCAAACTATGGCTATGATGCATTTTTGCTATTCCCAAATCAGAATGAGATCGCTCACGTGGAGGAGTTCAGCACGCGCAACATGAAAGCCATGTGTTATGATAGAAGCAATAACTATTAAAAAGCCAACACCTTTAGGCCTATCGATGTTATGATAACTAAGTTTATTTAATGTCTTTAAAAGCTTCTAAAGGATTATGCTGTTTGGTTCTAGAACAACTTCCTTCTCTTGGCAGCGGCGCCAATTAGTCCATCCCTTGTCCAAAACTGAACGTCAGAACCAACTCCACCTCTGTCGATTGTTGTAAAATGCCGTCTTTACAGTTACTAAATTGCTGGAATGTTTCGGAACAAAAGGTTGAAAGCAAGCCAATGAGAGACGCTGTTCTCAGGCTGAAGTGTGTGCCGAGTAAGAGCCGTCGTCATGTTTCTATGCACTTCCCTCAGAATAACATAAAGTACACTTTGAGTCGGGCGCGTTCTAAGATTAAATACAACAGATATGTAAAAACGGACGGCTTGGAGAGTATTCACATTAAACACAGTTTGGTCGTTAAAGTGAACGAAATGAATGCATCAAAGAACAAAATACAAAGACAAAGTCACTCACAGCTCTTAATTGAAAAAGGTAATAGCTTTAGGAAGCATTAATCTATAGAAATACAGGGAAAACTATTGCAGTGTTCATTTATTTTTGCCCCTGGTTATTTTGTACCCATTATTGACCTGTAGGTATAGAGTCGCCATCATTAAATAAATGACATTTCTGTTATTTTTTTACACTTTTTTATGGTATGACAAATGGTATATTTCGCAATTTATTTAACTTTGTTTCTTTGTTAGTTCTTCCCTGGGGAACTTATGTCACCGATCCTTAAAAATGCCTGCACACCGGTGCATTTACAAATTGATGTTTGACACCTTATTCAATGAAATATTTATTTAACATTTCAGAATATAAAGGAGGTAATTAAGCTGCTAATCTAATAGGAAATTAAATGGGATACATATATGTGCTGTATATATGTAAGTATTAATAGAAATAACAAAAAGTACCGATAAGAATACCAATAAAGTACCGGATCAATAAAAATATCGATCATAGTAGTAATACTTAAAACCTTAACGATACCCATTCCCTAAAATAAGACATATCACTTGCATATTTAATTGCTTCCAATTCTAAATGCTAAATAACAAAATGCAAATAACTTATTAATCAGAAATGATATAAATTTCGAAATTTGAAGCAGAATGATCTGACTTCAGTTTTGTAAAACTACTGTATACATTAAAAATATCTGCATGAATGAAACAGCAGACGAGCTGAATGAGATGCAGATTCAGTTTCTGCCAGCAGGTGGCGCTTAAAGACTTTCCTTGGTTTCCGCTGTAAAAAAGCAGCGCTGCACTTATGAACTTTAATAAGCATTATACAGAGGCACGAAGAAAAGAAACAATACCATCTAAACTTTTCTAAAGACAGTAAGTTCCCCTCAGACATACATTCATATAAACTCCTACCCCTAACTGAATCCTGATTCGTTTAGCATCTCAACCGATTTGAATCGTCACATATATGGACCGATTTTCAACCGTGACATCCCTACTTAAGACTCCTACATACCTGCAGACAGTGAGCCAGGTTACAATAAGCATCGGGGAAATCTGGCTTGAGCTTCAGGGCAGTGCGGTACGAGGCAATCGCTTCAGGAATGTTCCCAGAATCCTTCAAAGGGAGAACGATCCAAATGAACACTGAAAACCACTGAAAGGAAATGAATTCTCCAGGTGTCTCAATTCATACCTTGTGTATTGAAGCTAAGTTACTGTGAGCATCTGCAAAAGCGGGATTGATCTGAATGGCTCGAGTGTAGCACTGTAGCGCCCCCTGAACATCCTGCATCTCTTTCAGAGTGTTGCCCATGTTAGAGTAAGCATCAGCAAATGTGGGGCTGATTCTGCTCAGAGGTTGAAAACAAACAGACAGTGAGACTTTGAAAGACATCAATACAAAATGACTTTAGAATAAAGCTAAAAACAAGAACATGCCTGATTGCCTCCTTATAGTGCAAGAGAGCTTCCTGAAGTTTCCCCTGCTGCTGCAGGACACTGGCCAGGTTTGAATGGGCAGCGGCAAATTCAGGGAACACCTTTACAAGAAATAAAAACAAAATTTAAGACACATGAATGATAACCTCTCAATAGGTAAAAAAAAAACAAAAAAACAACAGGTATAATAACAAATGTAACCCTGGAACACAAAAGCAGTCTTAAGTCGCAGGGGTATATTTGCAGCAATAGCCAAAAATACATAGCATGGGTCAAAATTATAGATTTTTCATTTATGCCAAAAACCTGTTAAACAATGTATTGTGAGAGGGCCGTTTGCTACAGCGTCCCAAACAACTCAAAATAATAAACCAAAGTTAACAAAACGATGCACTCCACAGAGCGCTTCTCCGTCGCCTTCACGTCCTGTTTCCCATTAATGAAGCCGCGACGAGCTCCCTGCATTCAAATTATTCGTTTTTTGCTGAAATAATAATATTCCACTGGTTGGTATATTATATTTATATGCAAAATATTTGTGTTGTTTTTCGTGTTAGATGTGAAGAATGACAGGTTGGATGCCACACTTATTATTATTATTTTTTTGGCAGAGTATACAGGTGTAATTTTAACTTTAACTTCAGGCAATGTAACATGATTTTATGACCGTAATTTTGACTTTATTCTTAAAATATTATGACGTTAATTATTTAGTTATTTATTTGAGAAAGATAAACTGATCAAACTTGCGCTGGCCGCTTGGTAATTAAAAAAAATCAAACTTGAATTTAACAAACAAAGGATGTTCCAATCATATTTCTAAATTAAATTAATAAAGAAAGGAAACACAATAATGACCAATTTGCTATTAAAAACCAAAACTGAACTATTTAAATGGCTCAGCTAGAGAGAGAGAGAGAGAGAGAGAGAGAGAGAGAGAGAGAGAGACGGGCTCAGACTCAGGCGGGGAAATCTGAGAATATATTCTGCTCAATATTTGTTTCCTTGTTTCAATTCAAAGTTCACCGAACTAATTGTGAACAACACTCCTGTCTTCCCGAGCATGTGAACATGTTCATTTAATATATTTGTATCTATGAAATAGGTTATTGTTATGAAGACAGACGTTAAAATTAATGTTCACATAATAAGTGCCGTCATTCAGGCGGTTCACAATATGTTTTAGCGCGTAATATGTTTTAAGAATGATATTCTGTTTAGCGCGCAATGTGTTTTACGCTTAATATTCATTGATGCATTAATCAGATTTAAGATTTTCTTTTTAATAATATGAATGTTCATGCTCATTTTTCAAATAGAAATGTCCTAGCGTTATGAGCAGTTGATAATCGACGGACTGTTCTGTTAATAAATGCCTCATTCGGTTATGTTATATTAATCTGTTTCAGCAATCATACTTTACAACCATTAATTTTCTTGGGTTTAGATAGACTATTCTCTAATTAACTAAACAGTTTGTTATCATACAGATTGAAAGCCTGGATGGTCTCTCTCCCCCTCTCTCTCTTTGTGTGTGTGTGTGTGTGTGTGTGTGTGTGTGTGTGTGTGTGTGTGTGTGTGTGTGCGCGCCCGTGCGTGTGTGTGTGCGCGTGGGTGGGCGGGTACATGCGCGGGAGGGGTGCGATTTTCGAATAGTAATCGAATAATACCCAGCGATTATCGAATATTACATTTGCTTAAAATGCCCATCCCTAGTATATATGTATGTATATATATAAATAACAAAAAGTACAGATAAGAATACCGTTAAAGTACCGGATCGATAAGAGTAGTAATACCGTTAAAACCTTAACGATACCCATCCCTAACTATAATAATATATCACTTGCATATTATTTGCTAAATAACAAAATGTAAATATAAATAACAAAACTAATTAGAAATAAAAAAAGCTCCAAATAAAATAAATAAATAATATAAATATCTTCATATAAACAAAATAAGGCTTTGTCTGCACTCTTTCCATTTCAAATTAGAGGCAACCACTGCATTTTAATCATCATCCAAACAAAGATGCTGCATACATGCAACATGAGCCGTTTTTAATCTAAAGTAGATTGTATAATTTCGAAATTTGAAGCAGAATGATCTGACTTCAGTTTTGTAAAACTACTGTATACATAAAAAATATCTGCATGAATGAAACAGCAGACGAGCTGAACGAGACGCAGATTCAGTTTCTGCCAGCAGGTGGCGCTTAAAGACTTTCCTTGGTTTCCGCTGTAAAAAAGCAGCGCTGCACTTATGAACTTTAATAAGCATTATACAGAGGCACGAAGAAAAGAAACAATACCATCTAAACTTTTCTAAAGACAGTAAGTTCCCCTCAGACATACATTCATATAAACTCCTACCCCTAACTGAATCCTGATTCGTTTAGCATCAACCGATTTGAATCGTCACATATGAACCGATTTTCAACCGTGACATCCCTACTTAAGACTCCTACATACCTGCAGACAGTGAGCCAGGTTACAATAAGCATCGGGGAAGTCTGGCTTGAGCTTCAGGGCAGTGCGGTACGAGGCAATCGCTTCAGGAATGTTCCCAGAATCCTTCAAGGAGAGGAGAATCGATCCAAATGAACACTGAAAACCACTGAAAGGAAATGAATTCTCCAGGTGTCTCAATTCATACCTTGTGTAAGAACATGCCTGATTGCCTCCTTATAGTGCAAGAGAGCTTCCTGAAGTTTCCCCTGCTGCTGCAGGACACTGGCCAGGTTTGAATGGGCAGCGGCAAATTCAGGGAACACCTTTACAAGAAATAAAAACAAAATTTAAGACACATGAATGATAACCTCTCAATAGGTAAAAAAAAACAAAAAAAAAAACAGGTATAATAACAAATGTGACCCTGGAGCACAAAAGCAGTCTTAAGTCGCTGGGGTATATTTGCAGCAATAGCCAAAAATACATAGCATGGGTCAAAATTATAGATTTTTCATTTATGCCAAAAACCATTGGGATATTAAATAAAGATCATGTTCCATGAAGATATTTTCTAAATTTCCTACCGTAAATATATCAAAACAATTTTTATTAGTAATATGCATTGCTAAGAACTTCATTAGGACAACTTTAAAGGCAAATTTCTCAATATTTTGTGTTTTTTGCACCCTCAGATTCCAGTTTCAAATAATTGTATCTCAGCCAAATATTGTCCGATCATAACAAATCATACATCAATGGAAATATTATTTATTCAGCTTCCAGATGTTGTATAAATCACAATTTTGAAAAATTGACACTTATGACTGGTTTTGTTCAGGGTCACAAACATGCATTTTTAGGAGGACTTCACTGGTCTCCTCACCTCCAGTGCTTTCCTGTAGAGCTGCACAGCATCCTCAATGTTGCCTTGCTCACGCTTAATGTTGGCCAGATTGTTAAGCGAGTCGGCGTGAGTCGGGCACAGACGCAGCGCAGTGTTGTAACACTCTTCAGCTTCAGAAACCTAAAAGGAAATGCAAGTTAGCAGACAATACATCTCTTGATTCTAAAGATTGTCCTGTGAATTTTAGCAGGCAAACTTGAGCCATTTCTATAGGAATCTATGCGTTTGGGAATTTTAATGCGAGTGAGAATTGGTCTCACAGATTCCCTTCTGTCAACAGAAATCTGCTTGGTTTGAGCGGTGTCTTACAAATCAGCACAACACTGACACTTGAATGGGATGAAAACATGAGTGTAGACAGCAGGGATGCATGATAGAGGAATTAATCAAGAACATAAATGTAGGTTCTTACATTGCATTTCTCCTTCAGTGCATTAGCAAGATTGCAGTATGCATCAGGAAAGTGTGGCTGCAGCTCAATGGCACGACGGTAAGTATCAATGGCCAGGTCAATCAATCCCTGCTCATAGTACACACACGCCAGGTTTCCATGGACAACAGCATGGTTAGGGCTCAGGCTAAGAGCACGCAGATAACCAGCAACAGCTCTGTAAGGGGAAAACGGCATGTATCAGACTGGCGGAAAAAGCTTTGATCCAAACTGTAATGGCCGAGGAATTAACTGTTTACCTGTCAAAGATACGAGCCTCTTTCAGAACATTGCCCAAGTTGATATAAGCATCCAAAAAGTTTGGGTCCAGAGTCACTGCCTGTAAACCCACAGAACAGCCAATTATATTAATTCATTCATTTATTATCACTGCCCAAAATGTGACTGTCATCTGCAACCAACCTTCTCAAAATGATGTATGGCCAGCCAGATCTCCCCCTGAGCATTGAACACGCAGCCCAGGTTACTCCAGGCCACGGCAAAGTTTGGCTGGGTTTCAATTGCCTTCAGGTAACATGCCTTCAACAGGTTAACAGTAAAAAAACAACAAAAAAAACAGGAGGAAGAGGAGGTAGAGAGAAGAGTAGACAGAGGAGGGGTTGTAAAAGTAAAGAAACCAAAAGATCAAATAAAAAGGAAGAAAAAACAAAAAGGCAGACAGAAAAAGTGTTAGTCTCTATTCTCACAAAATGCAAAAAGTGAGCCTACAGCATGGGCACGCGTGCGCGAAATTCTGCCGCGCTAAGTTTCACACTTTTCCTACGCTGCGCAAATCCAACCAACACCTATACTCCGACTTACATTCTTCAGTTACGCGGTTTCAAAAAAACTTTAAAACTAAATTGTTGCACTTAAAACTAAAACGCAAAAATGCACGAGTGCCAAGTCAGCTTTATATCATTGACATTACACAGTAATCTCAGAAAAATTCACAACCTTAAATGCAAGTGCGGCGTGCAGATGGAGGTCCCTGTAATGCGAGCGCAAAAAGCCACGCAGGCAACCCACGCTGTGGTTGCCGCTTGCGCCGTTTCCGCTTGCGCCCGTATTCGCCTGCGCCAACGCCTGCTCAAGGTGCAGACAGCAGACCTGGAGCCATTTAACTCCCGACCAGACTGGCACACGAAACTATGAAACTCTTTGGGGCCTTCAAATGGAGTGAATACCCACGGCCAAATCCAATCATAACTAAGGATTAGTTGTGTAATGCATTCAGTATATAGTGTGATGCATTAAGTAGTCATATTATGTAATGGTCATTGCTAATGGTGTCATGTTTAAGGCTGCACAGCCACTGGGTGCCACGCTAGCAGGGAGGGCATGCAGGTCTGCAACCCGCCAGCCAGGGGTCGAGGGGAGGGAGAGTCCGGTTCAAGCGCGCGTCTATTGGTCGTGGTTTTGTCGCTGCGCAGCCCTTGCGCCGCTGCAGGCTCACAGCGCATCATCTGCTCAGCAGAACGCTGCATCTCCAAATAAAGAAGAAAAAATAAATCACAATCCAAATGAACAGGAAAGAAATTACATGTAAGAGAGTTAGAGGGTTCTTACTGTGCTTTCGTTTGCTTACAGCATCGAATCCATTTCACTTTTTAATTTACTTGGGCATTACGTTTTTCTTTTGCTTTAATTTACTAGCTTTTTTCCTCTTGCTTTTTTGTTCTTCAAAGGAAGCCACAAGACAGAAGAACTCAGGCATTGGACTAAGGTGTTTTCTTTCTGTTTTGTTACAAACCCGTTACCATATTTTTGGACTTTGTCTGGGGGGCGGCCGCAGCTGGAAGAGGAGAAGACTGATGCTGCCCTAGTGTTCCTGTCCACCGGACCGCACCTACGCAGGAATAGTGTCACCCACCTGAAACCTTCTAAATAACAATATCAGTTGTGGAAAAACCAAAAGAGACAAAATAAGAAAACAAGAGCGTTAGTAAAAGTTTGCAATCAAGACATTTCATATGGGCATCAAAACTTGTATTGACAAAGCAAAACAAGTCAAACAAAACGAAAACAAAAAGGAAAAGAAATATAAAATGACCTAACATCGGTTTAAACCCATGCAATGGAAAGGATTGGACATTTTCAGAAACAGGAATATGTTCGCAAGGGGTCGAGAGTGAAGAAAGGCTTTGAGACTAGATTTACACACAGGTTCAAACTTTTCATTACTGAGTCACATTTTCAATTACAGGTAAAGGAGGGAGGGTCAACTGGCTTGATCTTACCCAAACGAACTGATCACATTGCTCTGGGAATATTAATAATCATAACATACAAGGGGGAAGAAATGTAATTGATGAACCTTTTGTTCTTTGTTTATGTGGTTGGCTTTATCCTGTCATGCCTTCTTGACTCCTGGCCAATGGATATAGGAAAAAGTCTGGGGTTTAAAGACTTCATAATCATCTAGAAGCCTCCACAGCTCTGAAATAAAGAGGTCATCGCTTGTCGCGCGAGTATAATTCTCTCTCTATCATGTATCCGGCAGTGGAGTGCAAAAAGCGATCTGTCTGCCTGGCACAGCCCAGGGCTGACACAGTGTTGAAAAAACACAAACCCTCCCGATCCCGGAAATATAAGAGGATGTTAATTTGAACTGGGGGAAAAAAACTAAGGCCAAAATGATAAAGGCTCTACTCGAATGCACTTTGGAGCCCTTACAAAGCATCTGTTGGCTTGACTGGGGGGTCAGGCAGACAGCTCGACGCGCGCACACTCCACAGGCCCTAAGCGAGCGCGCGGGGGGTTAGGAGCGACAGAGCGGGTGGGGGACAGCCGGCCCCTCGTGCTCTTCCCCACCCCCCCCCCCCCTGAGGCACCAAATTAGATGGCTTCTAACCAACAGGAGGAGAACTCTCTTTACAACATCAAGACAAACTCCCAAAGACCCACTGAAACCACAAATGGCCACACAAAGGCGGCATTTATTTGAGCATCGTAATGCTGGGGAAGTAAATCCAAAATGACAGCCAAAGGGTCACGACTTTTCAACCTTTAAAGGGAATCAAGTGTTTTGAATAATGCAAATGACCCGAAATGTATGGTTAGGGTTAGAAGCCATCTTATTTTTTGCACAGCAAAAACCACTATCTTCATCAGTCCATTTATTTCTACAAGACCGAGCCAGCGATACCCCTCCAAGAGACTACAGGGAAAAAAGCATGCCAAACTGCAGCATGTGTTTTAGGACCCCCGTTTGGTGTGAGACACAGAAGAGCCCAGCCTTTCTTCCTTTGTGTGGGGGTGGCCGGGCCAGAAAGAAGCAGTATTTATAGACTAAAAGCAGCATTGGAGTGAGAGAGGATAAATAGAAGGGGTGTGTCTCTAATCTAGCCATCCAAATTAACAAAACAAAAAAAAAGCGAGTGAGAAGTGGGTAAAGGGTTCTTAACCTCGCTGAAAAAAAAAAAAAAAAAAAAGAGAATTTGCTTTTGACTAGTTAGGTGAGATGCAGGTGACCTGGTGGCTCTAGGTACACTCTGCTCTAGTTGAATGCTCAGGCTAGACCTGTAGGACGGTATTGAGTGGGGAAATAAAATGAGCAGCACACGAGTGTGCTGACAAGAACGGATTGAATAAAAAAAACAGGCCTAACACTCACTCCCAAAGTACAAGAATGGCTAGGTGTCTGATGGGGGGTTTATGGTCTACAGCTATGATTTTAAAACAAAAATCATTGTGTAAACGTGCAAGGGCCGACATGGTTAAACATACCTTTGCTTCTTCAAGGCGCCCAAGCGCTTTAAGCAGGTTTCCCAGGTCACTGCGCACACAATATAGATCCTGTAACAAAAGACGAAAAAAAATAAACCACCACCAACTGATACACACAAGACACACTAGAGCTGGGTGATATACAGAATATTTACAATTCATTTCATATTTTGTTATGGATAGTAAACTTAAGTAGCATTGATGATTTTAGTGTTCCCTTTATCTGGCCACTAAGGTTCAAACTATTTAAATGATTTGATCCAAAACCCTGCAAACTTCCCAATATTGTTCTTCTTTTGTTTATTAGACATTTTTAAGATAACTATAATTTTGAAGGGTCAAAGTCATTGTTTAGGCTTCTTACGCGCATTTGAAACAATGGTTACACAATCAAATACTGAGATATTGCACATCATCAGAACGCTGAAAATAGGCAGCCCCCCACTCCCCCTGAAGGTCAAGATCATTTTTTCTTCTATTTAGCTCCAGATCACAACAAAAGACCTTTAGGATTACATTTCCTATAGATCAGGTCTATACCTTGCTCTTTTATAAACAAACTAAATATCATTTTGTTATTTATCTTATTTACACAACGACGGCATGTCATTTCTGTCTCTACATGGTCACGCGTTTACACAATTCTCCTCTGCTCTCTGTATCGTGCACGGCGGAGTTCTGCCCCTATACACGCGCGCGCGCGCGCGCGCGCGCGCATGCACACACACACACATACACACACACACAACACACACAACACACACACACACACACACACACACACACACACTAGGTGTGAATCGGCACTGGTCTCACGTTTCAGTTTGATTACGATTATCATGTCAACGATTCAATTAAATATTACAATGCTTACCAATTATTTCAAATTAATTTTGTGCATTTTTATTAAATTATATTAGCAGGCTACTTTTTAAATAATTATGTTACCTGATTAATTAATATACTAATTAATGAATTGTTAAAAATTCAAAATAAATAGGCCTATAGCTTCAAAACATACACGCAAATATTAAGTAATAAAGGGGGAAACGACAATTACAAGTGATAAGCTTTATAATGGTATTGAATAGAATTGTTATCAGCATTATTGCCATTTGATTATTACTAATGAGATCATAGACACTGGTAGCTTTAATAGACTGCATTCACACCAATGCACAGATCTATTTCCACATATCAGATGTTTTGTCCTGTTCTGAAAACATAACCGTTTACATCAATTTCGTATCATAAAAGTAATGCAAGTGCATTTAACAAACACTTCAGGACAAACAAACACAAAGCGCACGTGAAAGTCTGTCAGTACAAACGGCAGAAATGAAAGCATATCTAAAGTAAACAACTAAAAAAACAGCAAGTGGAAGCGCTGTCAAACAATGTGCACGCGCCTCACAGCGCATATTCTGTGCAATGAAGTCCGCCGTGTTTGTCTCTATCACACACACGTGCCACATGCGGGAAAAAGCCAAGCTCAGATTTTAAAATAGCGCGTATGCAAATGACGTCATAGGCTATAATCGATTATAGTCTATTACTGCATCGATGCAGAATAGTCCAAAGCAACGATTAATTTCGACTACGCGTGCCAGAAAATGGTGTGAAACCACTATGATTCTCCAAGGCCTAACTCACAGGATTGTACTGGAGAGCGGACACGTATGCTTGAACTGCTCCCTCCATGTCTCCTGCTGCCACCAAAGCTGCTGCCAGGTTGATGTATCCATCGATGAAGTCTGGTTTGAGACGGAGCGCATGGCGGTAATGCTCAATGGCCTCCTGAAGTTGACCCCGTTCCTTGTAAACATTGCCCAGGTTAGAGTAGGCCTCAGCCAGCATGGGGTTCTGTTTGATGGCCAGAGTGCTAAAGTGGGCAGACCTGCAGAATTAAAATTTAGAAAAGAGAATAAGACGGACATATTTCCTTCATGTGCAACAAACGCAATCACTATACTGTGTCCTTAAAACAAATGACCCAGGTTATTTGCGATTTCAATTTTTAAAGAGAAAATAGGCATTCTATCAATTAAAATTATTGTTATTCTTGCTTGAGCAGCGTCATGTTTACAGATTAAAAAAATAAAAATATCAGAGGATGGGATGGATTAGTTATTGCATGTGGAAAACTGACAGCAAGTCACAGACATAATGCCACGTTCTCACCATTTCTCCATTTCAGTAATAATGAGATTTTACTTCTACTAGGCTGTGTTTACTCTCATAAAATGTGTTAAATTAACTTGTAAAATTAAAGATCACTTTCTTTGGATTACACAAGTAACCAGGGTCCTTTTTGATTTCATGTTGACTCTACAAAATGTATTTGAATCAGACAACCATAACCTTCATTAACAATATAAAAAAAGAAAATGACTGCCTCTGAAAGGCACAATATCTAAGTTTTCACCTGTGAAGATGTTTCACTATTAAGAGATGTATGGAATTCACAAATCATGTTCAAGGATGAGGTAACCTGTACCTTCCACAGTTATTCAAACAGCGAATAAATTATACAGCGAAAGCGAGAAAAGAAAATTAACATTGTCAAATAACATTATGACTGAATTCAGTCTAGCGCGAGATTAGGCACTAGTGCTGGGCGGTATACCGGTTCATACCGAATACCAGTGTTTATTTTTCTTATGATATGAATTTTTTAAATACCGCAATACCGGTGTCATTTAAATAACGTTCGGAACGCGACACTGTTAGAGAGGGGTCTCTTTTCACTGTTGCATTTTGGCAAGGATACATCAGTATGTGTTACTAAGCGTGAAAGTTCCCAAACTGAAGCACTAGTAGAATGTGATGAGAGAGAAGTTATCCACAATATCCACATCGACCGCCACAAATATCCACCGTCCGCTGCATCAGCTCCCACGTCTCTCACACACAACAGTTCTCCGTCGATACGACGGATTCCCGTCAATTGCAGGGTTCCCGCCTTCTTAAATTCACTTTTCATCATTTTAAGACCGTAAATACGCTTACATTTCTCAAAAGTGTTATAAAAGTATTAATTTTAGCTTGAATAGGTCTTAAATGAAGGAAAGACGAGGTGTATTCAGTCTGATGAGGGGGGTGTGAGCAAAGCCTGGAGTGGATTAAAGCACGTTCCTCTCTCCGCTCTAAGCGTTCTGTAATCACTCCGCTCTGGATCCACTCCGGGTTTTACATTCCCGCTCACGGAAAAACTGCTCCGTGTTCACCATTTAAACGTTATCAGGGATAACTGAGGGGAAAGAAACATGTAGGAATCATGTAGCACACTGTTGTTGTTCTGCGGAACACCAAAAATCATCTCCGCCTCAGCAAACAACATATTAACGCTCGCATCATTCACAGTCGGGTTCTGAGCAGAGAACACCGAGCAGAACTTGAATTTTGGCGCGGGATTGCGGCTATTAATAATAATAATTATACTCATTCCCACAGGTTCTGACAGAATGCATCACATTTGCACGTGCTTTTGCTCACTCATGCGCTCTTAATTTCTGTGCGCCCACAGATCGCGATCAGGAGACAGCTTTTAATAATTATAAGGGGAGTTTGCAAATGTGATATAGGCCTATTGATTTAATACAACAGATCAATAAACAAGTACTGCATGATTTTGTTCTATTTCATCAACGAAAATAGTTCCAAATAAAGTAACAGCTGAGCCGTTGTGCGTCACTAAAAGCAAATTTATATGTAAAACATTAATGTCCACATGAATCTATGAATGTAATTGCACTCATGCCACCTCTGAGCCTCATTAAACGTCTGAAAATGAACGTACAAGCCACTTGTGTGTTCTTCTGTGCCAAATTATACAAATTATTTTTTTATTAATACTAATTTCATGATTGGTAACTTATTTGTCGTATTGTACTTATTATATTGTTTTAAATATAAATTTTAAAAAGCTTATACACATACATTTTTGAATTTGAAGTAGATGTTAATTATGCCATTGCAAAGGTAAAGATAAAATACCCCTGTAAGTCACTCTAAGGAGTCAAATGGAAGGCAATTTTTTTTATCAGAATTTTTTTTTATTGATCAGAAGGCACTCCTAAATGTTTTTAATTAGAAGTACAAGCGCTCCTAATTACAAGAAGAAAAACATGGCTCTTAAACTGTGTGTGTGACTGTAGCCGTATGGCTGTGGAATGGGGTTTGGCCGAGGAAATATTAGTTCAGTCAAAATATAGTTTTTTGCTTTAACCCCTGTATTTAGTGTGGACTTTTTCTACAATATTCACTCATCATGACACTAAAATATGGCATTCTAAGTTAATCTACTGCAGTTTTTCCTCAGTAAGTAGAAAATGTGGTTAACACCCGGTCATACATGGAAAAAAAAAATACCGTCATATACCATGAAACCGGTATAATTTAGAAAAATACCTTGATATACATTTTTGGTCATACCGCCCAGCTCTACTTTAAATATGCTTACATTTCTCAAAAGTGTTATAAAAGTATTAATTTTAGCTTGAATAGGTCTTAAATGAAGGAAAGACGAGGTGTATTCAGTCTGCTGAGGGGGATGTGATCAAAGCCTGGAGTGGATTAAAGCACGTTCCTCTCTCCGCTCTAAGCGTTCTGTAATCACTCCGCTCTGGATCCACTCCGGGTTTTACATTCCCGCTCACGGAAAAACTGATCAGGGATAACTGAGGGGGAAAGAAACATTATGTAGTGACATAAGTAGCTGTTTTGTCACTTGACGCGTGAGATCCAAACAAGAAAATCGTCCTCAAATACTACTGCTTTATCAGATTTAATCATGACACAGCTCGTACAGGTCATCTTAACTCACAGTTTCTCTGTACAATGCACAAAAAAATCCCATCGGATGCCTTCACATTTTTACCTCCAGACACAGTCAAAAAATGTAGTGCTTCCCTCTAATTACACACCTGACTTTCTTACTCTTTGCCTACCTATATACTCAATAAGGATCACACTCCACCCAGTGGCCATAAACAGATTTACAAGAGACATAATGGCTCTTACACATGTAGCGCACTGTTGTTGTTCTCCTGGCACACCAAAAATCATCCCCGCCTCGGCTGCAGTTTCTCACTGACAACATAGTAACGCCGCTCGCATCATTCACAGTCGTGTTCTTAGCAGAGAACACAGCAGAACTTGAATTTCGGTGCGGGATTGCGGCTATTAATAATAATTATACACATTCCCGCCGGTTCCGACAGACTGTATCACATTTGCACGTGCTTTTGAGTCTTGAGAACTCATAACGCGCTCTCAATTTCTGTTCAGTTCGTGATTAGGAGAGTGAAAGCTTTTAATAATTATAAGGGGAGTTTGCAAATGTGATATATTGATTTAATACAACAGATCAATAAACAAGTACTGCATGATTTTGCTCTATTTCATCAACGAAAATAGTTCAAAATAAAGTTACAGCTGAGCCGTTGTGCATCTCTAAAGCTAATTTATATTTAAAACATTAATGTCCACATGAATCTATGAATTTAATTGCACTCATGCAATTAAACATGAGTGAGCCTCATTAAACGTCTGACAATGTATGTACAAGACACGTTTGTGTTCTTCTGTGCCACATTTGTAGTACAAATAATTTTTTGAATTAATACTAATTTCATGATTAGTAACTTATTTGTCTTATTGTACTTATTATATTGTTTTAAATATAAATTTTAAAAAGCTTATAAACATACATTTTTTAATTTGACAGATGAAAATCATGCCATTGCAAAGGTAAAAATTAAATACCCTTGTAAGTCACTACTAAGGAGTCAAATGGAAGGCTAATTTTTTTATCAGAATTTTTTTTTATTGATCAGAAGGTACTCCTAAATGTTTTTAATTAGGAGTACAAGCGCTCCTAATTACAAGAAGAAAAGCACGGCTCTTAAACTGTGTGTGTGACTGTAGCCGTATGGCTGTGGAATGGGGTTTGGCCGAGGAAATATTTTCAGTCAAAATATAGTTTTTTGCTTTAACCCCTGTATTTAGTGTGGACTTTTTCTACAATATTCACTCATCATGACACTAAAATATGGCATTCAAAGTCAATCTACTGCAGTTTTTTCTCAGTCAGTAGAAAATGTGGTTAACACCCGGTCATGCATGGGAAAAATAAATACCGTCATATACCGTGAAACCGGTATAATTTAGAAAAATACCGTGATATACATTTTTTGGTCATACCGCCCAGCACTATTAGGCACTTTTAAAGAAACTCTTAATTCAGAAAACTGTCTATATGCTGATAAATGAATCACATGCATCATGCATACATCTGCACTTGTTTATGATGAGGGGATTCGAGAGCTGAATTTAGTCAGTGCGGGCGCACACTCAATGACGAATCTCCACTGTTTCAGCGATGATTCATCTGAATGCCTCTGATTGGCCATTGCATTCATAAGCTCAACAGACTCGAGTGTGATTGGTTATAATGCAGAACACTGTAAGAGGCATGATGCAACATGAGCAGATATACATTTAACGCTGCAGTCAACACTTTTCATTTCAGCCGTAATAGATTTACTTTAACTGTGCAGCGGCATACTTGTAGTTTCTACAAATGAAAACCAAGGATAGCGCGGATATTACATCATTGGGGCAATGAGGTGCAGGAGGGCACGTTTTGGAAGAAGCCTGATTACTTCAGCCATCACATATCTCAACAACAGACATCGCTGAGTGTTATTCTTATGTTTTTTTTTGTATTATGTATGTTATGTTGTGTGTGTCAAACAAGTGCAATGCTGTGGAAAAGAACTTCCCCTTTGGGGACAATAAAGTTAATCAATCAATTGACAGGCGACCATGACCATGGAGGAACAGGGACAAGATTTTTTTGGGGGAAACGTCTGCATGAAATATATAACACTGTGCAAGTGGTTTTTGGACATATTATTACAACAATATTACATATTGTGCCTTTAAGACAGGACTGAGAGCACTGCCTCACAAACACCACACCACCAATCCTTGCTCCCAAAGCAGACCCACAGACCGTGCTCCTTGAAGACAGAGCAACGGTGCCCTCTCACCTGTCAAGCCTGCGACACTGGAAGTGGATAGAAGAGAGCAGCAGCAGTACACCAGTATTATCCGGCTCCTGCCTCCACAGCTGCATACAGTGGCGTTCAGCCGCCTCAAAATCTCCTGACTGATATTCACGGTGCGCCAGCTCTGCCAACCCTTGGAAGGAAAGCATACGTTTGGTTGGTTCTGAAGCACCAACGCAACCCAAAGGAGGGGGAAAACAACATGTTAGAAGAAATGGAAATGAGATAAAAAAAATAAAGAAACAAAAATTACAGTGGTGCTGTTTTAGAAAAATTAACCCTATAGTGTGGAACCATGTTTATGCTGTAATAAATAAATATATATATATATATATAAACTGCATATTTTCTAAAACTTGCACTAAATGTTCCTGTAATGATGAATGATAGCACTTAATGTCCTGTCATCAAAAAATAAATAAAATGTATATATCTATAATATAATTTTTTTTTTTTTTTTTAATGTAAATAAATAAATATAAATTCTGCAGCTACTGATATAAAATGTCTGAAATTAATATACTGAGGTCCGGTATCATAAACATGGCTTAGGCTAAGCCAGGTTAAGGCCATAGTTTAATTAGGACATTTAAGTCATTTTTATAAACATGCTTCGAAGAAAGCATTACTGGTGTGCATCTTGAGACAAAACAAAGGCTCTGACATGTTTTAAGATCAGTCAGTGCACGTTTCTTTCAGTTGAAACAGCTCAGATTAACCTTTGAGTATAGGACTAGACTTAAGCCTTGTCTGTGAAAACAGGGGTGAATGTTTTAAAATCATTAATGAATTAATAATTTAAATTAAAGGTATAAACCTTAGATTCAAATGTAAAGGAATTAATCAGGATGAAAATGAAAAGAGGAGCTGAGGTTTGGTATGAATAAGTATGATGAGATATGAAGGTGGAAAGGACAGATTAACACTGTTCAAGAGTTTAAGAGAATTTAAGAACTAGCTTCCTTTCGATTCAAGAGACTGAGTTTATATTAAGTGACAAAGAAGAATTTGCTTTAAATTAAAATGAATTGAACATGGTCACAAGTCATTTCATTAGTCCAAAAACTTTGTAACAAAATTATATTTGACTGATTAGACAAAATTAGCTCCATTTTAAATTAGAGAATTCTGGGAAATGAGGTGCCATTGCCCATTAACTCCTTAACTGTCGCCGTCCCGTATACGGGACGCCTAACTTTACTTCAATATATTACCATTAAATCTTAATCTAATCATGACAAACTATATATCGTTGGAAAGGTCCAGGACTCCTAAATAGATATTGTACCACTGTTTGTTGTAAAAAAATATGTAGGAGCAGTAATAGATTAATTTATGACAAGAGCGCACCTCAAAACATATACACCATAACAGGAGCTCTGACTTTTGACACAAAAATTCTATTCGTTTCCTTTTTTTCCTATCACATGTTTTAGTAATCATCATATATTATATATCATTTGAAAGCTTATAATCTCAAAATTCATCCTGTGAAAACCGTTTTGAAATCGGACATTGCGTTACCATAGAAATGGTACTTTAAAATGTTTTAGCGGGCTCCTCCCCTTTAGTGGGAGGTGTCATATTCCAAATGTATCACGGTCTTATAGAATCACAACTTTTTATAATCTTGACGAAATACATATCATTGGAAAGGTCTGAGTCTCAGGATTCCATATTTGTTGGTCATTTTCTGATAAGAGTAAAAGTGGGAGAGAAATTGATACATTTGTGACAGAAAAGTGCATACAAAAAATTCAATGGGGTTTGAATGGCACCCGGTGGCTGTTTGTGGTATAACGCCTAAACAAAATTGCATAGTAACCTCAATTTTTTATATATCAACTTCAAATTTGAAACACAACTTATTTAGACATATGGCTTTAATTTTATGCCAAATTTGGATTGAAACATTTTTTTGTATAATATTTTATATAATATACAATAATAATTGTACATTACATTTTATTTACAGTAAATGTAAACTTGTATAACTTTTGTTTACTTTCATTTTTTGAAATGATTTCACTTCTGCAATAATCTGCTGATTGTCTTCTTTAAAAAGAGACCAACCTTAGGTCTGTATTCAAAAGAATTCATGAATTATAACAATTTAACTTTAAATAGTGCACTTTCAAGTTTTTCAAAAAGGGGGGTGACAGTTAAGGGGTTAAATTAAACGTAATATACAGCAATAGAAACTTTCCATATCAAACACAATCTAATGTTTCTAGAAATGACCCACGTGCTGTAGGCTATTAAAACATATTAAAGGTTCTCAAAGAGAAAATGAAGCACTTAAAATCAGTCATTGCCTTATTTCTTTAAATGTAATTACATTCAAGCTTTTTTAATTAAATTACAAATTCGTTACCTCCTTTCAAATTTTGGAATTGAAAACGTATTCTCAATTATTAAATGACGCACAATCCTGGTATAAAAACTGTTATACTGACAAATGTTATGACTATAAAAATATATACAATTACAAAAAGACCGTCCTTAAGGCAACAGTACATCTCATTCTCCATCCTAATATCGTTAGTTGGCTGCTATATCCAGCCTAATCTTGAACAAATGAGGAAAGAAAACGCCGCTTTAATTTCACTAACGTTAGTGTTGCTGAAATAACGTTAGTTTATTAACTAACGTTACGTGTCTGGAAATACTCTACTTCAATAAACACGACTTAACAGTTTACTCATGACACGCATGCAAAGAGGGCAGTATTATAGAGCTGTAACAAATAAACAACACATTAAGAAAAGATGAAGAGCATTTCTATGTCGAGCCAAACGACCATTAATGCCATGGTTAAGTTAACGTTACCTGTGCTATCAGCCACGTTCCCCACCGAGCTCGCCATCTCTCCTTCACTGAGTCCTGTGCGACGATTTAAGAGAAGATGTCAAATAGAAAGCTCTTGAATTCAGTTAATTTAAAACTAGGTTCGGATATTATTGCAAGGACCGCTGAAATCTTCGGTAGACAGCCTGCGGTCTTCCTGCGGCTAAGCTAACACTACAGGAGAAAGCGGATACATTCACGGAATCATACGCGCAAAGAAAACGCCTTAAACTACGTTTTTCTCGACGTTACTTGCTCTAAGAATATATATCTTAAAGACTTGAACCTTAAATCGAGATTGGTACTAAAATTGGCGAATTTATAATCGATACTTTCACCACTGCGGTCTTTTTAGCTAACAATGGCTTTCCAATCTCCACCGAAATGGCGGATGTGACCGGAACTTCTTTTTTGAAGAGGATTGATAATGTTAAAAAAATAGGTCCATATAAAAAAATTGCGTACGCTTGTTGTGAAAGCAATTTTGGACAATTGTGCGTTGGTTTATATATCAGATATAGAAAAGATACGGAAGTTTAATATCTGTCTATATCTGTTTTCCGAGTCCAAGAAAGAACTGTTTGTGTATGGCGTAATCTGAAAATAAACTGTTCTTTGGCTTTATGTGCTGTATCATTGCGCGAGCTCCGCGTACACAGATCAAACAGCATTGTTCAGATGGGGTGCGGAGGAATACTGCGCGCGGTTTAGGCGGGAACACCACAGATATCACTATACCTTGAACAGCTGATTAATTACAGAACAAGACAATAGTTGTGTACGTTTTCTGAAATATTATGTTAAATATACAAATGTGGCATTATGAATATGCATTAATTAAAATACGAACATTGAACAAATCCAATTTCAAATTGTATGGTTTAATTATACTAACATGTTAGAGATAAATGTTTTACAGTGGTTTTTGGGATCTCCTTTAAACACTCCATAATTCATAAAATACTGTCAACAGCCATAAAATAATAATTGTTTTGTAGTTTTAGGAATAAAATATTATATAAATCAGATGAATGAAATATGAACAAACCACTCTGAAAGAAAGTTTGGTCAATGTAAGTGCTAGATGCAAATAGATGAGAATAATTTAAATAAATAAATAAATTCCAATAGTGAATATGGTGATGTGATGAAAGGAGGTAATCCCTGACATTCAGATCACTAAATGTAAATAAATATTATTGTGACAGTGCTTGTATTTGTATTTATTTTTTGGTACTGCAGTTAACATGGATTAAAATACAAGTAATACATTTACAAATATATATCGTAAATGTTCTTGTACATTCATTGATCATTTTAAAACTGACATGAAGAATTGACTTTTTAAAAACAAAGAAAGCCTGTCAGGAAAGTCAAGTCAGATACGGAAGAGAGGAAAGAGAGTTCAATCTGGGGTGAAAAAAGGGATAAGGGGAGTAAAATGTAGCTGTTTTAATATGTTATAGAGTGAATTTCATCAATATTCTGTTATTTCATCAAATTGAATGTCGACATGTTCTATCAGCTGCACTGATAAAAAAATATTCAAATAATTTACTCAATTTTTTAAGGTAAGTGGTTGCAATTAGGCCTGTCGCGATAGTCGATATATTGACTTATCGCACGATATATGGATATGAGCGCGATCATTTTTGGTGCCGCGATATATTGCGACTGATCATTTTTTTATAATTAAAAATAATGATTATATTAATTTTTACATAAAAATGAATATCACCAACATTTTAGTCGATCGCGCTACCTCTGTCATCTCGTCTGCTCTCTGTGGCGGAGGCGGGGCTTAGGCAGCGTCTCCCCCACACACACACACACACACACGCGCGCGCGCACACACACACGCACAGAGCGGACAGCGACAGGAGAAGAGAAGGCGTGAACCCACTGCGTTATAAAGTGTTTCGGGACAACTACAGCCAGTTAGGAAGAACAAGTCCCAATGGACTTGGTTTCAAAGCCGCAATATTCAGCTCCGGTGTGGGAACATTTTGGCTTTAAGCCGAATGAGAGAGGAGAGCCAATTAACGTGAATGAGCCGGTATGTCGACTTTGTTTAAAAACCGTGGCAACGAAAAGAGGCAACACAACTAACCTAAAATCTCACTTAAAACATAACCATCCCACCCAGTTTTTCAATCTGGCAACAACAACCGCACCTGGAGCTGGAGAGGGGTCTTCCAGACAGTTATCTGTTACAGATGCCTTTTCCCGACAGTGTACATATAAACGTGACAGCGCGAAATGGCGCACACTCACAGAAAGCGTAATTCGCTATATAGCCAAAGAGATGCAGCCATTAAACACGGTCGAAAAACCAGCTTTTAAAAATATGCTGCAAACTTTTTTATTCTTAAGAATAAAATGTTCTTTGTCTTTGAAAGAGTGCACTTGCATTATTATGCTATTATATTGTCATACTGTAATTATATAATCAGTGAAATAAAATTGTCTTAAAATGACAATAATATCGTTTATCGCAATTAATTTTGGTGCAATATATCGCACAACAAAAAGTAGTTATCGCGACAGCCCTAGTTGCAATCAATTTATTTTAGATACATTTAATAACAAAAATAAGTTGAAAGTCAGTCAACTACATTTGTTTATTTAAATGTAGCTAAAATAAATTGATTGCAACCACTTACCTTAAAATTATTGAGTAAATTAATTTAATCATTTTTTTCAGTGTGTTTTGAATTGTATGCACAAAGTGAGTAAACTTATGAATTTTACTCATATGGCTATATGTTTTGGGGTTTGTTAACCGTGTTGTTAAATATGTTTGTTTAATAATATATGTTAATAAAATACAAAATAAATGCTTTTGTAATTGGTAAATTAGATACAGCATCATTTTTTCAGCTAGCTCACCTTACCTGAGGTTCATTTGTTTTGTGCATGATCTCAAAATGTGTATTGGAATAAACCTTTCAGATAACACATGCATTCAACTGAAAATATCCCAGTTGGGGACGAACTTTAACCAGGTAATAAAGAAAAAATAATCTGGGTTTACAACTTTACATTTATTCAATTAGCAGACTAATGTATCCAAAGCGACTTACAAATGAGGACAATAGAAGCAATCAAAACCAACAAAAGAGACATAATATGCAAATGATATGACAAGTCTCAGTTAGCTTAATGCAGTACATCTGTTTTTTCTTTAGGCTTCTTGAATTCACTCTATTGGCCAGACGCTTCTATTTGTGATTATAATTTGTATTTTTTTTAATCACAAATGATGGAAAATTGGTAAATCACCAATCCAAACATGTTTGAATCCTGACTGAATGTCTGAAAGGCAAAATGTCTGGCCAGTCGTACTGCCAGCAGTCAGCAGAGGGCGAGGATGCATTTGCGACAAAGCTTTGTGTGTATGTGCTTATTTCTAATGCATTGCAGTCAATCTTCCATGTTGCTCTGCCCCTGTAAATCTGGTGGGGTTGTGTGGGTAAATGGTGGGTAAATGGTTTAAAGTGCTCAAGTCATCCTCTGTTGCCATTCACAAGGCTCCGTGCTTCCCAAAAGCAAGGGAAGTAAACATAACTGAATAAATTCAGCCTTGAACCCTGCCCCAGCCTCTCTGACTGATTGACATGTCTAAAGGGCTGAGCCTGTGATGTGAGGCTCATTAACTTTTTTCTCTCAAGGGTCTGGGCCAATCTGTATGGGAAAGGGTTGACATCATTGCTAGAAAGGCTGCTTAGAGTGTGTTGATTCAGTGCAAGTTTGTCCCACTTTACCCTGCCATAGCGCTTGGCTGTTGCCTTGGGAAAAGTTATTGTGCACAAATGATGTCATGGCCATGTTTTCGGCGATTGTATCTGACATCTTTTATCTTTGTGCATGCCCAGCTCTGGCCGAGCCAGGTTAGAGCTCCTGTTAAAGGGTCCGGTGTCATTTATCCACGTGCTTTCACACAGCCTCTTGCTATTTTAAGCAACACGTGAATGGAAAGAAGGTCACTTGGAAGCGTCTATCGAACCAGCTCCCTAAACTGTGGCCACTTCACAACATTTGTTTTGCTCGCAGATCTGATGACCCACATATTTCAGGTCGTATCAGCTCAATGTGCCCATAAAACAATGACCGTGTTTATTTGAATCCTGGAGTTTTTAACCAGCCCACACTTTTTATTGTGCTAGTGTGGTGAGGTAAACTGTTGGTTTAGAGTTTGATATTTGCATTGTCATGGTTACTACTGTGTGAGCAGAGCAAATGTGTGCTACCAAAACAGACCGTTTCTCACCATTGCAATGCACCAGACCTCTGTGTGCATTAGCTCCTATTATGCATATTGCTGTACATGTTTGCATTTCTCTGAATGAGACTTGAATGCAGTAAATTATACTTACGTAAAGGTCATAAACCAGTTTTGTGTTTGCAATAGCTAAAGTTTGCAAGCATGAGTATTGCTCATACTGAGGGACAGTGACAGGTACAAACAAGGCCACAATGTACTTTTAGGCGAAATTGAAGACGTAATATGTGCGGTATTTTACTCAAAATATGACCAACACAGAGTCTGTTTTGGTGGTTCAAAACAACTTTCCAATGCAAACTTTCCAGAAAACTTCATGCAAGAAATTTGATCAGGTTCTTTATTTCAGTCAAACACAACTGAAAACATGTATGCAGTGGAGCTGGTGCAAACATATCCACATCCCTATGATATTGCTGTGTTCTCACTGCTGTCATTTTTGTTGTGTTATTGAGAGGATGGTTTGCAGCATTTATTTACATATTCATCTGGTGTCATAATGTTCACAAACAGTGTTGTTCAACCTTTTCAAACTTGCAAAGAACAAAGATGGATTTCGCCAAGAGTATACTGTGGCTTTTAAAATTTGCATGAAATAAAAAGTCATCCTATCAAGTTTCTAAATGCATGTTGCAGACCTTATAGAGAATTATGCATATGCTTAATTTAAAACAAAATGCTTCGTCTTTATAAATGTCTTGACTTCTTTGACATATGCAGTTCTTGTCCAATCATTTAGTCCTCCTAAACCCCTGCAAGCTAGCATTTATCTGCCTCCACTTTTGAATGCAATCAATATTTGATGCACAGAATCAAGTCTCACCCTGCATTCTTTCTTTTTTTAGTAATCCACTACGGAAGAAAAGGCATTTCGCTATACTTAATTTGTAATCGCAACTTCAACCTAAGTATTAAACTTTGGCATGTCTCACACTATTTGTGCTACAGACCTGAATGATATTTCAAATCATTTTGTTTGTTTGGTTGAGGTGTGCTATTATTATTTTAAGTGACTGGATTTTGTCACGATGCACACACAAGGAGAAATGAGGAGACGCTGTGTCAAGTCAAGTCAAGTCACCTTTATTTATATAGTGCTTTCAACAATACAAATTGTGTCAAAACAACTGCACAATCTCAAAATAGGAAAATGGTGTCAATAATGTAAAATGAGAAGATTAAACACTCAATTTTCATCCATTTCATTATTGAACTCAGGGATGCATCGTCCTGATCAGTTCAGTTTAAATAGTGTCTGTGCAATAAAGTCGACGATATTGCTGTAAATGACGTGTCCCCAACAGGGCCATAGCTGGGGTGTACGGGGCCCCGGGGCAGGTTGTACCAGTGGGCCCTGTTGGAAACTGTTTAATTTGTATGTTCGTTCTATTTATCTATTTGTGCTATTGACACAATATTTAAGTTTTTTCAAGTTTGTAGGTGTCCAGGTACAGAAAACAAATAATCAAATGTAAAATAGCACTGCATAGTCTTCACTGTAAAAATTAAATATACAGTCAATACAAAATTTATTCAGACACCTTCAGCATTTCTCACATGATCACAGTTTATTTGCTATAGTTTAGAAATTGTAACGAAATATGACAAGAACTCAGAGTTAAACTGTGTCGGAACAAATTAATCTTGATAATGTCAGATAACTTTGATAGAAAGGTATGTAATGGATTACAATCATCCAACAATTCAGACAACTGTTAGAATGACAATATTTACACAACTATCAAAACGGTTAAGGTAAGCTTGGTAAGGTGAGCTTCCCTCCCTCCAGGACATCTACACCCAGCGATGTGTGAGGAAAGCATGAAAGATCATCACAGACTCCTGCCACCCGAGCCATGAACCATGAGCCATTAGGGGGATTGTACCGAAGCATCAGGACCTGAACCAGCAGAACGCGAGACAGCTTCTTCTCACAAGCCATCAGACTGCTGAACTCCAGATAGCAAAACTATACTCACGGACCCACCCCTCACACTGGATTCCATCTACACACCAGACACACTGACTCTGACAGCACTGTAGTATGTCTTGCACTGTATAGCTCACGGAACGGAGCGGGCTCTGGAGCGGACTCTGTGGGCTCACGGAACGGAGCGGGCACATGAGTGGACTCTGTGGGCTCCCGGACTGGAGCGGACTCTGGAGCGGACTCTGGAGCGGACTCTGTGGGCTCACCGAACGGAGCAGGCTCTGGAGCGGACTCTGTGGGCTCCCGGACTGGAGCGGACTCTGGAGCGGACTCTGTGGGCTCACGGAACGGAGCAGGCTCTGGAGTGGACTCTGTGGGCTCCCGGACTGGAGTGAACTCTGGAGCGGGCTCTGTGGGCTCACGGAATGGAGCAGAATCTGGAGCGGACTCTGTGGGCTCACGGAACGGAGCGAGCACATGAGTGGACTCTGTGGGCTCAAGGAATGGAGCAGAGTCTGGAGCGGACTCTGTGGGCTCACGGAACGGAGCGGGCACATGAGTGGACTCTGTGGGCTCACGGAACGGAGCGGGCTCTGGAGCGGACTCTGTGGGCTCACGGAACGGAGCGGGCACATGAGTGGACTCTGTGGGCTCACGGAACGGAGCGGGCACATGAGTGGACTCTGTGGGCTCACGGAACGGAGCGGGCACATGAGTGGGCTCTGTGGGCTCCCAGACTGGTGCGGACTCTGGAGCAGACTCTGTGGGCTCACGGAACGGAGTGAACTCTGGAGCGGGCTCTGTTGGCTCACGGAACGGAGCGGAGCGGAATCTGGAGCGGACTCTGTGGGCTCACGGAACGGAGCGGGCACATGAGTGGACTCTGTGGGCTCACGGAACGGAGATGCATCGTGGAAATTAAAATCACCCACAATTAAGACTTTATCTGCATCCAGCACCAAGTCTGATAGAAAATCACAAAATTATTTAATGAAGTCTGTATGGTGCCCTGGTGGCCTGTATAGAGTTGCCAGGACAAACATCACAGGGGATTTATCATTAATACGTTTTTCTCTTGATAATGTTATATGAAGCACCATTACTTCAAAGGAGTTATACATAAGAATCAGAATCAGAAGAGCTTTATTGCCAAGTGTGTTTGCACACACAATGAATTTGTCTTGGTGTTAGGAGTTTCCAGTACAGAAAGTACAAACATAGTTCAGAAAACATTTAATTAAGGTAATAAAAACACGAATAATGAAGAGAATAGACAATAATTATGAATAACAACAGTAATAAAATGAAAATATACAGAAAAGAAAAATGACCATAGACAAAACTGTGAATGTGCATGTGTCCTATGTACAGATGAAGGTTTGATGAGGTTTATTTACAGATGTACAGTACTGGGGTGTGTTATGTGTTGTTTTGGTGCTCAGTGCTCTGTAGAACTGACCAGAGGGCAACAGTTGAAAGATAGAGTGAGCTGGGTGTGAGGGGTCCAGAGTAACTTTCTTAGCCCTTTTCCTCATTCTGGAGGTGTAAAGGTCTTGGAGGCTGAGCAGAGGGGCACCGATAACACTCTCAGCAGTCCTGACTGTCCGTTGTAGTCTTCTGATATCTGTTTTGGTAGCTGAACCAAACCAAACAGTTATAGATGAACATAGGACAGTCTCGATGATGGCAGATTAAAACTATTTCAGCAGCTCCTGTGGCAAGTTGAACTTCCTCAGCTGGTGAAGGAAATATAGCCTCTGCTGGGCCTTTCTCGCAATAGAGTCAATGTGATTGTCCCACTTCAGGTCCTGAGAGATGGTGGTTCCCAGGAATCTGAATGACTTTACTGCAGTCACAGTGCTGTTCATGATGGTGAGTGGGGGGAGAGCAGGGGGATTGAAGTCCATGATCATCTAGACTTAAAGCCTGTCTTTTGAGAATTTTGCTATAAATTGTAGCAACACCTCCCCCTTTGGGTTGCGAAGCTGCGAACGGTGGGCGTTAATTTCACCCCGGACGGCAGGTTTGGGAGAGCCGCGGACAGCGCCGTTGAGTTCCCCTCGGACGTCGGGTGTGAGTGAGCCATGGACAGCGGGCGTTAATTTCCCCGCAGACAGCGAGCATGGGAGAGCGGCTTTGAGTTCCCCACGGACGGTTGGCTTGAATGATGAGAGACTGGCAAACTTGACTCCAGAGCTACAAACGACCTCAAGTAAGCGGCGGCGTCCATGCCGCGAGGGAGAAAACGGGAAAAACTAAAACTGACTCAAACGGAAATAAAACTGGGGAGAAAGGACGCCGCATACTTATTTTGTTAGGTCTGCTGTTCTGTCACAGGAGAAACGAGGAGATGCAGGAGAGTACTTCAAACTGATAATTTAATGATAACAAATGTAGGTACAGACACACGGGAAATCAGGGATGACATTTAACAGTGGCCGGGAAGACAGGGAAACACAGGACCTATAAACCGGGAGAAAACTAGATAATTAATCAAACACAGCTGGGAACTAATCAGGTAAATGAATTGGATCAGGAAAACCAAATATGAGCACGAGAGGAAGAGAAACACTAGACACAGGGAGACAGGACTGACAGATTTTCACCAGCTGTGCAATAAAATGGGTGAAAAAAATCTCAGACATTACTGGGTTTAGAGATAATCGTAAAAATGTACTATTACCCACAATGTTAGGTGTTCTCTGTAATCTAATGTTCTCTGCTGTTTTTTGCCTGCAGTGGTTGTTCTGTAGATCCTCTGATTCAGCTGTTTGCAATGGTGTCTCCTGCACGAGACACCGTTATGACAATGATGAATTAATAATAGCCAAAAGAGGATCTATGACTTCTGGAAGCACCTCTTTTAGTAGTTTTGATGGAATAGGGTCTAACATACATGTTGTTGGATTAGCTGATTTAACAAGTTTATACAATTATTCCTCTCCTATAGTAGAGAATGTATGTGTCAGGTGTGGGTGATAGAGGACTCAGAGTTATGAGAAAGGGGAGATCTTTATTCTCGCCACAAAACACACAAGGGAAGCAGAGATTCCAGAGCTGGCCGGCAGAGTATGTGGACCACACGAGCTGCTGGATCTCCGTGCTATGAGTCCTGCTGCACAAGTGAACAGAGGGACAGGTAAGGAACAGTGAATGTCACATGAAACACGAGCAAGATCAAAACAATCTACTCACAACGAGGAGTAGAAACACAGGGACATATATGGGAGAGGGGGAATGAGCGACAGGTGGGGGAGAGTCAACTCGTGATCCTGCTGCACGATCGGCACTGATTGCCCAGACCACGAGCTGCCGAAAATGTCAGGACAACAAGAGGAGTGACAGTATGGAATTGTTCCTCAGGGGATCTATAGTGCACTATTTAATGTGCTAATGTAGCTGACGGCTGCATGGTTGCAATTTGATCTCTAATAGTATCGATTTTGGAAATAAAATAGTTCATAAAGTCAATACTGTTGTGCTGTTGGGAAATGTCAACACATGTTGATGCTTTATTTTTTGTTACTTTTGCCACTGTACTGAATAAATACCTGGGGTTATATTTGTTTTCTTCTAAAATAAATGAAAAATAATCAGATTTAGCCATTTGTAATGCTTTTATGTAGGATAGGGTACTTTCCCGCCAAGCAATACGAAATACCTCTAGTTTAGTTTTCCTCCATCTGCCCTCCTTTTTCCAGGTTTCTCTCTTTAGGGTGCGAGTGTGCTCATTATTCCATGGTGTTGGACTCTTTTCCTTAATCGTCCTTAAGTGTAAAGGAGCAACCATATCTAAAATGCTAGAAAAGAGAGAGTCCATAGATTATTTTGTTACTTATTTTTTTTTACTTTTTAGTCATTTAACAGACGCTTTTATCCAAAACGACTTACAAATAAGAAAAAGTTACAAAAAATATAAGTTAAAAGTCTATAAATGCTATATATATATACACACATGTAAGAAAATTGAGAAATTAAATAAAATGACAAATGCATACAACAACATTTCAAAACTAAACATTTAAATGAAAACAAAAAAGAAAGCTAAAAACATTTCAAAATATTAAAACAACAACAGGTACGAGTATAACAATTATTCTAACATGACACTAAGCCAAACACTGTCAAAGAACACTGTCAAAAACACATTCTAACAAACAACAACTTACACATAGTAAGAATTGGCTATAAAAACTAAAACGGATGTGAAACAAGCAGTAAGAAAGAAGATAAATAAAAAGCGATACTTATATCCTTTGGCAGTGTCCCTGTCCGGTGGAGTCACACGGTAGAGTCGATGGTCTTTACACTTTTCGGTCTTCTCATGAGGAGGGCTTCACATGACGGCTGCCGCGGTAAACTAAGATTTTTATACCCATCTAACAAAATACTACTCCTATTCAGCTGAACACAATTTCCTGTTAATCACAATAAATAGCCAAGCAAGCGACACCGACACTGACGCGATACAATACGAGACCAAACGTGATTTCATCTCCACACAATAAACAAAACAAGTGTTTCCTAGCAACAACAACTGCGCTAAACACTAATGAGTCAAGTAAATACACTTAGTTAGTTTAATAGTTTCTGTTACATAATCAAGTTATTATGCGCTGTTGGATATGCTGAGGAATTGAGATAAATCAGGAGGATTACTTACAAAGTAGTCTTTTGTGGTAGAAGTGATGGTTCCATCATACTTGTAACAAGGAGTTGATTTTACAGCTATATGGAGTTTACACAAGACAAGATATATCATCGCTTTATTGCAGAATTTCAACACCATTAATATCAATGCCATGTGACAGTCTTAAATCTAGAGTATGATTTAGAAAATGAGTAGGACCTGACACGTGTTGTAGAACTCTGACAGAGTTCAGAATGTCTATGAATGCTGATTCTAATGCATCTTTTTCATTATCAACGGGGATATTAAAGTCACCAACAATTAAGACTTTATCTGCAGCCAGCACCGACTCTGATAGAGAATCACCAAATTATTTAATAAAGTCTGTATGGTGCCCTGGTGGCCTGTATACAGTAGCCAGTACAAACATCACAGGGGATTTATCAGCTGTTTGCAATGGTGTCTCCTGCACGAGACACCGTTATTAAAGAGCGTTCCCTTCCTTGCATGCATTTTTGGTTTTGGCAGTGACTGGACTATTGAGCATGCCCATAATAATCCATTGATCCCCAACCAAATCTACAGCATCAATAATTCTACTGTGGAAATTTTACAAAATAGAAAGTGGATACTCTTGACTCTACACTCAAAAAAAAAAGTTGTTGAACGAACTTAAAAAAATTAGAGTAAACTTTTCCACGAAATTTAATTACATTTTTCCACCAAAATCTAATTTGTTTGAAATGACTTGTTGTAATCTTGTTGTATAAACTTAAATTTCTTCAGTGAAGACTACAAAAAAAAATTGGGTCATTCCTACTAGATAAAGATCAGTAGCCTACACTCAAAAAAATAATTCATTGGATGAATTGTAATTGAGTTGGGCCAACTCAATTTGATCAAATATAGTTTAAATTAAATTGATACATTGATGAAGTGATGTTTTTATGCTTGCTAAAACATTTAACTGGATAATAAATTGTTTCTACACTCAAAATGAATTATTTGTTGGATTTACTTAATTTTAGGCATTAGCCAATTTGTTAGGCATAGCATATGATGATATTGTTACATCCATGGCATGCCCATAATTGTTTCTTTGTTATTAAAACAACTTTGTGTCATGTTAGCTGATCCTCAACCCAAGCACATGCTCTACACTTTACCACAATGGTAACCCCCCAAAACACTAACATACCAGAAACTCTTTTAAATACAAACATAAAAGAACATTAAACATTAACAAGTCTCCCAATTTTATCATCTAAATAAAAAATGCCTAAAACAACATTTTATTTCAAGATTTACTCTCCTTATCCAGCCCTGTGCAAAGCATGATGGGAAGGGAAATCCACTTCCTAGTTACACAAGTAAAATCAAACGAAAAATATTCTTGTTGACTCAATTAAAAAAAAACGTGTAAACCTAATTGTTTTTAAATTACATTGTTTATATTTAATAAAATTAAGTTGGGACCATTTTTACCAAGAGTTATGTTGTATGAGCTCATTTTAATTAATGAAATTGAACAAAGAGCAAAAATCTTTTTTTTGAGTGTAGATGTATTTGCATGTCAGAGTCAAATATTCTGTAGCTTACATAACTATGTGTGTATCACAGGTTGTTTGCTAGCTCGCCTAAGTCACAAGAATTCCTCCTTTAACTCTCAATGATATTGCAATCTCCAGATATAACTCACTGTAAATTTGCTCGATTTGAGGCATTATTTATTTATAGCCAATGGTCATGCTGCACAAAGTTTAATACTTGGGCTTTTTGCAGTCTGTTCAAAACCCACTAATGAAACCTTTCCTTATGACTTCATGCTGAAAAGATGTTGCTCTCAGGGTCTTGGGAATGTGTCCTTCTCACTATTTTTGTTTTATCAGCTTTCTACAGGCTCTTTCAAACTATCCTTATAATGGATAACCCTCAAGCAAAGATGTGGGGATTATACTTGACACTGTAAAACCATTTCCGCCCCTCATTAACCATTTCATTGTTAATTAAAAATCTCTGCTTCAACATAGATTATTTGGAAAGCACAATGCCCTGTTCTCGTCTCACTATGATATTGTTTACACCACAGATAACTTGAACTTCATTAGTGCGACTCTCAGTCAAAGGTCAGAGCTATAATTCAGCCGTCATGTTTTGACTTGACAAATCACATTATATCTGAGCTCACTGCCAAACAGTTACTAGAGGAGGAAGAAAACCCACAGCAGCTGCGCGTTCTTAAATATCAGGTGCTCTGTGTTTGATTCATGCTTGGAGCCTGTAGTTAATGCACATGTCAGACGGTTTACTCATTGTATAGCCTCATTCTTTGTGGTCACATTGTGTTTGCCTAAACAACAAAGGTATGTGGAAAAAGGCAGCCTTTTAAATTCAAGTTTTCTCTGAAGTCCACATAATTTTTATCCCTTTAGAACGGGGGACTGTGATATTTCTTTTAGATTCACAAACTGTAATGTGCATTTGCTTCAAGCAGTTGTTGTGTGTCTAGACTACAAACATCTTAAGCTGAACATCTTTGAGTGATACCTCTACAGCTCCATGATTTACAATATATACTGTATGAAGAACAGTATAGCATTCTCCACAGTTAGGGTACAAAGTTGATCAGTAACTACTAAACAGTATTTGACCCCAAACTGTCAATATTCTTCTCTTATTTTTAATAAGATTCTTTGGTCACACTTTATTTTAAGGTCCAATTCTCGATTTTAACAAACCATTAACTATGATCTTTGTCTCAATAAACTCCTAATTTGCTGCTTATTAACAGCACTACAAAAAATACTTTTCTTACTTAGATTTTTTGTCTTGTTTTCAGCCAAAATATCTAAAAACTCTTAAATCAAGGAGGATTTTCTAGACAAGTAAAACTTATTGTCTTGTTTTCAGGAAAAACATGTCAAAATTACGTGATATTTTGCTTAGAACAAGCAAAATAATCTGCCAATTGGGTAAGCAAAATAATCTTATTTCAAACAGAAAACAAGACAATACATTGGCAGATTATTTTGCTTGTTTCAAGCAAAAACTCACTTAATTTCTACATGTTTTTTCTGAAAACAAGACAATACTTTTTTCTTATCTAGAAAATCCTTCTTGATTTAAGAATTTCTAGATATTTTGGCTGGAAACAAGACAAAAAATCTAAGCAAGAAAAGCATTTTTTGCAGTGAGTTTGCAAGGTAGGCGATTACAGATGTAGAATATGGTCATGCAGAATATGTGCTTTATGTGTACTAATAAACGGGTAATATGTTATTAAAATGAATGCTAATAAGCAATAAATTAATAGTGAGAATTTGTCCCTATACTAAAGTGTTACCAATTATTTGAATGTGTTTTGATTATTACAGTGTTGTTAATGTCAGTTCAGTGGTAGAACATAATGAAATAATATACATCAGGGCTTTGTACTGTATTTAAACCACACTAGTGCTGTGCAACAGGGTTGGAAAACTCATATAAAAAATGCATGTACATAAAAACACTAGGTGCATCCTAAATGGCGTGCATGCACTATACCATCTATTTTGACTAAAAGTGTGAGTAATGCATTCACACAGAAAATGTCAGAAGTAAAAAGGGCACTTAAATACCCAAATTATGCAACTTATAGTCCCTATTTTCCAATGATGAAACAGAGAACTGTATATTTAGTCCAGCTGAAAACACTTGTTCAGTGAGTGTCAGGAGCACTGTTCCCTCTAAACTGGGATTATTCATGTGAAGCAAAGCTGAATTTCTGCATCATTTCTCCAGTTTTCACTGTCACATGATCTTCAGAAATCATTCTAATATGCTGATTTATTATGATTGTTGAAACGGTTGTGCTGCTTAATATTTTTTGAAACATGTGATACTTTTTTTATTTGATTCTTTGATGAATACAAAGTTTAAAAGAACAGCATTTATTCAAAAAAATTTTTTTTAACAATATAAGTCTTTACTATCAACTTTTATCCATTTAACACATCCTTGCTGAATAAAAGTATCACTTTCTTAAAAAATAAAAATGGACTGACTCCAAAAGTAGTGCATATTGAAACACAAAATTCAAACTTTTAATAATCACTGTTCTTAACTTTTTTATTTATCAAAGAATCCTGAAAAAAACATCACAAGTCCCAAACAATATTTAGCAGCAAAACTGTTTCCCACATAGATTATAAATCATAATATTATAATTATTTCTGAAGATCATGTGACACTGAAGACTGTAATGATGTAATTATGCTGACAATTCAGCTTTGCTTCACAGGAATAAATTATATTTTAAAGAATATTAAAATATAATTTTTTTTATTTTAAATTGCAATAATATGTCAAATAGATACAGAATTGATGAGCATAAGAAACGTGTTTAAAAACTTTAATCCTGAAAGATTACAAATTCTATTTAAATGGTTTAATTTAGATTCTTATTATCCACGTCCTGACTCAATGTATAACTGTGCTTTGTCTCAATCAAGTCATGTTGACTGCCAGACGTTGATTTGTGTGAACCCCTGGCAGACGTGGATTCGTTTTAGGTTGATTGAATTAGTGTCTATGCATTTGATTATGTTGATGAGATTAGAACCACGGGAAGTCTGGTAACAGATGTTGATTCAAAGAACCCTTGCCAGACGTGGATTCGTTAGGTTTATTGCCCTCAGAGGCTTGCTTTGTTTGATGTTTGTCTCCACCTCAAAAAAGTCCCTCCTCCAAAAATACCTATAAGACAACCTGTAAATTACTTAAGAAGGAGATTTTCGATGACTACAGACACCAAGGACATGTCATAGAATAAAGAAATTCTGCTGACAATCCAATCCGAAGTCTCCTGGTCTTCTCTTCTGAGTTTTCTACTTTAGAAGAACAGAGTTTTCAACAATCCCAAGCTTATGAACTGCAGTGTATTATACAGTGAAAAAAAACGTAGGTAACCTAAAATGTACATCATTTAGTTAAAATCAAGGGTAAAATCAAATAAAAATAGCATATTGAAGTTAAACGTTTCACACTTTTTAGTGTGTGCTGTACAGGTCTGGTTTAAAGAATGCTTTTGCTCAGGTGACCGAAATGTTCGCCCAATAGAGAAAAGTTTTGCCTAGCAAGAATAAAAATTAGAGGGAACATTGGTCAGGAGTTCAAATATTCTAACAGAATCCTGATTGACTTTACTACACCTTCCACCCGAGGACAACACTCACAGTCTCATGGTGTCAGAGATGTAACTGTGGGTGTATAACCTCCGAGTAGCATAACTTGTCTCCACCCAATCATAATGGCTGTATTACAATCATAGACACATTTGCCACTCCTCTACCTCAGGGAAAACTGTTAGGGCATCACATTTGTCAGGTTTAGATAAAAACGTGTTTAGGCCAAAACTTTTTATTGAGATCTTTACAATTGTAGAGTTGCATAATTAAACAATGAACTTTCTGCTCAAATGCAATCAGAGAAAGAATGCAAACGGCAAACTCTTTTTGTCTGCATCTCTGTTGTTTTTGTGACACGCTCTTTTGGTAACAGGTTTGTCTTTCTGTGAGGTTGAGAAATACTGTCTGTTTCACTTGACGTGCTTTCAAATGATCATTTCCAGCAGTGTTACGGCTGAACTGCAGTGAAAGCCCAGAGAGGCATGTAGTCTGTTCAGACAGGATTACAAGTGCTGACTACAGCTTTACAGCACCAAAGACATTTAGTGATCAGTGCTGTCTCGTTATGTTCTTGAATCATTTCAGGGAAGGTTTAAAAAGGTTCATTTCTGAAAGAAACATTCCCAGTTTATTCTGTGCATGGTTTGTTCTGGCCCTTTAAACGAAGGTAAATAATGGTATACCTGCAGTGCCAAGACTCCACAGTAACCTCTTTGATGGCATCGAGACTGCCGTGCTTGGCTGATGATCTCCACCTCCTCCAATTATCCACTTATTAAAGCCATACATGTTTTCAGAAATGATTTGATCATGATTTCACAACACTGAGCATTTAGCTGAAATAAGCAATGTTGTGGAATTACTATAATTACATGTAAAAGAATGAAGTAATTTAATTACAAAATCAGTGTAACTGTAATCTGTTATAGTTACTGAGAAAAATGTGTAACTAAATTAGTTACTTGGGAAAATGTTAAGGATTACAGGGTTTCATCTGAATATTTCCACACACATACAGATATGATTGATTTATTTTTTCCCCAAAGTGCATTGACTGCTCTAAAATATGAGACAACAATGTTTCAGGAGTTTAGGACGTAATTATTCTTTGGCATGACTGAGAGGCTATATAGCACCGCTTCCATTTACAGAACCTGTTAAGCTCCTGTATGGTTCTTCAGCGGTTCTTTGGCATGACTGAGGGGCTATATAGCACCGCTACATATACAGATCCTGTTAAGCTCCTGTATGGTTCTTCAGCAGTTCTTTGGCATGACTGAGGGGCTATATAGCACCGCTACCATTTACAGAACCTGTTAAGCTCCTGTATGGTTCTTCAGCGGTTCTTTGGCATGACTGAGGGGCTATATAGCACCGCTACCATTTACAGAACCTGCTAAGCTCCTGTATGGTTCTTCAGCGGTTCTTTGGCATGACTGAGGGTCTATATAGCACCGCTACCATTTACAGAACCTGTAAAGCTCCCGTATGGTTCTTCAGTGGTTCTTCAGCGGTTCTTTGGCATGACTGAGGGGCTATATAGCACCGCTACCATTTACAGAACCTGCTAAGCTCCTGTATGATTCTTCAGCGGTTCTTTGGCATGACTGAGGGGCTATATAGCACCGCTACCATTTACAGAACCTGTAAAGCTCCCGTATGGTTCTTCAGCGGTTCTTCAGCGGTTCTTTGGCATGACTGAGGGGCTATATAGCACCGCTACCATTTACAGAACCTGTAAAGCTCCCGTATGGTTCTTCAGCGGTTCTTTGGCATGACTGAGGGGCTATATAGCACCGCTACATATACAGAACCTGTTAAGCTCCTGTATGGTTCTTCAGCGGTTCTTTGGCATGACTGAGGGGCTATATAGCACCGCAACATATACAGAACCTGTTAAGCTCCTGTATGGTTCTTCAGCGGTTCTTTGGCATGACTGAGGGGCTATATAGCACCGCTACCATTTACAGAACCTGTAAAGCTCCCGTATGGTTCTTCAGCGGTTCTTCAGCGGTTCTTTGGCATGACTGAGGGGCTATATAGCACCGCTACCATTTACAGAACCTGCTAAGCTCCTGTAGGGTTCTTCAGCGGTTCTTTGGGGTGATTAAGGTGCTATATAGCACCACTGCCATACAAAGAACTTGTTAAACCCCTTTAAAGGTTCTTTTCCAGCCAAAGAACCACTGTTGGTGCTGTTTAGCATTATTTTTGTTAAAGAAATACAATGCAATATGGCACCTCTTAGCACCATTTGACAAAAGTGGTTGGCCTATGACTATGAGCCAAGAACCACTTTTAGTGCTATATAGCACCATTTGTTTGAGTGTATAATTTCCTATTTGGGTTTATGTATACGCTTTATTTTTTAAGTTGAATAGTTTTTTCCAAGGATTTGTTAGATGTCATTGTTATAGCTGTCATAGCTATGCAAATATTTGATTTCAAAAATAGTATCATAATAACTATATCTTGTTATGATTTTAAATCTGTATCTGTAATCTCAGAACAATCTCAAAGTAAAAAGTGGTGCTGAAGTCAGATTTTGTGGTAGCTGTTTAAAATTAAATTATTGTAATCTTAATTCAAGTGAAAAAGGATATCGAAAGTCTGATAGAGTTGAGTGCTACTGTAAGGATAACCCTGCCGGCTTTAAATGTTTCAAAATGATTAACAGTTAAAAAAATTCATTAGAAATGCATGTGATCAAATGCAATCAGTTACATTACTTTAATAAAGTAATCGAAATAGTTACATTACTTGTTACATTTGATCTGTAACCTATTAAATTTCCAAAGTAATCTTCCCAACACTGGATACAAGCTCTACTGTATTCTGTTTCCTCCACCAAGCCAGTGCTGTGACTCATTCCCATCAGAAAGTCATTCACTTCTGCTTCTCTTCCAGACAAGTGATCAGTACACTTACCCTCGGCCCCCCTCTTCAATGCAGTTACATAACCGGCCCACCTTGCAAGGCAAGAGCAGCAGGGGAACAATGTGTTCAGTCAGTGGCTCATCCCAGTAAAGAGTGCAGAAATCACCCCGTTTATTTGCCCAAGGACAATACTGTCCTGTTTAATCGGTTCAGCCGCTAATTATCTTCTCTTATCGCGTTGTTTGTTAGCAGTTTTTGAGTGTCACTAGTATTGTATTGTTGCCCTAATTCACCAGATCCCTTCATAAACTTTGAGAGCTTGAGAAACACCTTTGTACCTCACTTAACTGGTATAACGCATCGCTGGTCAAATAAACTGGTTACGAGACGGTTTGTCAAAACCATAGTAACTTAGTCACACATCTGGTGTTTGAATCTCGTTGGTTTAGCAGTAGAGAACTGTATGTAGAAATTTGATTCAGTTGCAGGTTCCCTTTTAAGTCATGCTCCTGGGTTCCCCGGGGTACTAGAATATATTCAAAAATTGTGCTTTTATTCTACAAACAGCAGCCATATCCCCCTGCAGCCCAAGACTTGTCACCCACTGAAGCTAAGCAGGGTTGAGCTGGTCAGTACCTGGATGAGAGACCTCCTGGGAAAACTATGTCACTGCTAGAAGAGGTGTTAGTGAGAGCAGCAGGGGGTGCTCACCCTGTGGTCTGTGTGGGTCCTAACACCCCAGTATAGTGACGGGGACACTATACTGTAAAAAAGCACCGTCTTTCGGATGAGACATTAAACTGAGGTCCTGACTCTCTGTGGTCATTAAAAATCCCAGGATGTCCTTCGAAAAAGAGTAGAGGTGTGACCTCGAGATCCTCGACAAATTTCCTAATCCTGCCTCCTAATCATCCCCATACACTGATTGGCTTCATCACTCTGTCTCCTCTCCACTAATAAGCTGGTGTGTGGTGGGCGTTCTGGAGCAATATGGCTGCCGTCGCATCATCCAGGTGGATACTGCACACTGCTGGTGGATGAGGAGATTTCCCCCCTTACTATGTAAAGCACTTTGAGTGCCTAGAAAAGCACTATATAAATGTAATGAATTAATTAAACTAAAGGGTAGAGTCTGGAGCAACTTTACCCCTCACAAGGTGCATGAAAACTATTGTGGAACAATTCTAGCACTACTTGTGATAAGGAGATATTTTATTAAAACAATACCTTATCTTTGTATTTTTGTTTTTTTACGCGTTTCGGCCTCAGATCCTTCCTCAGCGGTGATTATACACACATGTCTGATACAAATCCCCCATTTAAAAGGCACATCCTAAACATATATGGAATATTCACATTTAACTAATGGTAGCAGTCATCACACTAATTACCCTCACAAGGCATGAACTATCCACAGAATGTGTGAATCCCCAATCCAGCACTGCTTGATGTCACAAGATCATCGTATCAGAAAATCTTTAGTTTTTTTTTTTACGCATCTGCCTCAGATCTTCACTCAGGGTATTATACCACACATTCTATAAAACATTTAACAAGGCAACAAATCCTCGTACCTGGATTCGGACATTTACTAGACTTAGCATCATCACACTAATTAACAGGAATGAACTATCCACAGAAGGTAATCCCGCTTCTTTCTTATGCAGATTCACATCAGATCATCACCTTCAGAATTACGATTCATCTTTCCAAGAAGCACACAGAAAACCACCATCATAGAAACTCTTCAAGGGAAAAATCCTCGTACCTTTCGGAAACAGACTTTTCAAATAAAAAATCAATGTTACCACTTCTTGAATTCAGATCAATCTTTTCCAAGAGAAAAGTAAGATGACATTTGGTTTCATTCACAAAAATGTCTTGCAACAGGTCTCTTTAGATCCTTTCCATTGATTGCACTTCTATAAATCACATGTGATCCTTGTCCTTTAATGACGGGATGTTCTCAAACTCTTAACAAAAATGTGACTTATTACATGGGCTATGATACATTATAGTTTATATGTCGAATTCACAATTAATCACATATTTCCCTTCATGTTATAATTGACTCTAATAAAAACCTGACTTGTAATCAGGATGTAACTTTGTTGAAAGTTTGTAAGTTCCAATTAAGCTCAATCTCCATTCCTTAATGACCCATAAAACCTTGACCTGTAAGGTGTAACTTTGGAATGGGTCTTTCAACTTATAATATCCTACATTCATAGCCCTTTAGATCATCTTTCAAAACGTGCCAATACTTCAATAAAATATCTTTAATGTTATTTGTCTTTGGGGAATATGTAGTACAAAAAATAAGGCCTGGAGGTGTTTAGAGTTCACAATCATATCTCGACTTTTAAGATCTACTTTCTTAACCGCCTTACATATCCTCCATACGTTCTTTGAATTATATTTCGCTCTTTCTTAAATTCATCATTATCTTCACAAATCCTTTTCATTCTGGCTAATCGGTAAACCTTTGTTCAAGGCCACCGGATGATAACGCTGCATGGAGAAGAGTCTTTCTATCTGTAGGTTTTGTTATAGTGAAGATGTTAAAATTGTTCCCCTTCTTTTAACATTTAAATCTAAAAACTGAATTTCATCTCTACTATAATTCATTGTAAATTTTAGCCCCAATAACTTACTGTTTAAAAATGATACAAAATCCAAAAGAGTAGTGACTGAACCTGTTGTATTGGTTATAATAAAATGTCTCCTTATCACAAGTAGTGCTGGGATTTTCCCTCACATTCTACAAACTAAAAGATCCACATAAAAATAGACTGAAATCAAAGATATACATTTTAATGAAGTGCATCTATTTCAGATATCTAAGTCCAGAACAAGAAACTATATGTGTGTAACCACAGTTATACTATACATTTAGTCTTTTAGCATATGCTTTTATCAAAGCGACTTACAAATGATGAATCAATCAAAACCAACAAAAGAGCAATGATATGTCAAGTCTGGGTTGGTTAAACACAGTACACTTACACAGAAAAATAAGAGTTTAAAATTGTACCTTTTTGGGTACAACAGTTTGTCCCTGGAGCAGTACCCTTAAAAGGACATATCTTTTTTTAACCCATTAGTACCTTATAGTATTAATACATACCCTTAAAGTACTAATATGTACCTATTAGGGGTAAAAAAAAGGTACAAGTATGTCCTTTTAAGAGTACTGCTCCAGGGACAAACTGTTGTACCCAAAAAGGTAAAAAAAATTCTGTGTGTAGCAAGGTTTTTTTTAGTCAAATAGATAGCACAGAAAATGAATAGAGGACGCTAGAATTAAAGGGTAATTTTGTAATATGATTAAAAAGAAAACAAGAAGATAGAATAAAAAACGATGAAGACCATTGAACATTGCATCATGTTGTAATGACATATGGCGATACTTTTGGGAAACGCACCCCGGAAAACCTTTGCAACCGCAATCCATAATATTCGAACATCATGTTTTGCACAAGCAAGCTCCATTCACCTTTTTTAATGTAAAAAAGTACTTCACTCCATCTGAAGTTTGAACACGTAATGCTGAGTAAATTCACTGTTATGGGTGATATATGGTGCTCAACCCTTTTCCTCCTCATCCTGTTTATGTTCCTCAACACGGTAGAAATATCAGGAAATAGGGTCAGATTTACAAAAGCCAATAGAGGCAGTAATCTATTGTCAGCAGATGAAACATTGATGGATCAAGTCCATTTTAATGACGGGTCAAGAAACTAAAAGTAGAGTTTCTCATCACAATAGTGTGACCAGTGTCAGTTTATTCTGAGGATTGTCCTTGAGTCTGTGTGCTATATCCGACTGATGTTCTGTGTGTGTTGCCTACATTCACAGCACAACTGTGGCCTGGTTTCTTGCGTCTATGAGAACAGGAGAGAGAGGAAATCGGGTTGGCTGAAAGCAACTGTGGAAGTGTCTTGAAAGGAAGCCAGAGGAAAGGGCGTTAAACAGCTCCATCACAGAGTACAATTAAAACCCCAGACAGGTTCATATTCCCTTATAAATCTGACAAACACATCACTAGTACATGACTTGTACAGAAATATGCCATAGACTGTGCAATAAAACACAATGTAGTTGTGTATAACATCTATTACACAATGCCATCAAATGTGAGTGTACACACACTCTTTATATATATATATATATATATATTAGTGGTGGGCCGTTATCGGCGTTAACGTGCTGCGTTAACGTGAGACTCTTATCGGCGATAAAAAAAATATCGCCGTTAATCTATTCTCAAAGTTGGGTTGGGAGCTGGGTCTATACTACGCAAGCTATGATGACTTTCACCCTGATATTTTAGCGCGGATGTATACCTAGCCGAATTGCACTGTAGGGGGCGAGAACGAGTCTTCGAACTAGAGGCTGGCAGTCCGTGATGGACAGATTGTTAACGGCTGGTCTGTGTGGTAATACAATCGGGCAGGACATCCAAACGCTCACCTATCATTCATCAACCTCAAATATGGCTTTTCATCTGAAAGATGTATGTAGTAGCAACTTTACATGGCCGCTCAATATGATGTTAACCTAGAGAAATGTGCGCTATTGAAGTGTTTGTGTGGAAGCGCGTTTGCTGCAGGACAGGCTCCGGTGCGCTCACTTGCTCTTAAAATCTCCGTCATTTTTGGTCATACAGATAAAGGTAGCCTAATACATCTTTCGAATCTGTAAAGACTCTACGTTTATATGTGTGCACTCAGAATAACAACGAAACGTTGCGCTTTTAAGCAAACAGGATGCGCTTTAGGTCTCGTGTGAACTTGAGCGAGAAACTTCGAAACTCCGTCTTTGAAAAATATATCTATAGAGAGTGAAATGTCTAAAAAATAAAAATAGAAGACGTGTGTGTTAGCATGGATGATTTACATGAAATTTAATCTGTGCAACACTGTGCATAAGATGGCTTTCAGTTCAATATAATAACAAAAAACGACATTTTGGGGTTTTATTCAACTAATAAGGTGGGCACGCTGTGATCTGTACTATATTTTTACTGTAATTGACAGTTATCGGCAAAAAAAAAAAAAAAACAACAACACGGGAGTGGGAGGGAATGGGAGTCATTCTTCCGGGAGTGGAACGGGATTTTCCTCCAGTTTTTTCGTGGGATTGGGACGGGAAGAGATTAAAGTTTGTGATGCATTTTGGAAACAGGAGATGAGCCCCTGGTCTAATGCGCCACCTGGCTTGAGAAACCCGTTCTCAAAGACTTACTTTTAGTCATTATTTGGGTAGCACACATATTCTGAATGCCTTCGGCAGAATTCAAATGAGCCATTTAGATTAATCTAGATTAAAATAATTAATCTATGCCCACCACTAATATATATATATATATATATATATGGGTTTCTTTTAAGACAGGTGATTGTTTGGGTTGGTAAAATCAAGCAGCTTCCAATAGCTCAGCAGCTGCTAGGGTTAAGTTAGGGTTAAGTTTAGGGTTAAGTTTAGGGTTAGGTTTTGTTAACCCATCACTCTCACTACATGGGTCAGCTCTACTTTAATCTACACCACAGTTTATTTCTGCTATTTTTATGCATCTTTGAATTCCAGTAACACAAGCTGTTCTCTCTGAAAAAGAAGTTTTAATATCCCATTACACAAATAGTTTTGACTTGACTCTGTGATCATTTAGACAACTAAGAAGCAAATTGTATATAATGTGATTTATGGTGGGTATACTGATTTCAATCCTGTCTACGAATGCATTTCTATTCCAGGGAGAATAAATATCTTGATTTGTGTGTTATTACTTAACTCCAAAACTTGAGCTGAAGTGAAAGTATGTGTGCACTACTGTATAAAGTAATACTGCACGGTGTGTAAGTGTTTTGAACATTTGTTGAAACAGGATCAAAAGCGGTTATGTAATTGTTTGGATGGGTGTGAACGTTTTAGGGTGCAGGAAACTGGCAACATTTTACACGTTTCTGTCATCTCACGGCTGATATGTGCTTTCCTTTTGGTCTTAATGGGTACTCTCACGACACTTTTATGATTGCAACATCACAGAGTGTTTACTAAAACAATTAAACCTCTTGCTGTTAATCATTAGCCACTGATCTTGATTTTGCCGCGCTGGTCTGTGTCCAGCTGTGACTGATGGGGTCTTTAGAGTTTGTCCACAGATTTAGGTGCACACAGGGGACTCATCAGTGGCCAAGCCTGACCCTTATGGCGCTTTTCCACTGCATGGTACGGTACGGTTCGGCACGGCTCGGTACGGTACGGTACGGCTCAGTTCGGGTCGGTTGCATTTCCACCGCAGTTTAGTACCGCTATAGAGTGGGCGGGATTATTCACGCGTCGTTATAATTGCGCCGCCTCTACTGCCGTGACGTCATCGTAAACGCGCCACAAACAAACTCACAACAAAGAAAGGAGACGGAATAGTGTTCTTCACTCTCGGCATGTGGATGTTTTTAACAACAATGGAGAGGTCTATGAATGCTTGTGATTTACCCCCAGCAGCAGAGACTGTGGTGGCAGTGCCACGGGCTGTAACGTTAGATGAGGAGAGCAGGGATGTCCGTGCAGGTGTGCTGCGTTACTTGATTAGTTAACTAACGTATTCATGCAGCGTGTTCTGTAAAGTGAATTATCAATAAACTTTTGAATATTTCAAAATGTACAATGTATCCCTTGTTTTTTTAATTTATGTGATGGTTTTTTTAATCGCGGCATTAATCATTTGTCTTTTTCAAGAGGTTCATTACGTGCTCATACAATGATACATATTTAATATAGTCTGGAGGTACACTTATTCGATCAGATTGTTTTTAATTGAAGCAAAACACAGATACAGAGGTAAAAATATAAACAGAAAACATACTCTGAAAATATAGCAAGTTCAAAAGTAACGTTATATACATAAGGCTTTTTCCTTCGGCGTCGTGCCATCAAGCTCTCGCTGGATCCGCTCCTCGGCTATCAACGAGAGGAACGTCTGAACTTCCTCAACAGACAACGACACTGCTATTTTGTGGTTGATGCAAAAATGTGCGTTTGTTTAAACAGAAGTTGCGTCCGATCCTTCGCTGGCTGTGCTGATTTAAATCTAGCGGGTAGAGCGGTAGAGGAGGGTCTCGTGTCGCAAGTTCAGTGACGCAGTAATGACGATTTTCTCCGGCCAATCAGTGATCAGCAGAGTTTACACGTCACGTTTTGGTAACGGTACGGCTTGCATGGAACCTCGATCGAAGTGGTACTAAAAAAGTATCAGGTACCAGGTACAGTACCCAGTGGAAAACCCCCCAAAAGTGAACCGTACCGTACCGTGCCGTACCATGCAGTGGAAAAGCGCCATTACACTGTCCTGGGGTCAAAGAAGCATTAGCAGGAGGTCATGATCTTTACCTTATCAAGTATCAGTTTAGCAGACAGTGTGTCTGAGCTGTAACAGCCATTCAGCTGTATTACTACTGTCTTTCATATAGCTTTTATTGAATTTAATTACAGTTACGCAATCATCTCTTTTGACTGACCTCCTATAATAAAAACAATATTGATATATTATTTTATTTGTCTTAATGATCCTAAAATAAAAAGTCAGAAAACACTGTAGTGCTGCATTAAAGGAATGATGTAATACAGTAATACTATACCAGTACTGCAATACTGGGTCATTTCCACTTTTTGCTTGTTGTGCATTTCATTGACAGTGATAGACATCTGATAGGAACTAACTGTGTTAGCTGTATTCAAACCATGAACCACATGGATGCTAAAGCTGTATTAATAATACATGCAAAGTATCACCACGATACTCAAAATTGCCGCAGTTCTACACTTAAATAACAATATATGTATGTATTTTAGACTCCATGTCCATATTTCCAGTTACTGCATGTTTTAGCTGTTCCCAAGAAATACATCAATGATATTAAACTATATAAAATACTTAATATCTGGAGATAATATCGTAGTGAACCGCATTCATAGAATGAGGAAGGCAAGTGGACTATACTACAGAAAACTACAAGTACACTTTATAAATAGTACTTGTCACAAGTTTGGACGCATTATGTGATTTTAAAATGTTTTTAATGAAGTCTCTTATGCTCACCAAATGTGCACTATTGTAGTTAGTGCTTGCGAGTATAACACCGCATACGTTTTTCTCCAGAACAGAGGGAGAGTAAGAAGACCACCCTGCTGAAGTGGACCCTCCTCGCTCGCTTTGGGCTAATTGCATGTGCGGTGCTTGTTAAATGAACCTGTCCCATTGTCTGGGATCCCATTGGTCCTAGGGGCTGTAGAGAGGGTCTTTGATGTGCACTGAATGAATGAAAATAAAGAGGTCCATCCAGGGAAGTATTCGCTCCAAATTCTATTTACCTCATTAATCAAGAGTAAGTCTGGTTAAGATTACAGCTTGTCTGCAGCTTTTATGGGAGGTCTTGCACAGATAATAAAAGGGGGCGTGACTCTTGTTTTGGATGAGCTTCATCCTGTTTAAAGAAAAGCAGTGAAAACATCCTGTCACGAGTTAGGTGCATTGATTTGACATCATGCTGTTCAGATTTATACACTACTTGTCTTGAAGAAGTGTGAGATTTCCATAAAAAATGGACCCAAACCAGATCTAGTAACCAGAATGTCATTGAGACTTCAGGATGGACTCTTAACTTGGGCCAGTAAGCAAATACCTAATAAGCACCCAAAACACCCTAGCAACTTCTTGGAACACCTTAGCAACCAAGTAAGTTAGTCTTGCTCAAGCAAGCACAACTGATATTTAGGGCCAGATTTACTATCAACTAGCACCAGTGCAAACCCTCTTTTGGTGTTAAAAAGGTGCGGCAGGATTACTAAAGACATGCAGTGGGAAATTAGCACTGAAAAGCCATGGACAGTTATTTATGCGACTGGCCTTATTGAATATGCATTTGTAGGAGTTTCTCTTTCCATCTGTATATTTATGGTAGGAGAGTATTTAAATGAATACTAAAATGTGTGCTCGTCATTTCACTGGTATTTGCGGCATCATTTAACGTCACAAAAGCAGGCGGTAGTAATTAGCGCTGCTCCTGGTAGATTGCACTGGTCATTATGGAAGTGAGATGTTGCATCTGTGTTCTTTAATGTGCACACTGTCACTAGATTTTCCCTCCCATCGGTGCTTTTATGGAATTACACTAATTTGCCCTGTTTAGTAAATCTGTCCCTTCGTTGGGCACCTATGCATTTTTTATTATTTTTGACCTTTCCATTAATGTGCAATACAGCTGTTTGAGCATGTACAGGATCTGCAAAGTTAAAAAACACAAGGTCCACACCAAAGGGAGCTGCAGCTCTCAAACAGAAAACAGCTGCATGAAACTTTCGTTTGTAGTCCTGCCATCATTTCTATGACTTAGCTACTTTAGCATGTTGGACATCTGCATAATGCCTGCCTACTGGCTGCTTTGGCTCGCCCTCAAACAACAGTTGTTAGTGATTTAGCTGTGTTGAGGACACACTCTCTTTATTGGACTCAGGCTCAAACTGGGATGACAATACATATTGCATACACTCAAAAAAAAGATTTTTGCTCTTTGTTCAATTTCAATAATTAAATTGAGCTCATACAACATAACTCTTGGTAAAAATGGTCCCAAATTAATTTTATTAAATATAAACAATGTAATTTAAAAACAATTAGGTTTACACGTTTTTTTTTAATTGAGTCAACAAGAATATTTTTCGTTGGATTTTACTTGTGTAACTAGGAAGTGGATTTCCCTTCCCATCATGCTTTGCACAGGGCTGGATAAGGAGAGTAAATCTTGAAATAAAATGTTATTTTAGGCATTTTTTATTTAGATGATAAAATTGGGAGACTTGTTAATGTTTAATGTTCTTTTATGTTTGTATTTAAAAGAGTTTCTGGTATGTTAGTGTTTTGGGGGGTTACCATTGTGGTAAAGTGTAGAGCATGTGCTTGGGTTGAGGACCAGCTAACATGACACAAAGTTGTTTTAATAACAAAGAAACAATTATGGGCATGCCATGGATGTGACAATATCATCATATGCTATGCCTAACAAATTGGCTAATGCCTAAAGTTAAGTAAATCCAACAAATAATTTATTTTGTGTGTAGGAACAATTTATTATCCAGTTAAATGTTTTAGCAAGCATAAAAACATCACTTCATCAATGTATCAATTTAATTTAAACTATATTTGATCAAATTGAGTTTTATATTACATATATAATTTGCCTATTTACATTGTCTGTTTTGTATGTATATACATCACTTATCTGTTGTAAGTTTCTTTATTTGCTTATCATATTTTATATTTTACTGTGCCCTGCTGTTGTTTTGTGCACAGACATGGCATGGCAAAACTTTATCTAGTAGGAACGACCCAATTTTTTTTTGTAGTCTTCACTGAAGAAATTTAAGTTCATACAACAAGATTACAACAGCTCATTTCAAACAAATTAGATTTTGGTGGGAAAATGTAATTAAATTTCGTGGAAAAGTTTACTCTAATTTTTTTAAGTTCGTTCAACAACTTTTTTTTTTGAGTGTAGTTACCATAGTATTGTTTACAGATGCTCATGAAGCCTCAGGAGCTAAAACCAGCTAATGGGCCGTTACATTTCCCACACGCTGTAAGCAGTTGACCAATCAATCAGATTGGCTCAGCTGACTATCTGACGATTATGAACGTGTAAATAAGCATAATATGGGCACTTTAAGGCACTATATGTCAGTTCCATCAGCTGATGACCTCTGGATCATCTGCTAATGTCTTGTGTTTGGTGGCAGATGTGCTGCACAGAGCGGACAGCCCAGTGATTCTCCCCAACAACACATGGTGACGTATGGGGTTTGTCCATGTGGAGTAGGTTTTCTTGAGAGGTTCAGCTTGGCGATGATCACGTGCGCATGTACAGTGCCTACATTCTGTGTCTTCTGCAATCTTCAGTTTTTAAAAACTCTCAAATTACAATTTTATGTTTATAGCCCAGTCAGTGTTGCTTAAAAACACTCCATTTAAACCACTGTGTCTATTTTGTGCACGTACTGTTGCACTTTTTAAAGGCTGCCCGTTTTTTAGCTGGTGACTGGATGTTAAAATAATAGAAGTCATGCCTAAATTCTGTTATAGTTTAACAGTGGAAGCTCATCTCTATGGCTCAAGGGCTTCTTCTTGTTGTGGATATCACTTCTGATATCAAATATAATGCTGGGTCTATATGCGCAGCAGAGCACTTAGAAATATAATACTCATGAATCAGGGAAATTATTTTAGTAGGTCTATTTAAAGACAGCATCTGACCAACACTTTACCTTCTTTATGCACATTCTTGGTCTTTTGTGGCCATTTCATTGTGTTTGTAATCATTATAATAATTTTCTCCGCACCTAAAGATATTATTTAATTACTCCTTTTCTATTTATATATGCCCAATCGGTGTTGGCTATAGCCTAATACAGTATTCAATGTTTAAAGGGGATCAAACCTTTCATTAAAGTTGTCCTGAAACCTAAAAACGTTCTTGTCTTAGGATAACTTTGATACGCTTTTTTGATCCACTTCAAATGTACTGTACTGTTACTGTACTGTAAAACAGTCAAGGTAATGCCATAGCATTAATACAATAATGGTTAAAGGTAATTATAACATTAAGTTTGAAAAACAAGTGTTGGCTGAGATGTCAAGAAGCTCTCATGAGTGAATCGTTAACTTTCTATTCTTCACTGTGTTCTTGTAAATGGTGCATTTCGTCCTTGCCAACAACATGTCTGTAAGCTGTATAGCTTTTTATTACACACACATACACACACACACACACACACACACACACATTTGTAAATTATATAAGAACTTAGCACTGTCATTCAGCAAGTATGTATTAAATTGATCAAAAATTACTATAAAGACATATACATATACAGACTTTCTATTCAAGAATCCCGAGAAAATAAATGTATTGCCATTTCTGCAGAAATATTAAGCAGCGGAAACTGTTACTGATAATAAACAGGGATGTTTCTTGAGTATATTATAATTATTTCTGCAGGATCATGTGACACTGAAGACTGGAGTAATGAAAATTCAACTTTGCATCACTTTCCATTTGTTTTCAACTGTAGAAATATTTAGCTGACTGTATTTTTGATCAAATAAATGCAGTCTTTGGTGAGCAGAAGAGCCTTTTGAACAATGTGTAAATGGGTTTATCACGTGTCATCAGTCATCCTGACCACTGTTCCCTCTAAGCTGCGCAGAGAAATAATGTGCCGCGCACACGCAAAACAATTAGTTGGGAAGCCTATTGATTGAATTCTAGTAAAAACGATCGTAATGCTCGGGCAACCCGCTACAGAGCTGATGTTGCTGTAGAGTTAGATCCGCTGTCTTACATAACACGGGCCGAGTGCTGCGGCTCTCAGTGTCCCAGTCAGAGATCCTGGAGATATGTGCTGGAGATGCTGGCAAAATCAACCTCAATCTCTGATCAAGCCAAACTAATAGCTTGTCACCTTTATTTTATTAATGTAATATAAAGAGAATACAAATCTTTTGAATTCGAAAAGTAATCCAGTAGGCTATAGTCACAAAATCAATTGTTGGATTCTTGTTTGACAATTAAAATGGTTTGTACATTTAGCTGACATACCAACTGTTACACTCAACATAATAATAATATTTAACATCTATTCAACACATACACTTACTGTAGATTACTACCATTCAAATGTTTGAGGGATTTATTTGTACGAAATGTATACTTTTATTCATCAGGGGAAGCATTAAATTAATCAGAAATGACAGTAAATACATTTATAATGTTACAAAAGATTGATACAAATATAAACATTTAGTTTTTTGAGCAGCAAATCAGCATATTGCAATGATTTCTGAAGGATCATGTCACACTGAAGACTGGAGTAATGATGCTGAAAATGTAGCACTGCATCACAAAAATCTATTATTTAAAAAAAACATCAAATAAATGCAGCCTTGATAAACATAGCCGTCTTTGACAAACATGTAAAAATCTTACAGACCTCAAACATTTGAATGGAACAGGAGGAAGATAATGAAATGCATGCTGTTGTGTTTGCAAGGACATTTCTGCAAATACTGGGGCTTTGGGGACATTCTGGAGGACTATATCAACATATACTGATAAGTCTGATTCATTTGGAAAACAATAGAGCATGCAAAGTCAGGCTGGAGGTCAAATGTAGCTTGAAAACTCAATCGGAGTAAAACTAGAATCAGAAACAGTCTGTTATAGTAATCTCCTCTCAGTTAGAACAGATATACCAGCCTGAGCAAGAGAAGGATGAAGCTCTTTGTCAAGTTTGATGAATGCAGCTGGAACGTTTGGAGTTAAAGTCACAGTTTAGGGATTTAGAAAAGGTTGTTACAAAAGCACTATGTTGTTTTTGTCAAGCCAACGTAATTAAGGTCAATTAAAAGGGCTCACCAGCATCCATCACTGTCATGGACACACTGATCGCTTCCTTATTCACTGAATCATTCATTAAGCCTAGTGTAAACATCAACCGTACTAATGTCCCAAACAGTCTCTACCACCAGATGACCCAAAAACAACAGACAGGTGTGGACCATCAACAACAGGATGACAGGCCTCAACACCTCCATGCTCCCTGCTGACTTCTACTCCCAGTCATCCACCCAGCCACGTCTGTTTCTGTTTCAAACACACCAGGGCTGATGTTTACATAGCTGCGCCCACAGAACCCAGGGCTCATGCAGCCAGCGGATGATCTAAAGTTACCCAAGATCACCCAAAGCCTGCAGGCTTAACCTTCACGTTAAACCCTGGCTCGTGTGAGAGTGTGAGGCCAGAGAAGAGGCTGTCCAAAAGCATTGTTATTTATTCATGTTTCTTAAGAGTTGCTGAAAGATGGTCGTTTAATCTGCCTATGTTTGAGTTTTGGACCAACTCTGAATTGTCACATTAGATAGTCAAGAGAGTGTGTGTGTGTGTGTGTGTGTGTGTGTGTGTGTGTGTGTGCGCGTTTGTGCGTGCGTGCGTGCGTGCATGTGAGAGAGAGAGAGAGAGAGAGAGAGAGAGAGAGAGAGAGAGAGAGAGAGAGAGGTGTAAAAAGGACACATAACTTCAGCTAAATCTTAAATATCTGCATTTGTATATCTTGTCATAACTTATGACCTTATTTTTTTGGGAAAAACACTGTCTAGCTAACAAATGCAGACACATTTTCTTATTTCAGAAAAATGTATTATGTATTATTATTATTATTTTTTACCAGATCAGTGTTAACGCCAAAAGAAGAAAAATGACAGACAAAATGAGGTTTAACATTTGAACCACATGTAATCTTCTCTTTAGATTCAAGATTACAAAGTCAGAGATTTGACTGTGTACTCAAAAAAGTCCAAATGATGCAAGCTGCTATCCGCATTTATTGTATAACGCTGACATACATGTGTTAAAATGTTTAGTGTGAGATTATCTGTGTAACAAAATCTGCATGTCTTTACTATACATCAAAGATGTATCCTGAGATGCAATTGCAGTGGCTATATAAAGTAGTTATACTATTAACATAGGTTTAATTTAACATGTACAATTTAATTATATTAAAATAATTATTATAACATACATGTTTTTATATTTTAATACAAAGTTTTCTCCCCCAACTTTATGCTTGTGCAGTTACCACAATGGATGTCACTGTTTCAGACTGCTGTCTGTGTGTAGAGGTTATTGTAGGGTGCATGGTGAATTCATTTCTTATTCATATTTGTATATATTCTGCTAAATTTCCGACATTTTCAGAGTATGTGATATTGTGCCGATAACTTACAGATTTGACATATTGTAATTAAAACTTTGATTCTTGATATTTGAATATTTCCAAATAATCCCCTGATCTGGAAACTAGCCCCTATTTGAGAAAGGTTCAGATTTGTGTTCATTTCTCTGTTTTTTCACCCTTGGCAGAAACAATGGTAACAACGCCACAGACACGCTGTTAGTAGTTAGCACCAATGCTAATGTGCATAAGCACTACTATAAGACCCATTCAAACTCAAAATGTCCTTCTGCTTTCATTTGACTGAAGATAGTATGTTAAATGCATTTTAAATTACACCGCAATGAATGTTTTTGTCTAAAACTGCGACTCTTGCCTGTTGTTTGCCACTTCAGTTGAAGAATGGCCCTTTATTACAGCTGAAGAGTTTCAGGAGAAACACCTGAGGCGAAGTTAATGAGTCAGCCTCTGCAACCTGTTAGCAATAAAATGTTCCTCTGGACAAACAACAGGCCCGGACCATAAAGAAGTGCACTGAAGGGTCAAGTGGATTGGGACAGTGGACAGAGGAAGTGTTGAACTGTTTTTATTGGCTCCATCCTGCAGGGGTTTGGTCAAGGTCTCCTCATGTTAGCACATTGTCCACCACGAGAGGCCAAACAGAGTCCAACCTGAGGCTGGCAGGAGGCTGGGTATTGTTGCTAATAATGCTAATTAGCATTGATTGCTGTCTTTACTGTCTACAGGGCTTTACTGCTTCCAACTAGAGCTTAGTCTCTTCTGTGTGCTTAGCCTGACAAAACAAGTTGGCAATGATAAATTGAGTTTCCCCTCATCTCTGTGCAGACCACCCTTCACTGGCCACGGCTCCCTTTGTGCTTTTACATTTTCTCTTTTCCGGCCAAACACTGCAGCGCTTTCTTTCTGTTGCTGAGATAAGTCTAAGTACAAAGTATTGCTAACATTTCTTTTTTGTTGGTTCCAGAACCTTTCAAACTCTAGAATACATGACTGGGAATTCACTAAGATCGATTAATTGAGTGATTGATGATCCAAATTTGCAGAAACTTCTTTTCAAATGTTTTTGATGTAATAATCTACTTTACATAACAATAAGGCATGTTTTTGCAGTGAATAGAATGACATAGACTTCATTTAAATATTCATTCCGCAGCCCTGTTTCAGTATTTCAGTATTCGTTAGTGCATAAGACATGGTTTTTGAAGTATCATATGCTAAATTTGTGCAACTCTCTTCAGTACTGATGGATTCATTATATCATCATTGACTTTAGTCACTGATGCTCTGAAATCTCATTTATATATGCATATGATTTGCTGTAAATGATACCAAAAATGTCACTGTTTATACAAACACAGCGGGCCATGTTTGAGTATGTGGAGGTGTGCAAGATATCTGAGCACTTCATTAACAATTAAAGTAAAGTTTAGGCTTGTATTCACATATGGACCACAAATTCAGTCATAAGGGTACATTTTTCGAAATTGAGATTTATTCATCATCTGAAAGTTGAATAAATAAGCTTCCCATTGATGTATAGTTTGTTATGATATGACTATTTGAATATCTGGATTCTGAGGGTGCAAAAAAGTTTTTGGGTGCTTTTAAAGTTGTCCAAATGAAGTTCTTAGCCATGCATATTACTAATAAAAAATGAAGTTGTGATATATTTACGGTAGGAAATTTACTAAATATCTTCATGGAACATGATCTTTACTTAATATCCTAATGATTTTTGGCGTAAAAGAAAAATGTATAATTTTGACCCATGCAATGTATTTTTGGCTATTTCTACAAATATACTCCAGCGACTTAAGACTGCTTTTGTGCTCCAGGGTCACATATAAACATTGATCAGTGTGCACAGATCTCATCAGATACTGTATGTTAAGCATGGAAGTGATGAAAGAATATTACAAATATCTTAATGACATGGAGGCATTTTATTTTCTGGGCAAACTGACCCTTCAAATGTAGCTTTCTTGTGGCTTCAGAGGGCTTGGGGTGCAGTGCAGGAGTTGTATGGACTACGTATTTGTGTTTTTGAACCGGACAGCCCCAGTCACCATATTTTTCCCAAGCTGTTGTGTTTTGCAGAAGAAAACAGTTGAGCAAACGATGACACAATTGTCATTTTTGGGTGAACGATTCCTTTCTCGAGTGAATGCAGGTGAACAGCGGCTCACTTTATTGTCTCGTTGTCATCTGATCTCCGCGAAGGTGATGTTTCTGGAAATTCAGGATCAAGCGGAAACCAGTCCGTCAAAGGTGCGACAGCGTCTTGTTTAACCAACATCTTAGCAGTCCATGCAGAAGGTAGGCCGCATTGTTATGCCACAGTTTAGTGCTGATGAATAGAAGGCCTCGGGAAAGCCCAGCGAACCCAGACCCTGGAGGGGTGGAAATAATGGAGGGTTAATCCCGAAAGCAGTCCCTCCGATGCCCGCCTCCCAGACCCAGCATGTCTCTCATTCAGATTTAAACACTGAGGACCTACCAGAGTTGAGACGGGGTAAAAAGGGCCTTCCAGTTCTGTAGAGCTGGGAGGGATGCACTTTCTGAAGAGAGCGTTAATCTTCCGGGCCCTCGTCTCCAGGGGCCAAGCGAGCCCCCTTCTTAAATATACCCCGCTATACGAGGCATCTCGCCAATGAGGGTGACATCATCAGCTGGCAGAGCAGAACTGGGAAAGGGGTGTAATGAGGTTGATATGGACACAACAGAGGGTGCACAAACGAATGTGTGTTTCCTGAATAAACAGTGTGTCAGCGAGAGTAATACGGGTTTACGCCGCACGAATCACGTCCGCTCGGTTCCCTCCTCTAGAATTAGGAGCTTGCTTTGTTTCTGCTATTTGTCATGTTGATCGTCTGATCATACGCGGCGGTATGGCACAGGACACACCGAGTCACACTGGACAGAAGAATTTCATTAAGCCCAACGTGAATTACATGCATGCATATGAAACAATATGACAGTGAGATAATGAGATAAGTGAGAGGAAAAAACATAAACATAAAATACAATTCAAAAAATGTTTTATGTAAATTCAATTATTTTGAAAATAAACATAATGAATAAACATTTGAATGTTTGTTTTAAATTCCTTGTTTTTATTGTTATGATTATTATTGTTTTTATTGCTGTGATTATTATTTTTAATGTCTATTTCACTTCCTTTTATGTAATGCACTTTGAATTACCACTGTGTATGAAATGTGCTATAAACTTGCCTTGCCTTGCATAATAATATCAAAAGAATTATGAAAATAATGTAACATTTACCTTACCACATAATTAATAATAATGCCTTTAAATAAATAAATGGTAACAGTTTACAATAATGTTCATTAGTTAACATGAACTAAGAATGAAGATATCTCTACAGCATTTATAAATCTTATTTAATGTTAATTTCTGCATTTACTAATGCATTATTAAAATCAGAAGTTGTGTTTAACATTAGTTAATGCACTGTGAACTAACATGAACAATGCTGTCTTTTCATTAACTAACATTCACAAAGATTAGTAAATAGTGTACTAAGATGAACAAAGATGAAAATAAACACATTGTTCATTGATTGTTCATGTTAGTTAATACATTAACTAATGCTAAATGACAGCTTATTGTAAAGTGTTACAAAATAAACAAACACCAAACTAAATAAATAATTAAAATAATGCAACATTTACTTAAAGTAATGATAACAGAGTAAATAATACCATGTAATTAAATAATTAAATATATAAATAATTATACATTAAATTATTCCAAAAAGAAACAATAATATAATAAATATAATACAATAATAATAATATATAAAACAATAATATTAATATAACTGTAACACTTTACAATAAGGTTCATTAGTTAATGTTAATCAGTGCATTAACTAATATTATCTATCAATGAGCAAACATTTATTACAGTATTCTTTGTTAACATTAATTAATAAAATACAGCTGTTCATCGTTAGTTCATGTTCAGGTCAACTTTGCATTTTAATAATGTATTCATAAATGTTTAAATTAATATTAAATATTTTCAATGTTAGTTCATGTTAACTAATAGAGTTAACTATAATGTTAACAAATGGAAGCTTATTGTTAAGTGACAGCAATATAATAAAGTGAAAATGTAAAATAATACCTTCACAAGAACTTGTCAAGAAACAGGAACTCTGCTTGGCATTGCTCTGTTCGGTGTGTTTCTGATCTGGAGTTGAGAGTCTGTAGGACAATGTCTATGCAAATGTCCCTGCTGTATACATCGCGATGTCCCTTTGTGTGTGTCAGAGACTTTAAAAGACTTGCTTTACGAGGTACGGGTCTTTGAATATTAACTGTGTGATCACTGTTCTTCATGTAAAAACAGGCGAGGGTCAGGCACCACTCGGCTCTCCTCACTGAGGGACCACTGAAGCCCGATTACTCACAGACCCTTCACTTTGCCCAGCGGTCCACATATAGACTTATCAGCCGAATAGTTTGACATTTCCAAAGACATACAGGGTGATAATGACTTGTGAAAATCAACTATTTCTATAAACTTACCTTGATAGAGGCCTCGATGCCCTGGTCATGTATTTATTAAAGGAACAGTTCATCCAAAAATGACAAATCTGTCATAATTTACTCAACCTCTTGCCATTCTTAACCTGTTAGATTTCCTTTCTTCTGCGGGACACAAAATAAGACCTTTTGAGAAATAGCTCCGTTAATTTCTTATTAGTCTATATCCATGTCAAACTATATATCAAACTATATAAGTCTACGGATCCCCGAAAGAGACATATGAGGACAAAATATAAGTCGTATAAATATATTGCATTTGCTCTCAAAACTTCTGTTTTCTCAAAAAACTATTGCATTCCCTTAAAAAAAGCATTGCATTCTCTCACAAAACATTTGCTTTCTCTCACAAAAACGATTGCGTTCCCCAAATAAATGATGCACTCTCTTGCAAAACGTTGCATTCACTCACAAAAGCACTGAAATATAGTTTTTATTATTTTAATCACAAAAGTTCTGCGAGCGACCGCAAGGTTTCTTCAGGGAGAATAAAACATTCAAATATAATTGGTCCTTCTATCTTCCCATCAGAACAGAGTGTGCTCTATGGTTGTTCATGTTTTAATGTGAGACCAGGTAATTGTGAACATGGGTGTGATCAAAATCATGGTGTGGTACAAAGCCATGACTGAGCTGGGAACAAGGAGAATTTAACAGGTGTGTGTACAGCAATAATCCCTTTCGTTATGTTAAAGAAATCCAACATGGAGTTTCAACAGATGCACAAGCACAAATAATGTGTGTCTGCACATGAAGAATTAGTCCATGCAGATCAACTCGCTGTTGTTGCATCACAAAATTCATGTGTCTTTGTTTCAGCTGGCCTGCAATCATATGTTTAATTTTGCTATCTGAGAGCAACAAGAACACACTGATCAGGATCTCACAATGGGTCTGACGATTCACTTTTTTATGTGGGAAATGCGGTATACAATGCCTTCACAATGGAGAGGAGAATAGGAGCTCTCTCTTTATCAGCTTCCCGGGCTTCAGGCCAAGAACAGCTTATTCAGACAGTAGAGTGTAAAAAACGACGATAAATGACTAACTTCGACTTTTATCCAGCTCTGTGGTGATGGTTTTTACCGATGGTCTGGGATTTAACTTGTGAATTAGTCTTTAAGTTGCACTGTTTTCTCTTGAATGTGTTCTTCCAGCTCAGTGCATGTCACCTGTTTAATTGTGAGCCCTGTGCGCTGGTTCTTTGTCTCGTTTTTGCATGACTGCTGTCTCTGGCTTCCTGTAGGGCCACCTGGCTTCCATTAAAAGTCCAAGAGCCTCTGTCTGTGATCAAATGCAGGTGTGTCAGCCATCACCCGTCTTCAAACACTTTCAAGAAAACACACTAGATGCAGTCACCATGTTCCTAACAGCTTCCACAAATAATCAATGCAGCAGTTAGTGTACAGCATTGATTTTTATGGATCTTGTCATTTGAACTGCATGTTGGTGTTTGAAAGGATATGTTTGTGTCAGATTACACATCACTAACAGTTCTTAGCATGTTTTTTGGTTTGTTTTGTTGATGGCTCATTGGCAGAGAGGGACAACATGAAACGGGATACTTTTCAAGTAATGACACAGAGGACTGGTTTGTACAGTCTCAGACAGCCGCCCACGACCGTTCACACAATCTGATTGGATGGCTGCTGTGCAGTTTCCAGGAATGAAGTGCACTATCAGTCCACCAAAATGGCACACTTTATGTGTCAACATTTGTTCCATCACATGAAGTAAACAAGACTATAAAGTGTTCCATTAGTCTAGCGGTACTCAATTCCAGTCCTCGCGCCCTGTTAACGTCTCTAACACACCTGATTCATTCAGATAATCAGCTCGTTAGAAGTGCGCTCCATGCATGAACTGTGTTTCGATTGACATGCTCCCTACACAGTGTCCATTGCTCCCTACTCCCTGGAATTGAGAACCGCTGCGTTGGTCCTTTTGTAATTCAGACTGTGACTAGAGACTACTAAGCATCAGCCAGCTGTATGACACCAAATGATGAGAGGAAAGTGTTTGTGTGAGGCACTTACTTGCAGGTAAATCTCACTTACTCCAAAACAGAACAGTATATTCTGCTGAAAGTTTCATTTCAAAGCTTTCAGGTCAGTGAGATTTTTAAAGAAATTAATGCTTTTATTTAACAAGGATACATTCAATTGATCAAAAGTTAAAGACATTTATAATCTTTCAACATATTTCTATTTCAAATTATGTTCTTCTGTACTTTCTCTTCGTCATAGCAGCATGAAAAAATTGTATTGCGGTTTGTGCAAAAATATTAAGAAACAACTTAAGCAAAAACTTGATAATACAGTAATAAGTGTTTCTTGAGCATCATGTGGTTTCTGAAGGATCATGTGACAATTGAGACTGGAGTAATGATTAGGAAAATTCAGAGTAAATTTAACACAGAAAACTATTATAAAGTGCTAAATATTTCACAATATTGCTATTTTACTGTATTTGTGATCAAATATATGCAGCCTTTGTGAGTATTGCAATCTTATTTCATAATTTGTCTTTTTTATTTTTAAAAAGACCCCGAATTTTGAACAATAGCTTTGTTAATATGTATTACTTTATGACATTTTGCACATACTTTTTGCACAATTGCAGTGACTACAATATATTATTTTAATAAGCGCTGATTTTGTTGCATGCCACTGAGTCTATCATTGTAGAATACACAATGATTGCTGAATGAGCATCATGTAAAAATCTCCCTGCGCTTGGTTACTTTACATATCAATTGAATATTGTAGTTTCCATCTAAGCGGGTGGCTCATATGTGGAGCAGGCTTTGCTGATAGTCAAACATCTTAGTGAGGCTATAGTTCATTTACAGTGGCTGATTTATGAGCTGTCTTTTGATGTATGTAACCACCCCAGTACATCAAAGCAAAGCTAAAATAACACTGCATGTGTATCATCCTGGTAGCATTTCTTATGAATTCTGAATAAAAAGTTCTGAGATAAGAGCAACATTTCCAGATATAAAGATACTGTTCTGGCACAGCAGTTCCCGGCAGTGCTGAGGGATATAGGGGCATAACCTCACAAAAGCTGTTCTGATGTGCCTGTCAGCATGCTGTAAGCTCGAGTTGATCTGCGAGGAAAGCTGTAGATGTCGAGGTGATGGGACTCAACACTCGCTCGGTCACCTGATATCCTCTCATTTCCATGTTTCTCCTGGTTTTTCCTTTCAGGTGCTGGCCAAAGCTCACTGTGCTGTTTCCCATGACCGGTTCTCAGCTCACTTCATTTTGGGTTCTCATCACCAGAACTGATCAAAGCCTTCTCCAGCGCACAGGAAGATTGCAGCGACTGGCCTTGCCGTGATAACAGAACAGACGAGAAGATCAGAGGCTGCCCAAATGAATGTTCTCAGTGTATGAGAACTGATCCTCAGTCAATTTTGCCTTTTGTATCTCGGTTGATGGTATTTTGAACCAAGGATGAAGCTGACTTGAGATCAGTGCTGTTACACTGAATAACAATGGCTTCTGTTTCTCTCATAATGGTTTCTCTCAGGTCCTCTGTTGTGTTCACTGCTTATTCAAAAAGATGAGGATTAGATTTAGTGATAATAGGAAAATTAGTCCTGTGATTATGTCTATTTTTTTAGCATGGAAGAATGCATATTGAGACAAATACCAGGGAGCAGCATTACCAAGTGTTCATGTACCTATAAAATGTGTGTAGGGAGAGCGGGGTGAGTTGAGCCAGTTTGTACGTATGGTGTCTGTAAAGCGAGCACATGATGGTAATGGGTCCAACTTAAATATGCACATCAACTTCAGCATATGGTGCATCCTTGGGAATAATCACTTTGGATATAAAATAAGCTGCTTTCAAAATAGGGCTTTCCAAAAAATAACTGGTATCTTGGCTAAACGTACCCCAGTGAGGGTAAATTGAGCCTAGGGAGAGGGTAAATTAGCCAGTGAGGGGTAAATTGAGCCTAGGGAGAGGGTAAGTTGAGCCACATGGAGTTAAACTGTGCCATTGATTATGCCGAAGTAAAACTGCACATTTTGAGTGAGGTCCCCGGTAAACTTTACATTTCAGGGGCACATTATTGGGGTCACTTTAACCCATGGGCATGAAAAACAACCTGTGGCAACAGTGTTAAAGTGGTCCAATTCTGCGGGAAAACCGTGGACTTGGCAACACTGGACGGACTGGCCATCCATCCAGGGTTTTTCTCCACCTGTAGCTCAACAAAGTTTTATTAAGACATACCGGTCTTAACTTCAAAGCCATTTTAATTATTTAAAAATTTCAGAACAAAACAAAGATTAAAAAATTGATCTTATACAACTGGGCTGACATCCCACAAATAAATGTGGCAGGGAAATACAATTTCATAAATAGGCCAATTTTATAAACAAGGCCTATTTACAGTTTTCTCAACTATCAGGTTCAAAACAAAGAACAAAATTAAAAAGTGTCTGGTCTAAAATTAACGAAATATACTGAAGCATTAGAGTAAAATAATACGTTATAATCAGGAGGGGTGAGCCATGGCTCACATTACCCCAGGATATCTGACTCAGATGAACTCCGTTTAGAGCTAACAGTACAGCCTCCTACTATAACCTCCTAAAGTACAAACACATGTGCTATTTTACAGATTAGTCTGTAGTTGTTCAGACACAAGAAGCATGAGTCCTTGAACAGCCAACAACTGTTTTTGAACATAAACATATTAACCAATGATTGGGTGAGAAAAATGGATAATGCATATCACAAATTGTGTTTAAGGTTGTCTGGAAACAAGGGGTGCTTAGCTTCCCTGCAGGCTCAAATCACCCTCCTCTCCCCTATACACTATATATTTATATATACCCTATATATTTTCATTCATATAGCTAAATTTAAAGATTATGAGAAGATTTTTTTCTTGGTAGTGAAAATTAGAAGCCTACTATGGAGAAGGCCTACTTCATGAATATTAATTAGGTCACGTTGAAGTTGCTGTGTAACTTTCCTATAGCGTTTAGTAACGTATTTTATTTTTTTGTAATAATGTAGTAAATTTCACGATTTTATAGGACGGTCCACTACATACCAGTGTGTGCACTTCTGCTAAATCGGTTAGATGTGTGGCACGTTACGTAATTAATATTCATGAGATGATTCTTTCTCGTAGTAGGATTGGTAAATTCCCGCGGGGGAAGCCCAATGAGTGCATCAGCTGCTGCGCATGCGCACGAGGGAGCGCATCAAAAGTTAGGGAGTTTTCAGTGCACTGAGTGTATTAATGAGACGCTCCGGCGTTCAGTGTGTGTTTGCCATTGTTTTATGCTCATAGACACGCGTGGACATTTCTGGACGGGGAATTCTATTATAGAGTTTTATTTAGCTCTAAATCGGATTGCATGCGTAATGACACGAAGTAAAACGTAAGTAGTGTTTTATTTGTGCTTCTCTCTTCCCGCTGCACCGCACACCAAACCGAACTCTGAATAGAGTTTAGGCATTGAGTTTGTATTTTCACTGGCGTTACCGAACAGTATTTCACACTATATCTAGTCTCTTTGCCATTTTAAATGGTTATTTATTTTAAGGCAGTTCTACACTAATTATTGAAATACGCGTTTCTGTTCTACACATTGGAGTTGTTTATTTGTAGGATATTTATAAATAAGTGTTTAATTAGCAGATTTTGTTCATACGACTGCAGAGACCACTTTCCAAGACGTTCATAAAGTTACTCATCAAGCTTTAATCGGTGTGTATTAAACTGAACTATTATTTTAACTGTGATAAAGCTTGATAGAGCGCGCTCAGGTGGCACTGAAAATAATGAATTATCGAGTTCAGTGTGCAGACACGAGAGCGCGTCATTCTATTCTATCTGTTAGTTCTATTCTATTTCTGTTCCTCGAGACCGACAGTGTTGGGTTAGTTACTCAAAGAATGTAATATATTACTCATTACTAGTTACTCCTTTCAGAAGTAATATTGTTACTTTACTGATTACTTTCTGGCAGCAGTAATTAGTTACATTACTGTTTCTTCACGCCCCACGGAAGTTGTAACTGTGTATCTCACGCATTAAATTATTCTAGAATGTTACTAACATATGTCTGCCTCATCATTTGACCAGAATCCACATCGGATCGCAATCAGAGGTTATTAAAAACACTCAATAGTGATTGATAATCACATTCAAGTAGAAATGTTGTATTCATCTCATTAATTGTCATGTGTAGCTAAGCTAATTGTAATTTCTCTGTTACCCATGTATGATTATATTTCATTATTTTATCAAATCACATGAGTTTGTAAGAAACTGTTTAATTTTGAGTTATAGTAATATAATGCACCACATGCTGATCAGAGGGATGTAATGCCAGAGTAAAGTACAGTCACCACAACTTACACCGTGTTCAGATCATTTTTCCTGACAAAATCAATATAATGCAATATTTCTATCTGCTAAATGTAAGCTTATAGTCCAAGCTTGCCTGCTGGACATCACATGCATGGGCAAGTCCTGAAAATTATTAAAATAAATCTTGGAATTATTTGATTGTTGGATTTTAAATCAGTAGGGTTGAGGCATCAAAAGTAAGTATAACTAATAGATCAAAAGTTAGTTAGTAAGTAACTAAGCTGTTTTATGGATGGTAACTGTAATATTAATACTGAAATCTTATTAGTAATTAGTTACACTACTAGTTACTGCAAAAAGTAATATTATTACAGTAACTAGTTACTGCCCAACACCGTAGAGCGATATATATGTATATATGGGCCAGTGGGACTCTTTATGGTGATCTGCACTGATAGGTTTGCTTGTGCAGGTTCTTTAATAAACACCTGCTGACAGAGATAGTGTGTTAAAAGTATTTAGTTCATATTCATGATAGCACAGTTGAGTGCACTTCCATGATCTTAAGTACTAAAGAATATGTTTTTAAGTATATTAAGTACACAACTAGTGTGTGAAAGTATAGAGCACTTTAAGTAACTTATTTATGTAAGTGCACTTTTTTTCCCTTCAATACAGTTTAAAAGCATCCCAAGATGCACCTCATTGATGGCTGAGAAAATGAACCGTGTGAGAATTGTTTTAAAGTCGGCACACAATTCCTATATTTTTATTCCCATTCTTTCATTTTGATTATTATTATTATTCCAAAAGTTGAAAACGGTGCAGAGTGTAGTTTTTGGACGTGCATGTACACATCACATGGATTCCGGTTACGGCATGCTCATGTTTTTGGCAGCACAGCCTCTTGTTTGCTCTGCCAGTAATCCAGAATCTGTGTCAGCTTCTCTTTTTCTGTCATTGTCCCGTGGCCTCATTCGTGTTCACTAACTGGACTGGAGGAAGGTGTGTAGATGCTCGGAGCACACGGCACATGTGGTAGGAGTTTCTCAGAGGAGGAAGGGAAATCTCAACACCTCGGACCCTTTTGAAAGTGTAACCTCAGGTTAAACTCTTCCCTGGCCGAGGGGAAGTACACACTCATTACAGACACCCTCGTGTTAATGGGTGACAACAGCTGCCAGGTGCCTGACCCCATAGGCTCACTTTGGGTTGCCCCGTTGCTGTAAACAACCTCATTGTTTGTTGACTGGTGCTCGTGTGCTTAAGGCACGCACGTGAGGAGGAACTGCATGATGTAATCTGGCCTTGCTATAGGAGCTGTGATCAGCTGGACATTTTGCTTTTGATTTGACTTTTTGCATTAAACCAAAATTATTTCTGGCTAGTTATGTTTAGGTTCAAATGTATATGTATACAGCACCAGTCGAAAGTTTGGAAAATAAAGACTTTTTATTTTTTGAGAATTTTATTATTTAATTTTTTTGCAAGATTAATTGATTAAAATTTTCAAAAGAGCAGCAATTATTTGAAATGGAAAGCTTTTGCAACATTATGCATGTCTTTGCTGTCACATTTGTTCAGTTGGTAATCAGAAATGTTTCTTGAGCAGCATATCAGCATATTAGAATCATTTCTGAAGAATCATGTGACACTGAAGACTAGAGTACACTCTTAAAAATAAAGGTGCTTCACGATGCCATAGAAGAACCTTTTTGTCTAAATGGTTCCATAAAGAACTTTTAACATCTGAAGAACCTGTTTCACAAAAGCATCTTTTGACGAAAGAAAGTTCTTCAGATTATAAAAAGGTAAGAAAGAGATGTTCTTTAAAGAACCTTTGACAGAATATTTCTTTATGGAACCAAAAATAGTTATTCTATGGCATCGCTTGAAGAACCTTTTGAAGCACTTTTATTTTTAAGTGTAATGCTGAAAATTCAGCTTTATCATCACAGCAAAATGTATATTTTTAATATATTAAAATAGAGAACAGTTATTTTAATTTATTGCTATAACTTTAAATTGCATACTGTATTAACATAAAACAGTAAAACCAATATTACTTTTAGAAACCGTAATATTGTTTTTGTTAATCATTGGTGAACATAAGAGACTTCTTTAAAAAAAAAGAATGTTAATTCAAACTTTTGAATGATAGCGTACATATAAAATAACAACTATTCATTGGTTACAATCTATTTAGAGAAGTCTGCGAGTTGATCTATTTTTGTTCTCATATTTTGAGTGATTTTAATTCGCATGCTGTTTTATCAGTTTGCAGTGTAAATGTTGTTTCAGTGTATCTATCTTGTTTCCCGCTGCAGATATACATCACAGCCGTGAGGAGAGAGTGGACCGCGTCTTTCCTGTGTACTCTTCATCTGTGGTATATCATTTGTCTGGGAACTAAATCTTCAACATTTCATGGAACAGACTTTGACACCCAAGAACAAGAAATGACATCCATGGCCCCCATCCCACCACCTTCGATGCCTCCTCCGCCGCCTCCTCCCCCTCCTCCTCCTCTTCCTCCTCCCTCCTCCTCCTCTTCCTCCGCCCGTCTCAGCCTGCGGTCTGACCCGAGTCGACTCCGGCCGCAGACACCGGCTTCGCAACCTCAACTGGGAGCGGATCCCCAAAGAGCGCGTGGAGGGCCGTGAGAGTGTGTGGAGCGGCTCTCTGGATGAGGACTGTGAGCTCTGCATTGACCTGAGCTCTCTGGATGAGCTCTTTGGGCAAAAACAGGGTGACCGGCCAGACCGGGCCAGCGGCTTCCGGCGCAGTTTACGGCGCTGCGGGTCTCCACAAGAGACGAGTGCAGACAAAGTAAGAGCAAGTTTCAGTATCTACCACATGGATAAAGCTACTTTTTTTGCAACATGAAATTGAGAGGTCTTTTGAAAGCCCTGTGTTGTTGGTTTAAGGTCATGACCATCATATAACTTTCAGACATGGGATGTTTTTGTTCATAAACCGCTGAATGGAGCACAAAAATGGAATGGATCAGAGTTTATGAAAGTTAAGCATTTAATTTCATACGCTCATGACTCAAGATGCTGGAAAAACCAGCAATGACAAAGACCTCATCTGCATGTTCAATTAAAAATATACTTTTAATTTATTGTTGAAGGCTATGGAATTTTTTGCAAGACTTCCCTCTTTTTTTATAAATGTATAAACTTCATCATAATCAACTTAGTTCAATATTTACAGCATATTTAGTGAACAACTTGTATTGTTTTATTTAAACTAAGCGGTCACTTTTGCAAACTTGTCTTAGTTTGTGTGCTGATTACATTAATTTGTGTTTGCAGGTAACGCTGCTCGACTCAAAACGCAGCATGAATGTTGGGATATTTCTGCGGCAGTTGAAAATGTAAGTTTTTACTAGTTATGAACAGTATGTGTTAGCCAGGCCCCTTGAAAAGACTATATTTGCTCATTTATCTGCAAAAAATGTAATCTCAATAAATTAGAACGTCGTGGAAAAGTTAATTTATTTCAGTAATTCAACTCAAATTGTGAAACTCGTGTATTAAATAAATTCAATGCACACAGACTGAAGTAGTTTAAGTCTTTGGTTCTTTTAATTGTGATGATTTTGGCTCACATTTAACAAAACCCCACCAATTCACTATCTCAACAAATTATAATATGGTGACATGCCAATCATCTAATCAACTCAAAACACCTGCAAAGGTTTCCTGAGCCTTCAAAGTGGTCTCTCAGTTTGGTTCACTAGGCTACACAATCATGGGGAAGACTGCTGATCTGAGTTGTCCAGAAGACAATCATTGACACCCTTCACACGGAGGGTAAGACACAAACATTCATTGCCAAAGAAGCTGTTCACAGAGTGCTGTATCCAAGCATGTTAACAGAAAGTTGAGTGGAAGGAAAAAGATGCACAACCAACCGAGAGAACCGCAGCCTTATGAGGATTGTCAAGCAAAATCGAGTCAAGAATTTGAGTGAACTTCACAAGGAATGGACTGAGGCTGGGGTCAAGGCATCAAGAGCACCACACACAGACGTGTCGAGGAATTTGGCTACAGTTGTCATCAGAGGCGTCTTACCTGGGCTAAGGAGAAGAAGAACAGGACTGTTGCCCAGTGGTCCAAAGTCCTCTTTTCAGATGAGAGCAAGTTTTGTATTTCATTTGGAAACCAAGGTCCTAGAGTCTGGAGGAAGGGTGGAGAAGCTCATAGCCCAAGTTGCTTGAAGTCCAGTGTTAAGTTTTCACAGTCTGTGATGATTTGGGTGCAATGTCATCTGCTGGTGTTGGTCCATTGTGTTTTTTTAAAACCAACGTCACTGCACCCGTTTACTAAGAAATTTCAGAGCACTTCATGCTTCCTTCTGCTGACCAGCTTTTTAAAGATGCTGGTTTCATTTTCCAGCAGGATTTGGCACCTGCCCACACTGCCAAAAGCACCAAAAGTTGGTTAAATGACCGTGGTGTTGGTGTGTTTGACTGGCCAGCAAACTCACCAGACCTGAACATAGAGAATCTATTGGTATTGTCAAGAGGAAAATGAGAAACAAGAGATCAAAAAATGCAGATGAGCTGAAGGCCACTGTCAAAGAAACCTGGGCTTCATACCACCTCAGCAGTGCCACAAACTGATCACCTCCATGCCACGCCGCATTGAGGCAGTAATTAAAGCAAAAGAAGCCCCTACCAAGTATTGAGTACATAAACAGTAAATGAACATACTTTCCAAAAGGCCAACAATTCACTAAAAATGTTTTTTTTATTGGTCTTATGAAGTATTCTAATTTGTTGAGATAGTGAATTGGTGGATTTTTGTAAAATGTGAGCCAAAATCATCACAATTAAAAGAACCAAATACTTAAACTACTTCAGTCTGTGTGCATTTAATTAATTTAATACACAAGTTTCACAATTTGAGTTAAATTACTGAAATAAATGAACTTTTCCACGACATTCTAATTTATTGAGATGCACCTGTATATACTATATTGGCCACTCTGCTCTATAGACAGCTGTTTTAAAAATGGGGCAGTGATATTGTCCCATTTGTTACAAACAGGAAGTGAAGGTTTCCTAAAGAGAGCGTCTTAACACTTCTCACAGCCAGTAGCTGCAGGTTATGTTTATTTTTGAGCCGTTGATTGCCCTCAGAAGATGCTGTCCTGTCAGAACAGCTGGGTTTGATGGTCACTGAACGTGGTCAAAGGTCACACCTGCTTTTTGGCCAAATGAGCCTTGATGACAAATGCAACCTGAACTCTGCACTGGCTTTTCATAATTTGCTCTGAGATTAAATGCAAATTTTGATTCAGGTGTTTCCAATGAAATATTACAGAGTGAAAGCAGCTCATACTGGAAATCATAAGCCTTAAATCATTATTCATCCCTTTCAATGCAATTGTCTTTGTTTTATGTTTTTACATGTCAGCGCTTGCTTGCTGAGTAAATATATGGGTGCAGCAGTGCCCATTTGAGTTTGAAAAGCCTTTTCATGGGACTGATGTCTGTCAGAACATGTGGAGGAATTACAGAGAAGTGCTTATGCTGGCAAACACAGTTCCCTGTGCTTGTGCAAGTGTACTAGTGTGAATTATACTCGGCCGTGGCCAAAGCAGGGCTTTGTTGCCGTTGACCCATGTACCTTTTATCATTGTGCACTCAATCAGGAACCGCAAGAGCCTTCAGTACTTTCTGACATGAACAATTTAGCCAGAAAAATAATAGAAAATAAACAGAGTTGTGGTCTTGTTGAACCTCTTTTGATCTAAGCAAAATAACCAGGTGTGTGTGTGTGTGTGTGTGTGTTCGTCCTTTCCTCTGGTCTGAGGAACCAAGTTAAACTGGCCTGACAAGCATCTATGACCTCATTTAGGTCAACGGCACCAAATTCAAAACTGTCCAGTACTAGATTTCTCTAGCAGATTACCACAGAAACTGTATTTTTATCATTTATTTGCTAAAAGAACAATCATATTTACAGTAATGCATTTAAAATGAAGGTCTAGGGGCAAGTGTTGCACTGGAGAAGTGTTCAAAAGCATGGTATTTTACAAGTATTACCATCAATATGAATGTTAATGTGATGCTATTGTGCTAAAAATCAGTCACTGACCTCCTCTGTCCATCTATAGTATGTACTATTCGTTTTCACACGAGATCCCGACACCAAAAAGGGACGGTTTACACAGAAAGGGACACTTGCCCATAGACTTCCAATGTAAATGCATACATATGTACTATTATTATTAACTAAAACAATTTCATTTCTTGAAATAAAAAATAAATAAATGACTAAATGAAAACAAAACAAGCTTATTTTATTACAGCTAGTTGCCAAAGCAGCGTTTCTCATTTTGCTTTGAAGTACTAAAATTTCAATAACTAAAACTAAATAAACTAAAACACTTTTAAACTGAGGGATAAAGTCATTTCTGTTGAAATAAGTGTTTTTTGAGATGGTATAAAAGTAGAACACGACTCTAAGGCCATGGCAAATTTTCAAACGTTGAAAAATAAGTATGAGTTCATGTTGTTAATCACATTTACACACTACCTCCGAAACTTTCGTCCGTCATAACAAAAACATTCGGAGCAAGTTCGATTTTCTGTTTTCTCATCCATAGCAAGCATTTTGATAGGAAAGGATGACGAACATGAGAAACGCACGACTCTGTGTGCATGGACCGTTATTCCTGATTCAGCTGAGCCAGAGATTTGTGCTGTACATGGACAGAGAAAGTGATGTAATTAGTTTGCTCTTCCCTCAGTGCTGCGAGGGAGATTGTGGAGGATGTGCGGCGAGGGGTCGGAGAGCGTTACGGAGCTGAGAAACTGACAGAACTCTGCAAGCTGCTGCCTGATAATGACGAGGTATTGAATACTCTGACACATCTGTCCTTCCACGCTTCGCTCTGCTTCATATTAAAAACAATTAGACATGATGCTGCTTGTTTGAAATCATCGGTTTACTCCACATGATCTCCTGTTACACTTTCTGATTTATTCTTCCAAACAGGAGAAATCTCGCTGGGGGGGTAAGGAGATGATTTGCCTTAGAAATTATTTCTTTAAAGAGAAAATTGAGAAATACTAAAATATACTTCAAGTGAAATCCAAGAATGAACAGGCGTGATGGTATTTTAAAGTAAATCTGGTCAAAGGGAAGTTATTGTGGAGCTCACGGCGCAAACTTTCTGTAAAACCAGCTGTTAAAGACTGAACTGATGGAGAACTGTGACTGGTTCGTTTTAATCTTCGATCCAATTTTAGTCCAAAAAACATTATTAACCTAATTAATCTAGACCTAAAGCGCACAGCATTCTGGGAAACAGGATTCAATGCAATGTGCTGAATATGCCATGGATATGTTTGCATGGATAATATGCCATGGATATTAATTATGTAATTGAGGTGTGTGTGCTGCTCTGTGGCTCCACCGGCTTTGACATGAAAATATTTAATTTCTTCATTCAGTCCAACACACTACAGCTCCTGCATACACATCCATGGCATATTCAGCACATTGCATCGGATCCCGTGTCCCAGAATGCTGTGTGCTTTAGGTCTAGAGGAATGTTAATAATTATTATTATTATTTTTTTTTTTTTACTAAAATTGGATTGAAGATTAAACTAATTTTTTCAAGACATGTAACTGGATGCTGTTTCACTTGCAATTGGAAAAAAGTGCTTGTCATGACACCCTAGACATGTATAGTGAAACTACACAAAGTGTCATGGTACCACACAATAGTGTTAATTCATAATTCAAATATTCAATACATGCTCAAATTAAACCACATTTACAGAAAAAAAGAACCATTCTCTCGCATTCAACTACTTTTATTTCCAGCTAATTTCTTATCATGTGTAAATGTGTGTTTAACATTAGAAACAGGCATGTGGCAAACAGAAAAGGAATGAGGAGTTATTATTCTAAAGAATAAATATTAAGTCGCATTGAGTATCTCGTGTGTTCACCCGCTGCTTTCAGTGCTAGTGAGTCTCATCCTCATCTGCCAGTTTTTGCTCTGAGATGTTATTCCAGGACATTTGCAAGTTCTCTAACACATATTATGGACATTGCACTTTATTCGGTTCAATTAAAATTTGTGTTTATTTGTAGAGCACTTTTCATAATTCGTTGCAAAGCAGCATCTCAGAAAATGAATGTTACATTACGCTACATTACAATTAAGAGAAATGTATTAGAGATGACTACACCAAAGTAATGTCCATGTTTTAAACTCTGGCCATGTCTGCAGTCCTCGTGCCTCCTGAAGTAGGATTATGACATGTTCACTCTGGACTTTAAGCATCTTTCTTCTGGTGTTTTTTTAGTGGAGAGCTCTCTTTAAGGACCTGATGATTAAGATCTTACTGTTATAATTATCTGCCGCCTGTAAACCGTGTGTGTCTTACGAACTGTTCCACAGGTGCATGTTCAATCAACCATGAAACATTATTTCACAGTATGAGAAATATTGTTTAAACCCTGTCCTATACAGATCTGTAACGCTTATGTGGATTTTACAAAATTATAAAATACCGTTTTTTTTTGTTTTTTATATAAATGAAAGCAGATCAAATGTTCCTCTCAGACCAATTATTCAGAGATGCACTGGCCACTCTTGTGGAAGAAGCAATCTCTGTCATGTAGTTTACAGTAAAGAAAATGCCTTTTTGTATATAACTTAAATCACACATTTTTAAATTTTAGTAAATAGTTTGCCATAACAGCAAGCGAGTGGTATTTAGATCCAAAGACATGCATGAAACAGACGCAGCTCACAAGAGAAATAAGTGCAATAAACTGAGTGCATTTATAAAAACTTCATATAGTTAAAACTGTAATTGGATTTTGATGAAGAAAATGAGTAAATTACAGTATTAATGAAATTAAAACTATATTGTTGAATCCTTTAGAAATAGCGGTGTGTGATTGATTCAGTTCGTGTCATTAAATCCTCAGGCTACCAAAGTTGACGACCCTGGTTATAATCAGCGAATCTGATAATACTGTGCAACCCTAGTATACAGCATTCATCATCACACATAAATCTACTTTGCATTTGTTTGTTTTTGTCCAGGAGGCCAGATTGAAAAAGTTCAGCGGAGACCGTAGTTTATTGGCAGAGCCGGATCTCTTCATTCTCACGCTGGTGGAGTTACCCAGGTAAGAGTTCAGGACTGTAAATGCTCCACGTCATAGTTTCATTAATCTGCTCATCATCATCATCATCATCATCATCTCTAGCTTTCGCATGCGCCTGGACGTCATGATCCTCCAGCAGGAGTTTGACCCTGCGGTGACCTCTCTCTGTGTGGCGGCCAGATGTCTGCGGGAGGCGGCTCGAGGTAAAAACTTCCTCTCTCTTGATTTGTTTGGACCTGTTGCAGCTCTGAAAGCATTCGCTTGGCTCCTAAAGGAAGTTCATGTGTGAGATCTTGTGCTCAGCCTTTTATGGAGTCTTGTTCTGGTGTTTGATGGTGTAAGTGGATCCTGATGGATGTGGTTGACGCTCATGTGTTGTTTGTGCAGAGCTGCTGAGCTGCCCGGAGCTTCACTACATCCTGCGACTGGTGCTCAAGGCGGGAAACTACATGAACGCTGTAAGTGTTTTATCTGACGCTTGTGCATCAACACTAGGGTGACCATATATTAGTTTTCAAAAAAAGAGGACAAATGGGGGAAGGATGCAGACCGTGGGGGGGTGGTAAGGGGTGTTGGGTTTGAGGGGTGTCAATTAGCCCCCAAAGTATCACAATGACCATATACCAAAACTCAAAATATCTCCATACATATTTTACAGTCACTGTTATGCAGATTGATCATCAACACAGCTAAAAGGCTTCCTAACAGTGGCCCTCCTTCACAAAACTTAACATCTACCACAGTTTTATTATAGGTAGAATGCAAAATGTTTCAATACATGCATTTCAGTCAGATGAAATTTATGCAATATTTCAAACCTTTAACCCACAGGAGAAAATCAACCCGCCGCAACGGTTTAAAATCAGACAATTTTTGTTTTTGGCAAAAAAAAAAGAGTATTTGGCAACCAACACGAGCTGCATCCAAAGTGATTTAAACACTCTGCATATGATAGCATCTTCCTGATGCACAACAGTTATATTCAGTATTAGAAAGTTTGCGGGAGCAGGTGGTAATGGTCAGATATTCAGCAGGAGAAGGATGAAGAAAACAGTCCCGCTCAAGACATAATGCAAAAATGCTCACTGAATGGTGACTGTAGAAAGCAAAAGCCAAATCCAGGATATTTTGGGCGATTTAGACATTTTATTTAGGTCCGAAAAGAGGATGTATGGTCACCCTAATCAACACACATCTCCTGGTGTGAATTCAGTCTGAGGTCTCTTGTGCTCTTAGGGTGGTTATGCTGGGAATGCTGCTGGATTCAGGATTTCCTCTTTACTCAAATTGGCCGACACCAAAGCCAACAAGCCAGGCATGAACCTCCTCCATTACGTGGCCATGGTAAGTGTGACGGGTAAACATGTAATAAGTCACTCTTTCATGGATACAAATAAAGTACACAAAGCTGCGGGGGTCATCATGTGATCGAATGGAATCAGCAGGACAGAATTCTGGATCAAATTCAGTCTGTTTTCTCTCACTTTCAGGAGGCTGTGAAGAAGGATAAAGACGTGCTGGTGTTTTCCAGCCGCTTGAGTCACGTCGGTCCAGCTTCAAGGTCAGGAAACAAACAAGCTTTAACAGCGTCAAAATTCCCAAGCTCCCGATCCAATATGATATCAATGGATTCAACGGGAAAAACCTGTCAAGAGCATGTCCGGGTCACATTTCATCCCAAAATCAAAAGAATATTGTACATTTAATAAAAATGATCTAGAGAAATTTAGGTTTAAAGGTTATGTTTTTTGTAACATTATTTTCATTTTAAATTATACACATTTTACTCAACCTTCTCATTAATTTTAATTCCAAAAAATCCTTAATGAGGAAACAAAAGCCTCAAAATAAAATTCAAATTCAGTATTAACTTACTAGTGACTAAGACATCTGCCTCCGTAAACTCCTAGTTTGTTGCTTATTAATAGTTAGTAAGCTAGTTAAGTTTAGGGATGGGGTAGGTAGGATCATAAATAAGGTCATGCAGAATAAGACATTAATATATGCTTTATGATTACTAATAAACAGCCTGCTGTAATATAGCAATATGCCTGCTAATAAGCAACTAGTTAATAGTGAGAATTGGTCCCCAAACTAATGTTATCAAAAAATCTCTAAAGTATTTTACTTGAGACTTTTAAGTTGTTATTTGACTTTTTTTCAGACTTTTTATGTTGTATTCTGAACTATTGTTCTTAGTTTTTCATGAGTTTTGTGAAATTTGTGTGCGTGCGTGCGTTCACAAATATTGCACTTAGGAGAACATGTTCCTCAGTGATTAATATTTGAAAGCAAACGTAACTCACAGATGAGTTTTTCCTGGTCAGGTTGTCAGAAGAGTCTGTGGTGGAGGATGTGTCTCGACTGCAAGGCAGAGTCGCTGAACTCCGCGTCCGAGCTCAGGCGGATGCTGAAATCGAGCAGCAGACCAGAACATTTCTAGAGGTCCGTTCCCATCAGTGTCCAGATCATATTCACAGATGTTCAGCAAGCCGTTTCATCATTTCTTGGTTCAGGTTGCAGAAGTGAGGCTGGAGGAAGCTCAGGACGAGCTGGAGAGCTTACAGAAGAGGAGTAAGGCCCTTGTGGATTTCTTCTGTGAAGATGACAAGTCCTTCAAACTGCAGGAGGCGTGTCTTATCTTCCACTGCTTCTGCCATCGCTTCCAAAGAGCTGTGCAGGTGTGTTGAATCATGTTGACTGGACTGTCTCTTTAAATTACAACAACCAAATACAGTTTCAAATGTCCAGTTCTTGCCTGAAGCACGAGCTGCACAAATTTGAATCTGAAAGTATGTTATTACAAAGACACACAAAGTTTAACTTGATATTTTTTTATGTAAATGTGACACATTAGCAACCACTTAAGAGATGTTTAATTGGTTTTGATAATGTTATTTATGATATAAATATTAGTGCTGGCAAAACAATTAATTGCATCCAAAATAAAAGTTTTTGATTACATAATACATGTTTGTGTACTGTATATTTATGTATATATAAATACACACACATACAATAAATATTTACATGCATATATTTATATTCATATAATTGATATTACATAAATATATTTAATATAAAAACATAACATTATTTGTTTTATTAAATGCATGTGTTTTTATTTATATTTATACATAATAAATATATGCAGTACACACACAGTATAATTTTTTATAAAAAAAATACAAATTGTATTAGATTTTTGATTCCCAATCAGAAGAACCATAGTAAAAAAAGTAACCCAAGCATTGAACTTACATTTCTTAATGTATAGTTTTTTTACAATGTCAAATATATTGTAAAATGCTAGTTTATTGTAAAAGACAAAAACATAAGTTTCAAAGGCAAAATTAAGGCATTTTTCATGTAATTAAATTTTTGTTAATATCCAATAATTGTGTATATGTTGTACTAGTAATATATAATATATTTACTTGCATGCACTTTTCTTAATAAATGGAAAATGTCTAGGGAACATTTTAACTGATGTCATAAATGTGTGACCCATCAGTTCATAGAAATGATCCATTTAAACAGATTTATGGAAATGACGTTCAGAATCTCAAACATGATTTGCTTCATAACAGGAGAACACCGAGAGGGAAGCACAAGAGCAGCGGCGTCTGGTGCGCGAGCGTGAGAATGTGGAAAAGCGTCGCTCTCTGGCTCTGTGCACCGGGCTGGAGGCGGAGCAGGAGTCTTCTGACCTGGAGCACGCTCTGCAGAGGAGCTTGAGTTATACGGGGAGCCGCCGCAGCCTGCGCAGACTCTCGCAGTACTTCCTCCGCTCCGGCGAGAGAAACCTCAAATCTCACAACCCACAGCACCAACAATCAGAGGACTCAGACCTACATGCTCTCAATCCTGAAGCATTGAGCAGGGACTCGGAGCTTAGACATTTGCTGCTGAGGAATGATGCCGACACTGAGACGACTAAAGGGATGGATAAAGTCAAACAAGCTCAGCGTTTAAGCACAGATTCGACGTGTGACCTGCAGCGAGATGCAATGGCTTCCCCAAATGCTACAAAAAGCCGTTCTAGGTTGAATGCAAGAACAGTCCCCAGTGATAACGCTTTTGTTGCTTTGGGAGAAACTAAAACGTCACCTCAGCAGGGGGCAGTGAATGTCTCGCCGCTCACAGGACTATCCCCTAACAAAGTTTTGAAAGATGAGAAACCGGTTGAAGACGCCTCTGAAAGGCTGACGCAGATAGAAACCGATACCTTGAAGGATGCTAAGAATAAAGAGTGTTTAAATGGCAAATCTCAAAAGAGAGAGACGTGGTCAAGTGCATCTTCTCCTCCTGAAGATCTCACCCAGGAGCCCTGTAGCCCAGACAGAAAACATGTTTACCCAGCGATTGGAGAGGCGCTGGAGTGTCACACCCTAGTGAGGGCCCTACGCTCCTATGAGAGCCTTTCTCCAACTGTGACGCGGCCAACCAACAATCACTGCTCCAAATGGAAGAAAGAGCGGGAAGCCGAGGAGCGGGACAGCACAAGCTCCCTGCATGCCAAGGATTATTCGCGTCTGGTAAAGACGCCGACTCGAGGGCCAACCAAAAGACTGCTGGTACAGCGAGGAGGGCCCTCCAACAGCAGCGGGATCCCGAGAGTACGCACAAAGTCAGAACCAACTCCTGCGGACGCTTTGTCTACTAGTCAGGTGTCACGGCCTTCCCCTACACGTCCCTCATCCATCCGTACATCGCTAGTGTCACGCTTCGCTGGTGTTCAAAATGAACTCAAACGCAACAGCAATGCACGCCAGCGAGTAAACACCCCGTCCGATACGGGGAAACAAAAAGGCAACACTCCTGAGAAGCTGACCCAGGATAAAGACAAGAGTCAGGAGCCGTTTGTAAGGGGTTCGCCGCTTCGCATTTCCAAACGCCTAGCGCCCAACTCTGAATCCCAGTCTCCCCAGAGCATGCACTCTCCCACCGCTGCTACGACTGCGAAGACGATCCGCACGGCCATCATAAGTGCAGCCGATGCCAAGACGACCAAGACCCCTGGCACCAGAATCCCAGGCCCTAAAATTCCCAAACCTGCTCCCCACCCCACATGGAGATGATATCTGGCTTCTTGAACTCTGAGTAGCAGGGGGTTGATGTTATCTATGCATGCATGAGGAACTCTAGATTAATATGATTTCCACTAGTGGATGTCAAGAACGGTCAACTCAAACTGAATGCAAAGTAAATAAAGGAGCCATTCTTTGTGTCGGCCCAGAATGGACTCTGTAATGCATCCGAGCAGAGTGACTGCTTCTTCCAGAGCTCTCCGCTGCTTATTCAGGTCACAGCGAGTTTCGCCTCTGATTTCAGGACTTTGCTGGAAACTGTCAGGAGAGTCTCGTCCAGTATTGTCTTTAGCTCTACCTCGGGACACTCGAGTGCTCTGTGCTGGTTGCAGCGCACATCAGAAGGATTCCTGCCAGAACCTTCTTTCAATGTGTTTTGTTTGTGATGTTAGAATGGAGCTGCCACAGTCAAAACAGACCACAGTTATTGACTGAAGTGAACGCTCATGTGGGATATTGATTTAACTTGCCCTTTGATTCAGGTCAAATTGACTGCTTACTTGAGTTACAGGTACAAAATAATGACTCAAAACTCCAGTTAAAATCATGCATGTAATAATTCAAGATCCCAAAGCTAATGAAGTAAATTATGTGTGTGCATTTGTACATGTTGGGTTCCTTCAACTCTGATGCACTTTACAGACGAAAGAGAGATTTAATGCTGGATTTAAAACCGTCTCTGTTGTAATCTGCTGTACTTGTTTATATGGAATGTTAAATTAACAGAATCAAAAACACAGCTGCCATTTTTTATGTTTGTATATGTAAATGAGTATTTGAAATAAAAATTAAATGTACTGTTATTCTTTCTGCAAGTCTGTTCAGATATTCGATCTGATGTTATTTAACATTACATTAATGCTGGTTAATGTAAAGCAGCAATCACAAATAAGGATAGATTAAAATATAAATAAAGTATTGACCTTTACCCTTCATATCCCAGTCAGTGAGCTTCTTGGAAAAGCTAATGCTTAAGTAGGATGAGGACTTTAAAGGGGCACTAAGTTTCAGACTTCATACAGACACCTGGGATTATGAATGAAGTATTTTAGCTGAACATTGTTCATTAACAGTACTATTGTAGAAATACCCCACTGGCAAGGGGTAAGTGCTTGTCATCCTTTATTAGTTTATTTACCGACTGAAATTGTTGAGTGATAAATACAGATATAACACACAGCTGGTCATGTGATGCAAAAATGGCAGCTACATCATGAGGCACCCTTGTTTGTGTCCAAAACCTGAAAAATATTGCTTTCACGCATAATATACAGAGGTAGGTAGGTAACAACACCCATGCAATATTTGTTACATCCAATCTAAAACATGCCTGTCTGGATTTCCATCCTTAGGTTTTGAGCACATCTCTCAAACAGCTGAGCCTTCATCTTATGTGAGTGAACATTTGAAACCGATTTGTCTAAAGCATCATTAATCTAGTAGTAAAATGAACACCGGTGGAGAGGATTACTTGCTGCACATTTAAGCAACTAAACATGATCAGAGATGAGAATGCATTTCTTATTATGAATATAATAATGACATATAATCAAATTCTAATTTTGTGAAGTCGAGTGGTGGTAATAATCAGTGTTGGGTAAAGTTACTTTTAATGAAATGCATTGAGATATTGCAGTAACTGATTTAGTTCCTTTCTTATGGAAAGTAATGCATTACTTTTGTGTTACTTTTTGACACATGGGCTTGGCTTGCTTATTTATTTTTAATAACAAAAAAAAAGTGCTTTACTTATTTGAAAATATACTCAGATATTGTCTAGTAGTAAATATAAAAGTAATACATTACTTTAGTTACTTCCAACACTGTAATCAGAGCTGGGTTAGTTACATGTAATCTGGATTACGTATCAGATTCCAATAATTAAGTACTTGTAATTAGATTAAATTATATTTTAATATACTAGTTACTTTTTATGGATTACATGATTTCATATTATTTACACAATAGCAATAATTTATGCATAATTTATTGATGTCTCTTTTTCATCTTTTAAATGTTCTTTCTTAAATAGTCTACCGCTTCTATACTCAGAGATCAGTCACTAGACCGGCGGCTCCTCAGCATTTGACCACTGGATTTACGCTTTGTCATCTGATCCTCTTTCACCTTATATATTCTTATTTGAATTACCCCTGCATATTTTTATAATGAAGTATCACATTTGCATGTTCATGGTTCTCTGAAGTTGGTTGGTCACATGACATGCAGGTAAAAAAATAATAATCTGTAAGTGTTTTATTTTGATTCATTTTAAAATTATTTGTTTTATTTCACATTTTTATAACTTAATTAATCATTAGCCTTTCATTAATCTCATAAACCCCCTGCAGTTCCTTCACAAACCTTATGGACTTGCATAGTCGATATAAAAAGTGGTTGGGTATGATGGGTAATTTCTTTCTACTAAATTCTGAAAAAATAGAGGTGTTAATTATCGGACCTAAAAACCACACAAGTAATAGTCTAGAACACTGTCTAACACTTGATGGCTGCTCTCTCGATTCTTCATCATCAGTCAGGAACCTAGGTGTGCTATTTGATAGTAATCTCTCCTTTGACAGCCGCGTTTCTAGCATTTGTAAAACTGCATTTTTTCATTTAAAAAATATATCTTAACTGAGACCTATGTCAAATGCAGAAATGTTAATTCATGCGTTTATGACCTCAAGGTTAGATTATTGTAATGCTTTATTGGGTGGTTATTCTGCACGCTTAATAAACAAGAGTTCTTACTAGAACCAGAAAGTTTGACCACATTAGCCCGGTTCTGTCAATACTGCACTGGCTCCCTATTAAACATCATATAGATTTTTTAATCTTGTTCATTACTTATAAAGCCCTGAATGGTTTAGCTCCTCAGTACTTGAGTGAGCTCTTATCGCATTATAGTCCTCCACGTCCGCTACGATCTCAAAACTCTGGCCGTTTGATAACACCTAAAATATCAAAATATTTATGTTATTTTGATAACATAATAATATGTTATCAAAATAACAGATCCTTTTTCTATTTAGCGCCCAAACTACAATCTACTGAACAATCTACTGAACACGGTTCGGGAGGCAGACACACTATGTCAGTTTAAATCTAGATTAAAGACCCATCTCTTTAACCTGGGTTAACACTTAACACACTAATACGCTTCTAATATTCAAATCTGTTAAAGGATTGTTAGGCTGCATTAATTAGGTCAACCGGAACCGGGAACACTTCCCATAAAACACGATGTACTTGTTACATCGTAAGAAGATTGACGTCTACGCTAATATTAGTCTGTTTCGTTCTTATTCCGAGGTCACCGTAGCCACCCGACCCGGTCCTTATCCAGCCCAGATGATCACTGCAGTCACCAGATCCAGTCCGTATCCAGATCAGATGATCACTGCAGTCAACAGATCCAGTCAGTAACCAGATCAGATGATCACTGCAGTCAACAGATCCAGTCCGTATCCAGATCAGATGATCACTGCAGTCACCAGATCCAGTCCGTATCCAGATCAGATGATCACTGCAGTCAACAGATCCAGTCCGTAACCAGATCAGATGATCACTGCAGTCAACAGATCCAGTCCGTAACCAGATCAGATGATCACTGCAGTCAACAGATCCAGTCCGTATCCAGATCAGATGATCACTGCAGTCACCAGATCCAGTCCGTATCCAGATCAGATGATCACTGCAGTCAACAGATCCAGTCCGTAACCAGATCAGATGATCACTGCAGTCACCAGATCCAGTCCGTATCCAGATCAGATGATCACTGCAGTCACCAGATCCAGTCCGTATCCAGATCAGATGATCACTGCAGTCACCAGATCCAGTCCGTATCCAGATCAGATGATCACTGCAGTCAACAGATCCAGTCCGTAACCAGATCAGATGATCACTGCAGTCACCAGATCCAGTCCGTATCCAGATCAGATGATCACTGCAGTCACCAGATCCAGTCCGTATCCAGATCAGATGATCACTGCTGCAGTCAACAGATCCAGTCCGTATCCAGATCAGATGGTCACTGCAGTCAACAGATCCAGTCCGTATCCAGATCAGATGATCACTGCAGTCAACAGATCCAGTCCGTATCCAGATCAGATGATCACTGCTGCAGTCAACAGATCCAGTCCGTATCCAGATCAGATGGTCACTGCAGTCACCAGATCCAGTCCGTATCCAGATCAGATGATCACTGCTGCAGTCAACAGATCCGGTCCGTATCCAGATCAGATGATCACCGCAGTCACCAGATCCAGTCCGTATCCAGCCCAGATGATCACTGCAGTCACCAGATCCAGTCCGTATCCAGCCCAGATGATCACTGCAGTCACCAGATCCGGTCAGTATCCAGATCAGATGATCACCGCAGTCACCAGATCCAGTCTGTATCCAGATCAGATGATCACCGCAGTCACCAGATCCAGTCCGTATCCAGCCCAGATGATCACTGCAGTCACCAGATCCGGTCAGTATCCAGATCAGATGATCACTGCAGTCAGCAGATCCGGTCCGTATCCAGATCAGATGATCACTGCAGTCACCAGATCCGGTCAGTATCCAGATCAGATGATCACTGCAGTCACCAGATCCAGTCCGTATCCAGATCAGATGATCACTGCAGTCACCAGATCCAGTCCGTATCCAGATCAGATGATCACTGCATAGGGATGGGTATCGTTAAGGTTTTAACGGTACTACTACTCTTATCGATACTGCTTATCGGTCCGGTGCTTTAACGGTATTCTTATCGGTACTTTTTGTTATTTATATATATATATATATATACATACATATATACATACATACATACATACATACACATATATGTATGAAATATATATTTCTATGATAGATTAGCAGCTTAATTAACATGGCTTTATATTCTGAGATGTTAAATAAATATTTCATTAAATAAATATAAAACATCAATTTGTAAATGCAGCAGTGTGCAGGCATTTTTTTGTGTTTTATATACATAAGATAAGATAGAGTAAGAACATGAACAAAGAAACAAAGTTAAACAAACTGACAAATATACCATTTATTGTGTGTGTATTTGATCGTTTGGACGCGCCCGAAGCTTGCGCACGCACACACACACACACACACGCGCGCGCAAACACACACACGCACACGCACACACACACACACACGCACACTCACACGCGCGCAAACACACACACACACACAGGGGCGCGGGAACAGGGGGTGCTGAGAGTGCTGCAGCACCCCCAGTTTTTTTCTGTGGGCAACTGTAAACTGTTGTGAATAAAAAAAATATATAGGCTAAATTTGTTATAATAAAGATTCATTTAAAAATGTATATGGTTGCTCCGATGTTTATAACATTTAGTTTACATTGGCTATTTTGCTATCTATTTCTATGTGATCTTCGACATATTTACCATTTGCCCATTAATTTAACAGTTGTAAGAATTAAAGTTATCAAAGTTATTAAACTGATGCAGGGCTATTTGATGCGCACGTTGCGCACATCCTGTCAAATCACGCACGCAGCACTGCCAATGCTTGCTTTTATGTTTGTGAATGTTATGATTGTGTTGAAGAATTTGTAGGTTGTGGCTTAAAAGCGGAACATGGAAATATCATGGATGTACTTTTTGTTTTTTGTTCTCAGCAATATGAGTCTTTCCCTTCTCCCAAAACAGCTTATAGCTAAAATAGTTCAGTTTTGTATGTAATGGAAAAGTGATTAGACGATGTTTCGTTTTTTTTTTCTTCATAAAGTTAATTTAGAAAAACCTTGGGAGCATTTTTTGTTCGTTAAATGTTTTTTTTCTTTTAAGCAACGACCAAGCGGCCAGCATCAGAGTTGATCCCCTATGTTTGATTAATTTAGCCTTATCAAATCATCACGACTAAAATAAAATCGATAGATAGGCCTATAAACAGTTCAAGCATATCACAGTGTTAGTTTAAATGTTTAACCTATATAAATGTGCAATATCCAACAGTTTGTGTGGAGAGTGGAAGCTGAAGCGAGCTTTACAGGACATGGATGATTTTTTTCTTACAGTAAAAACAACTTAAAATACGCCGTGAGATTTTTTTTTTTCTCATAAAGGTAAGAGTAATATATCATTTTGAACTGTAAAGGGTCTACTTTTATTTGTGTGCATTCACAATATCAACATTGTGCTTTTATAAAATAGGAAAACAGAGAATGCACTTTCTTCCGGTTTTGAACAAGAGGCTTCAATGATGAACCGAAACTCGGCAACTCGAAACTGGCTCAGAGATATGATAAATATATCTATAGAAAGCTTTAAAATACTACTTTAAAACGAAATAATTCAAAGCAAAGCAAAAACTCTTCATTAGCCTATGTAATCCGTTAAGATGCATATATTTCTCCAATGAGGAGATGGCGAGTCATTTTCCCCGTCACCTCACCATCTAAAATATAAAAATAAGGGAAAGCCTAAAACAGGCCCGATTATAATTTGCGTTTTATTTTATAATTGTATTCAATAAAAAAAAAAAGTATGTAAATCTTTGTCCTTGAAATTTAAAGGATTTGTTGCAATGCAATTTTGTCTGACTGATGTGAATTATTTATTGGCCTATCGTTTTAATCCATGCAGCAAATGCTTTAAAAACAGCTTTAAAATTACTTTATTGCATTCCAGATGCTTTTAAAAAAACTTTTCACTATACATTTTAAGGGTTTTTAAGCTTGAATGTAACTTGAATGTAAAACATTGTTATGAATTCATTGTAGCCTATTCCCATTTGTAAAATAGCTAATTGTTGTCTAACACGATCTCATGAAAGTGCGTAGGCTATAGCACGATTTTCTGTTTCTATTTGGCGTAATATTTATATGCAGAAATTGACTACCCCCCCCCCCCCCCACAGCACCCCCTACATAAAACACCTTCCCGCGCCCCTGCACACACACACACACACACACGCACACACACTTCAGCCTGAGGAACAGCATCTCTCGTGTGGATTGTACTTCCAACATTTCATTATCAAACATGTCCAGCAATTTAGTAACTGTAAAGACGGCATTTTACAACAATCGACAGACGATTGATCTGATTCTGATGTTAAGTTTTGGTCAGGGAGGAACGAATGCGCGCCGCTGTGAAGAGAAGGAAGTTGTGTTAGAAGAAACACGGCTATAATCTTTAGAAGCTAAAAAAAAACATTAAATAAACTCAGTTTAATATAACAGCCACAGTCCTAAAGTGTAAGCATGTTTTAATGGTTAGTTCTCTCTTCTATCATAAACAGGGCTTATGTTGCGCGTGCTGAACTCATCCACGTGAGCGATCGCGCTTCTGATTTGGGAATAGCAAAAATGCATCATAGACAAGAGTTTGAATATTATTGCATATAAAAACAGCTGGTGACTCTGGCGGGATATAATTTGCAAGATAATGTGTATATATATAGCAATAATAAATGTATGTGTGTTTTCTTAATTTCTCCAGTACCGATAGCAGAACCGTTAACGTCAGAGCTTATCGATACTCCGGTCTTTTATAATTTAGCCCCGAGACCGATTAAATACCGAGTTTCGGTACCCATCCCTATCACTGCAGTCAACAGATCCAGTCCGTATCCAGATCAGATGATCACTGCAGTCAACAGATCCAGTCCTTATCCAGATCAGATGATCACTGCAGTCACCAGATCTAGTCCGTATCCAGATCAGATGATCACTGCAGTCACCAGATCCAGTCCGTATCCAGATCAGATGATCACTGCTGCAGTCACCAGATCCAGTCCGTATCCAGATCAGATGATCACTGCAGTCAACAGATCCAGTCATTATCCAGATCAGATGATCACTGCAGTCACCAGATGCAGTCCTTATCCAGATCAGATGATTACTGCAGTCAACAGATCCAGTCCGTATCCAGATCAGATGATCACTGCAGTCACCAGATCCAGTCCGTATCCAGATCAGATGATTACTGCAGTCAACAGATCCAGTCCGTATCCAGATCAGATGATCACTGCAGTCACCAGATCCAGTCCGTATCCAGATCAGATGGTGGATCATCACCTAGAGACGACCTCTACAGCTCTGAACATCAGCGGAGACCAGGACACCTAGATGAGCCCTTGAGACAGATCTCCAGTGAGGACTTCGTCACCTAGAGAGCCATCGGGAAAAGACCACTGGAACCAGTGGAGCCCTTACACTGACTTTGCTGCAGTTGGAACAAACTACTGGTTCGCCTGGCCAGAGGGGAACTGCCCCCCCCCCGACTGAGCCTGGTTTCTCCAGATATATCTTAAACTTATATCTTATATCTTGAAACGGTTTTTTCTCCGTTCTGTCACCGATGGAGCACTTTATTTCCAGTGATATCACTGACTTTATTTGCACAGATACTATTTAAACTGAACTGAGCTGGACGATGACATCACTGAATTCAATAATGAAATCCCTTTAACTCAAATTTTTTCCTATTTTGATATTGTGCAGTTGCTTTGACACAATTTGTATTGTTAAAAGCACTATATAAATAAAGGTGACTTCACTTGACTTGACAAATCCAGTTTGGGAAACCTTGACGTAATATAATTGTTTAATGCACTTCAGGTTTTGATATATTTTCTTACTCTTACTTCTTACTTACTGTGTATTTCTGTCTTTTTAAAAGATAATCCTGTTTAAATCAATGGGAAAAATTAGATGGGTCAAAAGTAATCTAAAAGTAGTCTTACCTAAAATGTGTAATGCAAATTACGTTACGAACCACAATTTTTGTCATGTAATTTGGAATCGGTAACAGATTTTAATGTGTAAGTAATCTACCCAGCTCTGCTGGTATAATAGGGAGCTACATTTTAGGTTATTTTGGATAGCCTTTATTGTTGTCGCTCTATCAATGGCTTATGCCAAAGAGATATGGTCAGAGTGGACAAATGAAGCAGAAGGTCCTGAAACGTCCTCGTTGTTTTGCGGCCCTCGGTTGCACTCAAAGGCCCCTGATCTCTCATCCGCTTCTCTTGACACAGTCACTCCCAGCTTGTAAACGTTGCCATGGTGATGCTTCAGGCATGGTCAAGAATCCCAGCCGAACAGTGGGAGACGGGAGAGGAAAAGATGCTTGGGCTCTCAGTGGGAACGGGCCTTTTATAGGACATAATGACGCCAGAACTCTTGGTAAGGGCAATGAACCGAACCGCTGTTGTCTGTCTGTGTATCCATGTGCATGCATGTCATTCAACACATTGCTGGTTTGATCAATGACATCATTATTCTGTGGGAAATGCAATGAAACGTCTGGAAAAGTCACAAGAAGAACATAATATGTCTATTAATAGGCGTTAGAGTTCTCAACTCAAATACAATTTATTCATGATATATAAGATGTTCTTGCATTAGTACTCCCTTAATTTTTTTGTGTCAAATATGTCTCAGTGTGTATCACTTAAAAAAGTGAAATGACTGGTAGCAGTCACATTACCAAGACTTGACAAGACAAGATTTCTGACGTTACACACATCTTAATCATTCATTCACTCAAAACTGTTTTACCTGCAAAACATGGTGAACTGTCCTATTATCAAAAACAATCAAGATATTGTTGTATATATTGCAAGTGTATTTTGGGTGGTTATAGGCAGTTTCTAGCGTGTTGTAGATGCTATAGTTGATGGTTTTGTTGTGTGGTGGTTGTATCTTAACATCTGGTTTCACAGACAAAGCTTAAGCCGTGCTTTTATCCGGAGACTACTATGAAATACATATAACTGAAATAAATTAACTTGACCTGGCATCTTAATATAGACAGTCAGTACCATTGATTTGTCTCAAGATGCACAGCAGTGATGTATTTTCTAAGGCACGCTTATAAAGATGCTTATCCCGGTTTCACAGACAAGGCTTAAGTCTAGTCCTAGACTAAAATATAAGTCTGAGCTGTTTCAACTGAAAGAAACGTGCACTGACTGATCCTAAAATATATCAGAGCCTTTGTTTTGTCTCAAGATGCACACCAGTAATGTTTTTTTCTAAGCATGTTTATAAAATTACTTAACTTTCCTAATTGAACTATGATCTAATCCTGGCTTGATCTAAGCCATGCCCGAAACTTTACTATACTACTTATAACTAAGTTTAAGAGAGCCTTTCTCAAGCAAACATGCAGTATAATGTCTTATATTCCTTATGAAAATACTAGGTGCCAATGCAAAATTATAAAGTGGGCGAGGCTAAGCGGTTCTGGACAGTACTATGTCATTTATAACCAGGTGTAAACAGAAGCATAATAATGTAGTTTCAAATGTTTAATAAATGATCTAGACATTTAATACATTACGTTTTTTTTTACTTATTTTATTTTCCACGATTACTGATAACTACATAGTAACTGAAAAACAGGTCTGCGTGCGATTAAATAGACTATTTGTTCATTACACCTGAACTGTTACTAAAGTATTATTAACGCAAATTTGTTCACTTTTGTATACTTTGTTATTATTAATGCTTGAAATGACGCTGACGCGACAAGAAGATCATAGGGATCACATACACATCCGTAAAATAATTAACAATAGTTATAAATTAAACATAAAAGACAAACACAAACGCATACACATTAATAATAAAATAAAGATTGGTACAAAAAAGAAGGAAATAATCAGTTCATAAGAGCGATTGGCTCGCGAATCAGACGTCACCATGTGATGTCACGCTCTCTCTTCTTCGGTGGTATTCAGCAGCGCTATAAATACAGGCGCGCTGCTCAGCGCGATCTCTCTCTCTTGCGATGTTTCCGTGGAAGAACATCGGAGCGCGTAAAAATGACACACTCTGGCTGCTACAGGAAGGTGAGGTTTTCCCAAAACACTTTGTAGCGTGCAGTTTTGTCGGGTTATATAAGTATTCAAACTAGGTACTTAATAAAATCTGTTTCGAAATGGTTGATATTAACTCGTGCGCGCGAGTTTTGGCACGTGGCTGTGTCCTTGACGGTTTGATTGTTTCAGTGAAATTAACCGCCTTAAAACCATCTTTTATAAGTCCAAATCATCATCTTAAATCCCCTACAGCTGTAGTTGATGCGCACTACACAAGCGGCTCAGTTAACTCAGGACTAGGGATGGGTACCGAAACTCGGTATTTAATCGGTCTCGGGGCTAAATTATAAAAGACCGGAGTATCGATAAGCTCTGACGTTAACGGTTCTGCTATCGGTACTGGAGAAATTAAGAAAACACACATACATTTATTATTGCTATATATATACAGATTATCTTGCAAATTATATCCCGCCAGAGTCACCAGCTGTTTTTATATGCAATAATATTCAAACTCTTGTCTATGATGCATTTTTGCTATTCCCAAATCAGAAGCGCGATCGCTCACGTGGATGAGTTCAGCAGCGCAACATGAAAGCCCTGTTTATGTTAGAAGAGAGAACTAACCATTAAAACATGCTTACACTTTAGGCCTGTGGCTGTTATATTAAACTGAGTTTATTTAATGTTTTTTTTTAGCTTCTAAAGATTATAGCCGTGTTTCTTCTAACACAACTTCCTTCTCTTCACAGCGGCGCGCATTCGTTCCTCCCTGACTAAAACTTAACATCAGAATCAGATCAATCGTCTGTCGATTGTTGTAAAATGCTGTCTTTACAGTTACTAAATTGCTGGACATGTTTGATAATGAAATGTTGGAAGTACAATCCACACGAGAGACGCTGTTCCTCAGGCTGAAGTGTGTGTGTGTGTGTGTGTGCAGGGGCGCGGGAAGGTGTTTTATGTAGGGGGTGCTGTGGGGGGGGGTAGTCAATTTCTGCATATAAATATTACGCCAAATAGAAACAGAAAATCGTGCTATAGCCTACGCACTTTCATGAGATCGTGTTAGACAACAATTAGCTATTTTACAAACGGGAATAGGCTACAATGAATTCATAACAATGTTTTACATTCAAGTTACATTCAAGCTTAAAAACCCTTAAAATGTATAGTGAAAAGTTTTTTTAAAAGCATCTGGAATGCAATAAAGTAATTTTAAAGCTGTTTTTAAAGCATTTGCTGCATGGATTAAAACGATAGGCCAATAAATAATTCACATCAGTCAGACAAAAGTGCATTGCAACAAATCCTTTAAATTTCAAGGACAAAGATTTACATACTTTTTTTTTTATTGAATACAATTATAAAATAAAACGCAAATTATAATCGGGCCTGTTTTAGGCTTTCCCTTATTTTTATATTTTAGATGGGGAGGTGACGGGGAAAAATGACTCGCCATTTCCTCATTGGAGAAATATATGCATCTTAACGGATTACATAGGCTAATGAAGAGTTTTTGCTTTGCTTTGAATTATTTCGTTTTAAAGTAGTATTTTAAAGCTTTCTATAGATATATTTATCATATCTCTGAGCCAGTTTCGAGTTGCCGAGTTTCGGTTCATCATTGAAGCCTCTTGTTCAAAACCGGAAGAAAGTGCATTCTCTGTTTTCCTATTTTATAAAAGCACAATGTTGATATTGTGAATGCACACAAATAAAAGTAGACCCTTTACAGTTCAAAATGATATATTACTCTTACCTTTATGAGAAAAAAAAAATCACACGGCGTATTTTAAGTTGTTTTTACTGTAAGAAAAAAATCCTCCATGTCCTGTAAAGCTCGCTTCAGCTTCCACTCTCCACACAAACTGTTGGATATTGCACATTTATATAGGTTAAACATTTAAACTAACACTGTGATATGCTTGAACTGTTTATAGGCCTATCTATCGATTTTATTTTAGTCGTGATGATTTGATAAGGCTAAATTAATCAAACATAGGCGATCAACTCTGATGCTGGCCGCTTGGTCGTTGCTTAAAAGAAAAAAAACATTTAACGAACAAAAAATGGTCCCAAGGTTTTTCTAAATTAACTTTATGAAGAAAAAAAAAACGAAACATCGTCTAATCACTTTTCCATTACATACAAAACTGAACTATTTTAGCTATAAGCTGTTTTGGGAGAAGGGAAAGACTCATATCGCTGAGAAAAAAAAAAAAAAAGTACATCCATGATATTTCCATGTTCCGCTTTTAAGCCACAACCTACAGATCCTTCAACTCAAACATAAAAGCAAGCATTGGCAGTGCTGTGTGCGTGATTTGACAGGATGTGCGCAACGTGCGCATCAAATAGCCCTGCATCAGTTTAATAACTTTGATAACTTTAATTCTTACAACTGTTAAATTAATGGGCAAATGGTAAATATGTCGAAGATCACATAGAAATAGATAGCAAAATAGCCAATGTAAACTAAATGTTATAAACATCGGAGCAACCATATACATTTTTAAATTAATATTTATTATAACAAATTTAGCCTATATATTTTTTTTATTCACAACAGTTTACAGTTGCCCACAGAAAAAAACAGGGGGTGCTTCAGCACGTGTGTGTGTGTGAGTGCGTGTGTGTGAGTGTGCGTGTGTGTGTGTGTGCGTGTGTGTGTGTGTGCGTGTGTGTGTTTGCGCGCGTGTATGTGTGTGTGTGTGCGTGCGCGGCGCGCTCCAAGCTTCGGGCGCGTCCAAACGATCAAATACACACACAATAAATGGTATATTTGTCAGTTTGTTTAACTTTGTTTCTTTGTTCATGTTCTTACTCTATCTTATCTTATGTATATAAAACACAAAAAAATGCCTGCACACTGCTGCATTTACAAATTGATGTTTTATATTTATTTAATGACATATTTATTTAACATCTCAGAATATAAAGCCATGTTAATTAAGCTGCTAATCTATCATAGAAATATATATTTCATACATATATGTATATATGTATATATGTATGTATGTATGTATGTGTGTGTGTGTATATATATATATATATTAGGGATGCACCGGTTGACCGGCCAAAGATCGGAACCGGCCGGTTTTTGCTTATAATGCGCGATCGGCAACCGGCCGGTTTTTGTCTTTTTTTCGGCCGATTTTTCCGAAAGTGCGAACATGTCATTTGTGTGGAAGACATTCGGCAGGAGCACAACAAACACAGAAAAACAGATACAATGAAGCGAACAGCCGTTGGTGTAACATTACTGGCACACAAATAAGAGCCGCTTTCCTTTGCTGCTCTAGCTGAAGTTGCTAGTGATGGGTCGGTCTTGAACGATTCATTCATTTTGAATGAATCTTTAATGAGACTCGAGAAGAACGAGTCATTTCGGGGAGTGATTCGTTCAGTCATGCATGCGCACCATCCTAAAGGTTCTGTACTGGAATTAGTTCACCTGTTTCGAGTCTTCGGGTTTTTCGAGTCGTTCGTTCATCGCGTGACTAATGCAGTATGAGCCGGAAAGATAATTGATTAGTTCACTTTTTGAGTCTTCGGGTTTTTCGAGTCGTTCGTTCATCTTGAACGAGACTCAAAGGTCCGAGTCGGTAAAATGATCCGAACTTCCCATCACTAGAATTTGCGCGAGCGTATCTGTCCACGCCCTGCACAAGAATAGACCGTGAACAGTTGTTCAGCGCAGCTTCTCACGTGTTGGATGAGAAAAGAAACAGACCAACTTGCGACAAAGCTGAAATGCTACTTTTTGTAAAGAATAAAACGTATAAACGTCAGTTCTGTACAAGATTATTATTTTTATTTTACCTTAAAATTACATTGACTTAATTCGATTTAACAAGCACGAGCTGTAGCATCTTTGTTTTTGCTCGTTGCACTAAACATTATTTGATTTAACATTTTGGAATAATTTATTTATATAGCCTACTTTGGTTTTATTTAGTTTCACTGGTAAATACCTTTTTTCTTTTACACCAATTTTAAAAATGACAACAAATGTTGATTAAGTAACATCTTTGTTTGGACTGTTGAATGTGTGTTGGTTGTGTTATTTAGATTGTAACTATGCAAATGTTGCCTTTAATTTCACATGGTTACTGTTAATGTTTTCATTTAAGGCCAGTTTTATGTAGTTTCAACCCAATTTAAAAACCATCTTGGTCCATCTTCAACTGGGGTGGCAAATGAGAGGCAGAACTTGTAAAGATGCTTGTTTGTTTTTTCTAATAAAATATATTGATAGGCATTTAAAATTAGTTTAATATGCTATATCCATTAAAATAAATGGATTATAATGCAAGTTACTAAAGGCTCTGTGTTACCAGAAAATACATTAACACCAGAGACAGTAACACCACATACAAATCAGCTTAGACTTTTCTAAAATGGAGGCTACCATCATGATGATTTCAAGATCAGGGGACATCTTGGAAATATCAACAAGTATGTATTTATATATTTTTTTATCAAAATATGCCAGATCTGCAAGTTATCAACATAACACCCACATACACTAATGACAACACATGAAATTGTCAGAGATTTAGCTAACTTCAAAATTTATAAGAAAGAATGTACTCCCCATGCACCCCTCAGATCAACCAGCACCTGCAGTGACCGTTACACACAGGAAGTAGTCCAAATATAATTCTCCCTTTTCTTAAAGGGGTGACATCCATTGTTAAAACACCACAGACATGAATTTGGGGGGCAACTTTTTTCTTATATATATATATATTTTTTTTTTAAACAATTAAATATTATACATGTTAAATAAAATCTATATGCACTATATAACCACTTTATTGTGTTAGAATCTTTCATTATTTCTTCTTGGTTGCTTAAAGGGAAAAAAAATCGGAATCGGAATCGGCCAGTTTGCTCGAAAAAAATCGGTATCGGAATCGGCCACGAAAAATCATGATCGGTGCATCACTAATATATATATATATATACTACTACTCTTATCGATACTGCTTATCGATCCGGTGCTTTAACGGTATTCTTATCGGTACTTTTTGTTATATATATATATATATATATATATATATATATAACAAAAAGTACCGATAAGAATACCGTTAAAGCACCGGATCGATAAGCAGTATCGATAAGAGTAGTAGTACCGTTAAAACCTTAACGATACCCATCCCTACTCAGGACAGTGTTTATATGTGCTGGTCTCTTGTTTTAGGGGGCTGAATGTGGTCTGGATCTCCTACAGCTGCTGCAGCTCTGATGTGTGGTAAGTGTGTTGCCTCTCTCTCTGTTTTGGGACCCAGCGGTAGTCAGCTCTCCAGGCCAGTCCATGCCTGAGCTAGTGTTACACTGCTGGAAGAGAAAGGTGCTGCTGTTAGTGCTCCTCCAGGTTTGGCTGTTTTAGTGAATCCTGCTGTGTAGCACCGGTCAAGCTGTGCCTCCTGAGAGTGGTCTATGCTCACAGAATGAGACAGACCTAGTCTGGGGGTGAACACTCGTATCTAATGTGATCCTTGTAGTTGCAGGCTTGAGTCAGAGTTTCTAACTGACTGTTGTTACAGGTCCCACAACACCCCCAAATACCGTGATCCCAGTGGCCTGTTGTGCTGAGAGGTGAGCATTTCGTTTTGATTTGTGTTCTCATTTTCTATTTGGGGCTGTACGATTGACAAATCATAGTTGAGTATTCCCTTCAAATACGATTATCATAGTTTACCTTAAATTATGTATTTATGGCTTTGTATAAAGCACCTGCATGCCATATTTTTCTATGAAAATTAACAAGCTGCAAACACTTTTTATATATGTACTAAGCCTAAAATGTCAGATACATTGGTTTCTTTTAAATTAAAAAAATTAAGTAGGTTGTGCCTTTTTTTTTTTTTTTTTTTTTTTTTTTAATATCAGTCACATTTGACCTGATGATTTCCCCCACCCTCTAATTATTGCAGGATAAGGTAACTGTTCAACGATCTGGACGGTCCATCAAGCAGATCATCCCGTTGTGGGTAAGCTTTTATTTCAGTGTTATGATCCAAGTTGATACCATCATGGCTGAACTGTTTCTCTGTGATGTCTTTTAAACTTGGAAGAGCATATGCAGGGTTGGCACTGATTTTTGTTGAGACTGTCTACAAAGATCTGACAAAGAAGCCTGCTACACTTTATTTACAGTTCACTGTCATGCTTTGTTTGACGCCTCTTTCTTTTGTTGTAGGGATGTGTGAAGATCGAAGGAAATTAAGTTCTGTTCCTACGCCTTTGTGTAAAGTTGAGCACGTAAAGGAGATTAGTGCTCCTGTTAACAGTTTACACTTTTCCTTTTAAAGTGGTTTATTGTGTATTGATTATTTCTATAGATATGTCCTTTTAGTGGAAATGACTAGAGCAGGCTTCATTTCTGGTCGTAGAGCCACTTCCCTGTTGAGTTTGGTTCTGTTCTCCAGCACACCTGGCTATAAGTGAAACTGAAGACTTGGGTGTGCTTGGAGTTGAAACAAGACTCTGCAGGACTGTTTCTGTCTACGACCAGGAATGAGGAACCCTGACTTAAAAAATAACTGTATTCTACAGTCCAGAGACATGGGATGTCTGAAAGTGAATGTCAATGCTGTAGTTTCATTTAAAAATTTTTTAAAGAAAATGTACTTTATTAAATAAGATTTGCCTTGTTGGCATGGCATGCAGATCAATAATATATATTAGTGATTTTAACACTGCAGCAAAAAATGAAAAATAAACACCTGAACCATGTGATCAAGGACTTCAGGATCTCTGCAGACTGTTTGTGCTGAAATCTACTGGAAAGTGTTCTTCCAGGGTCAGGGCTGGACACCACTGCTTTAGACTGATATACAGAGAATAAATGAGGTGTCTGGAGTGACAATGTTTGTCTCATTTGGTTCTGCTCTTGTTTTCAAAAACTGGGAATTTTTATTTGTCTGAATACTTGAAAAAGTTTTAAAACTTGCGCTGAGGATGACCCCCCCCCCCCCCCCCCCCCCCCAAACTAGGTGTTTTTTGTGTAAAGATACACTTTACGGCTGTTCTTTAAAAAAATAAATTAACCTTCTAAAAAGTGCACTCGTCTTGGCCGTTCCTATGAAACCTGCTAATCCATGCTTGGATAATGCTGAAGTGACTACTGAGAGTATGTCTCCCTCTACTGTAGCTATTTACACATTAAAATGGGAGAGAATGCTATGGAATGGAGCTGAATTTACACCTGAAAAGAGACCACAAACCAGCAGAATACCTGAGCTGTGTAAAAGATCGCAAATTACAAAAACTAACGATGTACAGACTTGATCACTGGCTATAAAGAGAGGATGGCACAAAGGCGGAGGCAGCCACGAGAACAGACTTCACTGCTAGAAAGAGCTGGAAACAGAGGAACGTTTCTTACTGCACTGTGATTACTATCACTACATCAGAGCTGCGGATTTCACGTTTTAGGTGAAAATTCCAAAGTGATCACAACAGCAGCAAGATATGTATAAGACTGTCAGCCGGTGGACAAAACTGAAACAATAATTTCTTGCATGTTGTACAAAGACTTTTTATTTTATTATAATTTTTTTAGGCAATGTTTTAATATTTTTCTTGTTTGTGGGAAAAAAAGAATTCATGTACTTGTTTCACAGATCTATTCTTGTCTTATGTATTACATAATTAATTCATGTAATGGACAATGCTTTAGCAATACTATGCAAGTCATGCCAATAAAGCTCAGTTGAATGGTTATGCATGTGTTCATATTTGATCTGCATTATTTATTGCTTTGTGTAGAATGTGTTTCTGTACAATGAGTCCTCAAGCATTAACGGACTACACACACAATATGCCTGGTGTTTGATTAGCTGGAGTGTAATCCCTGTAAACGGAATATAGACTGCTCCAAAATTCGTTAAATACAATTGTTACTTGAAGCGTCGTCTAGTTTGACATGCATATTTACAAAAAAAAAATGCTTCTGGTCTTTCACTGTGTGCTGTAAGTATAGTTCTCTGCATTGAGAGAACAATGCAGAGACAATCCTTGGGAAAAGGACTGCTTGATCCACTTCAGACCGAGTATTGAACCATACAGATGTACTTGAGTCAATGCGTTTATGCAACATTTTCAATGATGAGATCAGAGGCGAACCAAGATGAAGTGGGGGCCCCAGGCAAAATTAGATGAGGCCCTTCTAAAATATTATTTTGTTAATATATATTTATACAACATACAAAAAGTAGTCAAAACACATAATATAACATAAATAGTAAAAAAAAAAGTAAAACAATGTGCTTATTCTTCAACAAAATTGTAATCATCTTCATGGCAGAAGATACAATACTGCACAATACAATCTTGAAGATACTGAACAATCTTCATATTTACAGTAACGGACTGTCACCTTAAAAATGGTGCTTACAAGCTTTAGCTACAGCAAATGCTGTCACTATGTCCTCCATATTCAAAGACCTTCATATGGACTGGGGTATCTTCTGTCTGAGGCAGTGATGATAGGGACTTAAGCAATGCTCCTATAGAAATATATGGTTAGCATCTTTATTTATTATTAGTTTATCAACTAGCTATGTTAACTAATTTAATAGAAGAGTTGGATAATGCAAGTAAATCTATTGATATAGTAAGTAACACTATATCTGACACTGTCAGGAGAAGGGACTGGGGAATCTGGTGGTGAGCGACAAGAACTTAACTACTGCTCATGCATGCGGAAATATATGATTATCATTTTAATTTAATTTAAAGTTTATTAACTATTAGTTCATTGTTTGTTGACAACTAATTATGTTAACTTAACTAATTTAATGTAGAAGAGCTCCCCACTGGCAGCAAGACACAGTACCGAAACTTGCCAAGCGGTGATTTGCGCGTCTTTCCCGGTACCACCTATTCTACTGCAGCCTACATTAATACCTGCTAATTGCTATACAATACATGCTGCTGCTAAGTGCAACACTAGCTAATCTGTTTTCCACTAACCCTATAAGCTATAACCCAGCTAACAATTTTACGTTATAAAAACGTTCCCGTAACGTTCCCATTAAGTTACAAAAACGTTATGTTTGAATGTTCTTAGAACGTTCAAAACGTCCAGTTTTTTAGACGTTGTATTAACGTTCTTGTTTGGTTATAAGAACATTATTTAAAACGTTTTTAGAACGTTTCAGTTTTTTGTTATATTAATGTTATAAGAACGTTATTTAAAACGTTTTTAGAACGTTTCAGTTTTTTGTTATATTAATGTTATAAGAACGTTATTTAAAACGTTTTTAGAACGTTTCAGTTTTTTGTTATATTAATGTTATAAGAACGTTATTTAAAACGTTTCAGTTTTTTTGTTATATTAATGTTATAAGAACGTTATTTAAAATGTTTTTAGAACGTTTCAGTTTTTTGTTATATTAATGTTATAAGAACGTTATTTAAAACGTTTTTAGAACGTTTCAGTTTTTTGTTATATTAATGTTATAAGAACGTTATTTAAAACGTTTTTAGAATGTTTCAGTTTTTTGTTATATTAATGTTATAAGAACGTTATTTAAAACATTTTTAGAACGTTTCAGTTTTTTGTTATATTAATGTTCTAAGAACGTTATTTAAAACATTTTTAGAACGTTTCAGTTTTTTGTTATATTAATGTTCTAAGAACGTTATTTAAAACATTTCAGTTTTTAGTTATATTAATGTTATAAGAACGTTATTTCAAACATTTTTAGAACGTTTCAGTTTTTTGTTATATTAATGTTCTAAGAACGTTATTTAAAACATTTCAGTTTTTTGTTATATTAATGTTATAAGAACGTTATTTAAAACTTTTAGAACGTTTCAGTTTTTTGTTATATTAATGTTCTAAGAACGTTATTTAAAACATTTTTAGAACGTTTCAGTTTTTTGTTATATTAATGTTCTAAGAACGTTATTTAAAACATTTTTAGAACGTTTCAGTTTTTTGTTATATTAATGTTCTAAGAACGTTATTTAAAACATTTCAGTTTTTAGTTATATTAATGTTATAAGAACGTTATTTAAAACATTTTTAGAACGTTTCAGTTTTTTGTTATATTAATGTTCTAAGAACGTTATTTAAAACGTTTCAGTTTTTTGTTATATTAATGTTCTAAGAACGTTATTTAAAACATTTCAGTTTTTAGTTATATTAATGTTATAAGAACGTTATTTAAAAATTTTTTAGAACGTTTCAGTTTTTTGTTATATTAATGTTCTAAGAACGTTATTTAAAACGTTTCAGTTTTTTTGTTATATTAATGTTATAAGAACGTTATTTAAAACGTTTTTAGAATGTTTCAGTTTTTTGTTATATTAATGTTATAAGAACGTTATTTAAAACGTTCTATTCCCCGTTATAGTCATGTTCTAAGAACGTTTTCCCAATGTTCCCATTAAGTTATAAAAAACATTGTTTGAATGTTCTTAGAACGTTTAAGAAGTCCAGTGTTTAGACATTGTATTAACATTCTTGTTTGGTTACAAGAACGTTATTTAAAACATTATTAGAACGTTCCATCCCCATTATATTAATGTTCTAAGAACATTTCCCTAACTTTCCCATTAAATTATAAAAAATTGTTGAAGGTTCTTATTTTAGACGTATGAACATTATTTTTTGGTTATAAGAACTCTATTCAAAACATTATTAGAAGATTCAATTAACTCATTATATAAACACCCTCAATGTTTTTCTAAGATTATAAAAACATTTTTAAAAACAACGTTCCTAAAAGCTAGACTAGAAAAGTTGAGTCAAGACTGGAACATTGAAATTATCAATTAAATCAAAATAAAATGTGACCCTGGATCACAAAACTAATCATAAGCAGCACATGTATATTTGTAGCAATGGCCAATACATTGTATGGGTCAAAATCATTAGAATATTAAGTAAAGATCATGTTCTATTAAGATATTTTGTAAATGTCCTACTGTAAATATCAAAACTTAATATTTGATGAGTAATATGAATTTTTAAGGACATCACTTAGACAACTTTATAGGCGATTTTCTCAATATTGGGATTTTTTTGCAGCCTCAGATTCTGGATCTTCAAACAGTTGTATCTCAGCCAAATATTGTTCTATGCCAACAAACCATGCATCAATATAAAGCTTATTTATTAAGCTTTCAGATTATGCATAAATCTCAATTTTGTTGGTTTTGTGGTCCAGGGTCATTAATGTGCAACAAGTATGGATACCACATCATTGTGAACAAAATCAATGACATGTACAAAGAATCAATTAAATGTATACTTTATATTCTATTGTAGTTATATTCAGTTCATATTATAATTCACTAGCAGTTCATACAGTATTTTCAGTTCAGATCAATATGAAAATACCTGAAAAACAAAACAATCAGAAACAATTAAAAACTTTCAGACTTTTAAATTGACTTTTTTGAATTTATACAAAATATTTAGAACTAGAAAGAACATTCATGAAACGTACACACGGCAAAATGTACATATGAAAGCAGCTTAAACACTAAAATCTAAAAAATAAACAAAAAATTAAGAAGAAAGATTTAGATATATTATAAATGACAACTGTTTTTAATGATGTCACTGTGACATCTCCATGTCAGCTTCAGTCACTGGGCCATCAGAGTGGACTGAAGCTTCAGAGGAAGTCGGGACATACTGGAAGGACAAAAAGACAACAGTGTTATATTTAAGTGTAGAGAGATTTTGTATAAAAGCACTGGAATGCTGTACTTGCTCATGCATAAAATCTTATAAAAATATTGTATAGCCAAAGTTGTGTATTTTTAAATGCTTCTGCATGATCAATTAATGATTAGTCTGAGTTATGCATAGGTGTTTTATTTTTATTTTTTTAGTTAATATTTGTATTTAATTAGTAACACTAATTACGTATTACTGCATCAAAATAATTAGGAAATGAAAAATAATTTTAAAGTGCACTGCACAAAGGACAGTTAATGCAAAAATGCACCGTGAAGTTCTAGGAACTAGCCAGCAGGGTCATTCCTGGAGAACCAATTCCCCCTGCGGTGAGAACAAGCCAAAAAGTGGGAACTTCCGGCAATAGTTCTATGAACTATGAAAAGGTTCCTCCGGTGCAAAATCGTCTTTTGACAAACATGTGGATTTCTTGATTGTAATAATATTGTCCTATAAAATAAAAAACAACATTTAATATTTATGATAATAACAATTATTACTATAAAGTATAGTATAATTATGAATATAAATGTTATTATTTAAGTACCTGCCAAATGTTTGGAAACATTACATTTAGGGCTGTAGCTATCGAATATTCTACCGAAAATTCCATCGATTAATCGAGTAATTGGGTAAAAACTACTTTTTCTTTTTAAAGAGCAATCCTAAATATACAAGAGAAAATAAGACAAGTCTCTTAAAATGAACAAGTAATTTGTTTCCGTAAAAAAAAAAAAAAAATGTTATTGCTGAAATATTTTAATAACTGAAAACTAAACCCATTTAGAGCATTTAATTGCCATATTACATAAAAAATGCAAATACAAATAAGGTAAATATAGTACAACCTAAAACTAAGACATAGATCTAAATAATAGTATTAAAAAATAATAATAACATCTAAATATTAAGGATTTTTTACGATTATCGATATCGGCCATTTTCAAAACAGATTTGCCGATTATGTTTTTTTTTTATTATGCAAACAAACATACTATTTACAGGTGACATTATTTATTGGTGAATAAATAATACAGGTGAAATTATTTAATGTTTAAATGCACTATTTGGCTCGATGCAGCCTGTCTGAGCTCAACACTGTGAGAGTGAGGCGATCTCTCAATCTCTGAGAGCAATCTCCGCCCACCGCTCATCTGATATGTAGAGAGTCACGAGTCCGACCAATCAACGCGGAAAACTGAAGGCAGTCTCACACCGAAAGCACTTGCTAACTGGAGCTGCGTCAGTGATCACGCATCAGTTGTCTCTCAAAGGTAAGGCAGCAGCAGACGTTGCTGAAGTTGCAAAACACCTCAATATAACCCATGATGTCCGCGATGCGGAAAATGCGGGCGGAATCGCGGAATGCAGTCATATAATGGAATTTACCGTATAACGCGGAATGTCACGGAATGTGTCGAAGTTTGGATGAATTAATCAAAAGTAGGTCAGTACACTTAAATCGAGTCGCGCTATGGACTAGTATCTATAAATATTAAGCCGCAAAAACACTTTAAATATGAATCCTGCATGTTCTGCATCTCTGTTAATGAATGACACAGACCTGCGGTTTCATTTACTGCACACATACATACTGAAGCGCGTGATGCTCGCGGTGTTTTCAGCGTCTGCCGTCTCACTAAATGAGGACATAAATACATGAACAACATCCCCAGAACTGCTCGGAGAGTCACTTCACGAGCATTTGACCGTTTCATTTGAGTAAAACGATCGTCATATCATATATACATAGGCTACAGAAACTTAAAAGGTCCTCATGGCAACCTGTCAAAATATAAGTTCGGTTTAGCCGAATATTTTACTGTATACGTAATACAACTACAACAATTATTACAACTTTTGTTGAGAATAATCACACAATATGCTAAATACGTTTACTTTTAAGTTTTACAAAATGTTTTCAGAATGCTTCTGGGTGATCCCTGCACTTATGTTATTATTAATATTACTGTTTATTTAATGTTGTTGTTATTAACAGTTTTCAGAATTAAAGACATGTTTAAAAGCACTTAAAGAACGTTTTTTGTCAGAGCTCTTGTTATTATTAATTTTGGCATTCATTTTCATTTTTACACCAGACACGTATATCGGTTCAAAATATCGGTTATCGGTCTACTTGAAATGTAATAATCGGTATCGGCCCTGAAAAACACATATCGGTCGACCCCTAGAACAAATATTTCTGCTGCACTGTCTTCAAAAAACTTTTATTTTGACGGTTTGCATGAATACCTTTACATTTCTGTGATGGGAAGATATGAAACGCTTTTACTCAAATGAAACGGTGAAGCGCTCATGAAGTGACTCTCAGAACAGTTCTGGAGATGTTGTTCATGTGTTTATGTCCTCATTGAGACGTCACGCGCGCTTCAGAGAGTGTGTGTGTGTGTGTGTGTGCGCTAAAGGAAAACGCGCGTCTCTGTCTTCCATTCATACAGAGATATGACCGCGTAATATGGGTTAATGCTCATCAAATCAGATCGCGCAAATCAGTGGGAAATGAATAGAAATTATGATTCTGTATAAAGAAACATCAAATAAACGTGTTATCAGCGAATGTGAGCAGATCAGTGAAGAAAGATTTTACCAGCATTGCCCAGATCAGCTGTACTGCATGTCACTTGAACCATGAGCTGGAGGCCCATTAAAACACTCAGCACATCAGCGCTACTGCAAACAGGAACAAGTATACTAACGTTACATAGACCTTTCTTGTCGGCGCGTTATTTGACCAGACTCTGCTTTTCCAGTGAGCATGAGCGGTAATTGAGCAGAATGATAGAGCGGAGCGTCACGCGGCGCAGTGATGACGGCTAAAACACTACTGGGCGGTGCGGTGCGTCATATATTTTCGGCTGCCGAAAATTCAGTGCATCTCTAGTAAATGGACAAAACGATTCTTCGAGGCACATAATTTGCCTCGATGATATTTTGTATTCCGAGTTTCAGCCCAAATAAAAACATAACACACGCAAAGAGTATGGTGAAACCGAGATTGTCTAATGAATATCAAACGTCAAACTAAATTTACCGCTGTAGGAAAAAATGCGCGGGCTTTTAATCCCTCCGTCAGCTAACGTTAACCTTAGACGATTTGGTGACTATCAATAACGTGCTCTAACGAAAAACATTTTTGATAAATGGAAAGAGTTAACTAAATGGTATGTAAAAAAATCTCGTCTTAGTTAAAATTTATATCAACGTAATTTCGACTGTATTCCTTTTATTACACGTAACGTTACTAAATCCTGCTAACAGCTCTGCAAATGGCGGTATCGTTTTCGAGAAAATTAGATCACACTGTTAAACTACTCATAACCTCATTAAAACAATAGTAACTGCTGCAAAACTAAACTAATCAACATTGTGATTAAAGTATTTTTCATACAATCAACAAAATTCATTAAGCTCACCTGAAAGCCGCCGTTGCTCTGAATGAGTCGTCTGTTAGTCCCTCTGTATTTGATTGTTACGCACGCACGTACTCTCCAAAACCACGCCCATCCCATCACGTTATAAACGTATAGAAATTTTAATAGGGTAAGGATGATTAAATAATGATTGCAAGAATTCCTCCAGAGAACTAGGAAAAAAAGTTTTGTGGAAAGTTTATTATTTACTGTATTTAATATATTTTATTCATATGCTTTGTTTAGTGGATACCTGGACTCAGTTACAGTTTTTCTCGATTGCTAACACATAATTCATGAAACAATTCACCATTTTCTCACAACTATTAACACAATCTCAAAACTTCACACCAGTTTGTGCAAATTTCAAACTTCAGGTCAAAGTCAAACATTTTAGTCAAAAACATATCTTTTGTCAGTATCTAATCTTTGGCCTCAGATGACACACAAACCTGTCAAATACACACCCTTTTTTCCTTTCTAGAGAACACTAGTGAGATCAATTCCAAACACTGTTACAAAAACCTCCTTTTGGGAAACAGGAGACATCTTGCAAGTTAATGTCTGTTGCAGTATGCAGAGTTGTGCAGAAACAGTAAAATTCACATATAAACTTTAAGAAAAAATTACTGTCATTACACAACTGTAAAGTGATATTAGATGAAAATCACTAGAAGAGAAAAGTACAAAAAACAAACAACTGAATATACAGTAAAAACACACACTGGAATATCCTGTCAGTTTCTGTACAGCAATAAATACATAAATACAACATCCTCTGCCAAGTTGCATTACAGTATTGGTAATATCCTTATTTGTTATACTATATAACAATTTCATAGTCTTCTGAGAAAATACTTTATCTGCCTCCCCTAGACAGTCGACTAGACAGTCGACTCTCAGTTGCACAAATACATGTAAAAAGTACTTGTCTACAAATCAATTCAACAGTTACGAGTTTGAGGGTGTGTGGTACAGTATTTACAGTACAAAGAATAGTGGAAGTTCTCTCATCTGAAGTACTGCTATTATGTACTGCAAGTGTAATGTGTAAGTAGATGAGCCTGCAGGCAGCTTTCCTTATGCTCATTCCATGCACAAGAACATGCTCAACTATTCTTTATATTCAATCAGGAACAAATGACCTTTGACCTCATCACCTTAATTTTTATTTTCTCATCCTATTCCTCTTTGTCTTCCATTATCAGGATTAATTTTCCAAAACATATAACCACATGTGTTCTTGTTCATATCATCCTGAGATTCTGACTGCCATGTCATCAGTTTTGCTGAATGTTCAAAGACGGATAAATGTTTGCTATTTGTGTACATTTTGTGAAGTTCCACTAACAATGCAATTATTACGTTTTTAATGCTAACATTTTTAGAACATTAAATGAACAACATAATGATAACGTTTTTAATGATAACGTTTTTAGAACGTTCCACTAACAACAAAATTATAACGTTTTTCATGATAACATTTTTGAAACGTTCCACTAATAATGCAATTATAACGTTTTTAATGCTAACATTTTTAGAACATTAAATGAACAACATAATGATAACGTTTTTAATGATAACATGTTTAGAACGTTCCACTAACAACACAATTATAACGTTTTTCATGCTAACGTTTTTAGAACGTTCCTCTAACAATGCAATTATAACGTTTTTCATGCTAACGTTTTTAGAACGTTCCTCTAACAATGCAATTATAACGTTTTTCATGCTAACGTTTTTAGAACGTTCCTCTAACAATGCAATTATAACGTTTTTCATGCTAACGTTTTTAGAACGTTCCTCTAACAATGCAATTATAACGTTTTTCATGCTAACGTTTTTAGAACGTTCCTCTAACAATGCAATTATAACGTTTGTAATGTTAACGTTTTTAGAACATTCCATTAACAACACAAAGATAATGTTTTTATGCTAACGTTTTTAAAACGTTTATAAATGGCAGATAACGTTAAGAAAACGTTCTACTAACGTTACCGCAAGAACATTTTTGATAACTTTGAGAGAACCTTTATAGAACGTTAGCCAAAGTTACGAGAACGTTCCCTGTTAGCTGGGAAGTAATTGGACTAGTATTTAATATAGCAAATAATTAAACGAAAATAAGCTGGAATTAACAACAAACACATTTGTTTGTCATATAATTATCCTTAAGTCAATCTTATCTCCATCACTTAACTTACCGCTGTCATGTTTCCTCTTTTCCTCCTCTTCTTGCTTTTTTTCCGCTTTTGACTGCCAGATGGATAAGTCCTTTTCATTTTTAAAATAGCCTAGTAAATGCGCGAGTAAGTGCTGTGCCAGTTTGGAAACTGCGGTCGACGCATCACGAGGAAAAAGAAAACACATCCAGCGTAACGCGAGAGGGAGACCCCTAGGGGGGATGCCGATATATTGCTCCATGTTACGTGTGTATTTTTAATAATGACATTTCCGATTGTTCAAATGGTCGGCTGTCGGGGGCCCCCTCAAAATACGGGGCCCCAGGCAATTGCCTGCCTTGCCTGCCCCATTGCTACGCCTCTGAGTATAGGTCTGCATCGACTGGGAAAGCTCATGAGGCATCTCCACACAGTCAAGTTGAGACTGCTTTTATCATCTTCAGCCCGAGTGTTGAACCGAACAGATGTACTTCAGTCAATGCCTTCATGCAACACGTTCAATTATGAGATTTGTTTATTGAATGTCTCATAATGAGATGTAGAAGTATATTATTGTTTCACAAATATATGCTAAGATCCATTACCTGAGCTTAATAATGTGTTTTACTCCAGTGGATTAAGATCAAGTTTACACTGCACTGCTTCCCAAACTGTGGGCCCTAGCTAGGCTAAATCTAAATATTTAAATCAAATATTCGAATTGTTATAAAAATTGATCCCTCCTTATTACACATGAAATGTAGTTGTTTTTAGCTTTTATTTTTGTTAAACATAGTTATGTATTTCATTGCAATAGATTTGTGAAATATGTACAGTAGCTTCTGTTACACACTGTGATGCAATATAATTTGAAATAGCATGCAGAAAGTGTAGTGTTATGGATTGAAATATATTTGTAATGATCTTACTTTCACCAGCATATAAATATTACCCCTCTGAAGTTTGGGAAGCTCTGTTCTACTGTGAGTCAGTGGCACAGGGACATTTATTTTTATACCCCTGGAATGTCTGAGCTTTATTAAATTAATTTGGATAAAAGCCTCCGCTAAATGACTAAAAAGTAAAAGTAATAGCCATATTATCATCTGATTAAAGACTAAATCATTTAACATGAAGCTGTTCTTGGACATTGCAAACAAAAATATAAATATATATAAGACTAGACGCAAAAACGTTTGTTTATTCAATACAAACAGCTGTTTATTATTCTACATCTTAAAATTCCAAGTGTCAGAACGCTAACATTATTAAAACCATTGTTTTAGCGTTTACCACGTTAGTTAGGAAAGTGATTGTGCCTTTAATCTCTGAAACAACAGAAGAAATGTAACATAACGATTTCTATGTTAAGCAGTGCTGGTGCATCGCGGCAACACAAATAAGCACAAACTCGAAGGAGCTTTCAACATACATTTGCAGCTTTTCAACAGGCCTATAATTATAATTGCATACTTACAATGAACAGAGGCGTGGTCTACAGACTGCCTGCGAAATTGGCATCACTCTGATCCAGTGCCATCGTATTCGGGAACTGATTGGCAGTGAACCAGACAGAGAGCAGTGAGTTGTGAGTTAACAACTTTAACCCCGTCACTGTTGATTTCGACCACATACAATCGTAAGTATTAAAAATAGGCTGATTAAATTTGTATTTATTTTAATCTAATATAAAAATATTTTTTCAACAGAGATTGAAATATGATTTAAGACGGAAGTGTAAGCAAGTTTAGTTGGAAAAAGTATAATCGTAAATAATACACAATTAGACGATAGTTGAATAAACTAATAATAATAATAATATGTATTAGCAACAACTGATGAAGCGCTGAATGCTGCGCGCACGCGCAGCGTTGTCAAGGTAACATTGGTCAGTCATTCCCTTCGCCAAGGGAGTTCCAAACGCTCCATTACGAGACAGTAATGCCCTACTACACCCTTCAAAGGGCTCTGAGTAGGGTATAGGGGTGCTCACTTCCGTTTGGAATTCACCCTGTATGTCACTTAGGGACTTCCTGAGTTGAAAGTGAGAGATGCTTTAAAAAGACCTTTCCAGATAATCACCGGTGTTTGTGACACGCGCGTCACCGTGGGTTCTTATGGGTTAAATATGCAAACGATGGAAAACGGAAGAATCTGCAGGACGTGGAGGATGTTTCTGAAGAACAGTTTAACTGTTCAGAACAAGGGACTCATGAACAACCATCACAACACAAAAAACAGATCATCCGGTGACCACACACAGTATTAAGAAAGGGTTCTCAAACTTTTGAATGGGGTTATTTTAATAATTTAAGCTATTTTATTTTGTCATGTGGACTATATGTAAACATATTTTATCTAAAATATCTTACCATGGACAGTACTATAAAAAATAGATTTTTTTGTATGATCTCTCTTATTTTGGTAAAAGTATTCACATCATCACAGATTCAGCAAGGGGTTCCCAAACTTTTGCATGCCACTGTATGAACCGCTGGGTTCATGATTCAGCTTAATGAGCGCGAGCGCCATTATAGTGGAATGGCAACTTTATTTAAATTAAAAAATAATAATTACATTTCGCAAATCGCACATGTTTTCTTACACACACAAACACACGATACAAATTTTCATACAACATATAGATTAAAACAGCATAAATCAATAACATCATTAAAAGAGTCGGTGGCCCCTGGAGTTTGGCCCTAAAGTCACGTGACGCGTGCAGTAACGTCACGTGACTGTCGGAGAAACGGGAAGAGGGCTCGTGATTCTCTCCGCTGTTAGAACGCCGCGCGCTCCGGTACAACACATTCATATCCAGACGATACACAGCCATCTCTGTCGGTGTCGGTGTTTTATCATCCGGTAAGTTCGTAGATAGTTTACATTGTTTGATGCATATTCTAACAGCACGCGGGGTTCTGCCGGTTTCGACTCTTTCAGCATTATCTGAGCGTGATGAATACCTTCTGCTTGGTGTTTTTCGACAGGGTTTATAGTGTCAGCGAAGCGAAAACGAAACTTTATTGTGTTCTGCTTCATGCAAATTAACAGACAGGCAAAAGTATGTTAGATCATATAATGTGCACGGAAGAACTTTAATAACTTTCTGTCTTATAATGTAGAGGAATTACTGGAGAAAGAGGAACTGTAGCCCAGATTTGTATTTCAGCATTCATTCAGTTATCATGGGCTTGATTTGTTCAGGCTAGTTTGTCTTCTGCTGCTTCCAGTATCAGTGGTGACTATTTTATATATTGTGCAGTTATGTGTCCATCTGCTAGTACTAGTAATTATCTGTCAAAACCTGTGATGATGTTGCATGTGATCAAAATGAGATCACGTGGTCTAGAGATGTCCCAGTCAAAGATGAACCATCAGGTGTTTTTAAAATACAAATAACAGTGCATTGATTTTCTGATAAGTGTGGCCCAAATGTAGAAATTGAGTAGTTGACAAATACCACCTTTTTACTGTCAACATCAAGATTATAGATTGAAAATATAAAGGACAGTGTATGATTTACATGCTGTAACTGTTTAGCTTTTCTTGAAAGTTTTTTTTATAACGATATCACAAAAATATTTTAGTCTTTTTTGTTCAATTAAATGCTTCTTCGAGGTCATGGATTATTTTATTAAAAGCTCAGATATTATCTCAACTAAAAGGATGCCAGCATAACTACATATCTAGCAATTCTACAAAAATGATGTGTTAAAAATATATTAAAATAAAATGTTAAAAATGTCGATGTAGTTTGACGTTGCTCATGTAACCCCGTGATTTTACAGTCACAGGTGACATTATGAAAGCTAAAAAAGTCCTCCGAGAGGAACACGCTCACTGACTCAAAGCAGAAGAGGAAGTGCAGAAATGTCCACTTTTCCATTCTTGTGTGATCTGTGTGTGTTCAGGTCATGGGCTCTCTGTTCCGCAGTGAAGAGGTCTGTCTGGTCCAGATCTTCCTCCAGTCGGGATCCTCTTACAACTGTGTCAGTGAACTGGGAGAGCTGGGAATAGTGGAGTTCAGAGATGTGAGAGAATCAATGCTCGCAGAAACTCTTTGTTTACGTGTTTTATAAAGTGTCTTTACCTTACATTGACGCGTCTTTGTTTGAAATCCTAACCTCAGCTGAATCCAAATGTGAACGCGTTCCAGAGGAAGTATGTGAACGAGGTGCGGAGATGTGAGGAGCTGGAGAAAAGCTTTGGTGAGTCGGTCGCTCCTCAACTCAGGGTTCCTGCGTGCTTTGGAAAAGTTTAAGTCAGTTCCAGATCTGGAAAAGTATGGAAAAAAGAAAGCCGAGTATGGAACAATATGTGCATTTGTAGACTTTTGCCCCCATTTAATAGAAAATTAAGAATTTGATGAAAATCAATGCAGGTGATTGTCAAACACGACTGAATGAATTCAATGTGCACTTTTTCATTATGCAAAATGTTTTGGGATTCTTCTGACAATATTCTTAGTACCGTAGGACATAGCCTCGGGAACTTTTCAAGAATAAAACATATACAGGTTTTTATGTGCGCACGAGAAACCATTAAACTTTGCAAGATGAGCCACCTAGCCATGGTGCCATCAGCCCATTTAGCGCTGAGGTTTCTTGCCCACCACAGAATGTGGGTTAGTCCGAAGACCTTGAAATATGACATAATGCATTAACGAATGCCACATTTTGAACACTTTTTTTTTTTACAACACCAGTCTTTTTTTATAGACTCTTGAACTTGGCAAATAGGACAGTGCACATAGCTGTATTATCCCATCAGCCCATTTCATGCCATAGTTTTTCTGCGTCTGCCGAGGATGTGCTGAATAATTGGACATTATATTAGAGGTACTACCATAAGGAAAGCCAAACTTTGAGCAAGTAGATCTCTAGTATTTCATGTGCATCCATGCTCTCACTTTATTCATAGTAAGATGGCAGTGATGCACAAAGAAAATGGGTTATATAAAACTAGAAATTATAATGCGTAAGAATAGTTTCTTGAGGGCACAAAAAATGTGTGCATGCAAAATCATTATCATTAGAGAAAATCAATGTTAAAAAACCCTGAAAAAATATATTTACAGATGACTATAATATATAAAAAAATATAAATCTGAAACTAGTGCTGTATGAACATTTATGTTAAATATGGTCTGAAATCTACTGAGAGGTTTTGAGTCTGGAGAAGGATGAATTTGGTAGGAATTAATTCTTTCACACATGTTCCTCATGCTATTGTGCTCGAGTCATCAGAACACATGATTACAAAGAGGACGGTGTTTGTTTTGGAAAACATTTGGTTAAATGTAACCGCTTCCTGCTTTGGAGCAGTTTGTTATCAGCTGATGGTATTTGGGCCATGCACATCTTTAAATTGTTAAACCATAGCCGAATATCTGTGTAGTCTGCTGCAATCTAAAAACTAGGTAATGCAGTAATCTACTGCTGATTAGTGTTAGTGCAAATAACATCACAACGATAATAGCACAAAATATAGATTTGGGGAAGAAGCCTTCTTCTGTCAAGATTAGTGCTGGGATATAAAATAATAAAATAAAAAAAGTACTTTAAATTATAATGTTTTACAGTTTTTACTGTATTTCTGAGCAAATAAATGCGCTTTGGTGAGAATAAGAGGCGTATTATAGGGTCAGTTCACCCAAAAATGGAAATATGCTGTTAATTTACTCAAGTTATAGGTTTTTTCTTCAGTAGAACAGTAAAAATATTTTCCCGAAACTGTGGTCCTTTGTCATAAAATGCAAGTCAGCAGCTACAGCTTTTTGAGAATAAGAAGCATTAATTAATGCACATGGCTCCTGACAATATATTGAGGTTTTATGAAGTGAAACGATCGGCCTGTGCAGAGCATTAAACATTATTTATTACATAATTACCTGTAATCTGGAGCCTCGGGCAAACGGGGAAATCCTGGTTCTTTTCTGTGAACTGGAGCCGGTTGCATAAAAAGTTTACTCTAGTTAGTCAGATAATATTTTCTTCAAGACTGGCCATATTTTTTTTTGTTTAATATTTAGTAAATAATAAGACTGCTTGCCCTTTGGTGAACTGCTAGTTGGTCAGACTAGTACTTAGGTCACTATCTTAATATAGAGGCTTAGTGTATGAAACTGGCCCTGGATCTTTTGGAAAGTTTATTTACATAATTATGCTATGATATCATGGATACACAATTACATTATTAAAGCACCCATTAATGATGTGACACATGGATTCGTACATGTCTAAATCGTATAAAGTGAATAAACTTGTCTTCATTAGCTCACTTTTCTACATAAACAATGTCCTTTTATGATGGCTTGAAGGATTTTAAACGGTCACTTTCTTTGTTCCAGGGTTTTTGGAACAGGAGATTTTCCGCAGTCTCTCTCAGAAACTGCAGCCCCCCATCCCGACCCCTCCGGCCCCTCAGCCCAGAGAAGTCCTTACCATCGAGGAGGAGAGTGAGCGCTTGGCCCGAGAGCTCAGGGAGGTTTGTCACTTTGTGTGTTTCCATGCAAATGTGTTTTATGTTTGCTTTTTGTAAAAAAAAAAACAAAAAACATGAAAACAGACCCTATTTGCTTTCTTACTTTCTTCTCCTAACTACACGTGATGCAACAAGATTCCTGCGACAAACAATTTGTCTGTCCACTCCAGACGTGACAGAATCAGTCAGATATCACAGCCAATCAGAAGCGCTTGTGGCGGGATCTTTCTGGAAGTGCTCTGCACTCGCAACAAAACGTTTAAGTTTATACATAAATATGAAACTTTTGTAACATTATTAAATGTGTGAGTGACTGATAGCATCTTTGTGCAATAAGCTTGTTTGCTTTTAATTTATCAAGATCTGAGGTAAGCTATATGTCATGCAACATGATGGTGTTTAGTGATGTGTTCATTTAAAGTCACACCAGAGGTGTTCAGCTGCTTTCTGCAGACCAGTCAAGTTCTTCCACACTGACTGAATCATAATTTATCTTTGATCCTTGTCTTATACACAGAGACACTGTCATGTTAGAATAGAAAATAGTTCTGTCCAAACTGTTGCTATAAAATTAGAAGAACCCAATCCCCTAGAATATCATTATATGCTTAAACATTAAGATTTGTACTCATGGAAATGACTAAAGTAGTCAAACCTTTTATTAAAAGGGGGTGACCCAATACTTTTGGCAGTATAGTGTATTTTGAATGATGTGAGCAGTCAAACAGTTGCTGGTCTCCATTGACTTCCATAGTGTTGTTAAAAAATAAAGTCAGCGGAGAGCAGAAACTGTTTGGTTACCAACATTCAACTTGAAAATTATTACATTTCTGTTTAATGGAAGAAAGAAACTCATACAGATTTGGAACAACTTGAGGTTGAGTAAATGATGGCAACGTTTTTATTTTGGGTGAAGTCCCTTTAACTAAATGTTTTTTCAGTGCTTTCCTGAACCAGTGTCTAGTCACATTTCCATTGTCATTATTTCCCTGTTCATGCATCACATTAGTGTTGTTTATTAGCTGGTGTAAGTTTTCATATCGTCTCTCATGCTGTCCGCTTGTGGTTTTGTGCAGGTGTCCAGGAACAGAGACAGTCTGCGGTCTCAGTATACTCAGCTGTGTCAGTACAGAGGGGTTTTAAAACAGACACATTCACTCACAGCCTCACAGGTAGGAACTGCACTTTACTGTCACAATACATCCGCTTCCTTCTTTTCCACGCAAGCCTCAGTCTGGTTCATGTATGTCACAGGCCCCGCTGGTGTCGTTTGAGCCCGTGGGTCTGGCAGAGAACCGGCAGGACGTCCGGCTGAGCTTTGTGGCCGGCGTGGTTCATCCGTGGAAAGCGCCCGCCTTCGAGAGGCTGCTATGGCGTGCTTGTCGTGGTTACATCATTGTGGACTTTCACGAGATGGAAGAGAAACTTGAACATCCTGATTCTGTGAGATATAAAGCATTAATAAATACTGTTAGATTCTTGCATAACCAGATGAGGATGTACATGTAAGAACATAACAGTGTATGATATTATAGTGTTTTTTATTATTATCATTAGATTGTAGAAACATACAATCAACACAAAAATTATTCAGACACCAGATTTGTTTATTAGTGGGTGCATGATACTATAGTTCATTTATGTAAGTGAGGATAGCAAAATAAAGTAAACTGACAGATTATACCCAAAAATTCTTCATACAGTTGACTATCAGTAAAATAGATCAAAATGTTGACACTTTGACCTGATAACAAGTGTTTTTTCTTTACTTGATAATGTGACATTTTTACACCACAGCCTGAACGAAATCAAGCATTGCTTGGTAATTGGTTGAGCTAAACTGGTATTATCTAATTATGTACTTAAATTTAATAGCTTTCAACCGAATTCATTACATACCCTCCTGTCAAAGTCTTCTGACATGACACAGTTTAATGAGTTCTTCTCATATTCTATTACCATTTTCTGATCTATAGTGAATAAACTGATATAGTGTGATAAAAGGTGTCTGAATAAATGTTGTTTTCCTCAGGGTGAGGAGGTGCAGTGGACCGTGTTTTTAATCTCGTTCTGGGGAGATCAGATCGGTCAGAAAGTCAAGAAGATCTGTGACTGGTAGGTGATCTGGATTTGGTGGTTTCGAGTCCTGAAAAACCTGGACATTTACCAACCGATTTAAACCGTGTGATTTCTACACTGAACATCTAATGAATCCCAGAAAACTCATGGAAATGAACAAGTTCTTGAAAAGGTCATGGGAAAGTCCGTGCTGAAGTATTTCTTTGGCTACTTCTCTCACAAACTGATCTCTATAAAACACATTATCCAGTCATCTGGAACCAGAAAAAACAATGACTATTTATAAACCTTGTGGAAAGCTTGTCCTGATGGGACAATTATGAATATTTGAGAGTATTTTCCCTCTTTTTTTAACCGTCTGTCACATTTTAAGTGTTGATTAGGAGTGACAAAAATACTTGTTTTTCAAATTCTTAAAATAAATTTTGAGTAAATATTGTAATTAATGCTCAATTAACTTGATACAAATAAATGCATTGTCATTACTAGCACATTTAATATTGACTGACTTGTAAGTTGAATCCATAAAGGTGGTATTAAACGTTTGGTGAATCTCTTTATGAGTTCACAGTCAGCACAGCCTTTTCTGATACTACAGACTCATGTCTGGTCAAATCACACCTAACTAAATATATCACAACCATGAGTGTCTATTTACACTAACTCCGCCCACCATTACAAAAGACTTACCTGTCGTCAGCTCCAGTGGCACACATGCTCAAATGTATGTCGCGTTCTTTTTGATGCGATCGACCCGGGTTCGAATCCGCCCTTTGGCAAACTTTTTTTTCTTCTCCCTTTTCAAATTTAGATAGGGAGGGCTTTGTTGTCCCAATTAGGTGGCATCCATTTACTAATTTGAATTGAAATTAAAATGTACACTCAATAAGTTATTATTGCGTACTGTTTTATAATGTACTACAATCCCGAGGTGCAGATAATTGTCACTAATGACAAGTAGTATAAATGGCAGAACATCTAACTATTATAACAGTATAAATAGCATCTATTGTTAAGAAAATATGCTATTTGCACTTATAGCCTCTGCTTTAAAAAAAACTTGTAATTGAATAAATGTAATGACTTGTAATTGGTTCATTTTAATACAAAATGTTCGGTTTAGAGGTAGTTAAACATATGCTGGACTTTATCATTCATAAATGCATTTGTGAACAGGTCCACCCTAATAAAAAAGTTATACATTTAAAATACATTTATTTCATACTAAGTATAGTTCAAATCTATTATTAACATATTTACTGATACATAACTCGAGTCTGATATAACAATTATAATTAAACATTATTTGGCATACTACTTGTGCACAATGCACATTTCTTAATATTAAGTCTAAAATGTGTTTTAATGTCACTTTTGATGAGGATTGTATGCAAGATGTTTAAAGTGCACCTTGCAGTAGTTCCACTTTAGCACAATCAAATATACGACGCATATCTTTAGTTGGATTTCACCACAATTAAAGTGCATTAAGTACTATATTAGTTGTTCCAGTTTAGCAGACTTTACGTATACCAGTTTAGTATACTAAAAGTACAATTGCAGGGCATTTTATTAAGTACATAAATACGAAAATGTATTTGTAGTATACTTGGCATGAAATAAATGTATTTCAAATAGATTTGCGTCTATTTATTTTTCACTAGGGCAGTGTAGTTCTTCCTTGTTTATTCAGTTTTCTGCTATGCTCCACAAACACACAGCTTCCACACACAAACATTCCCCTACCCCGAGAGCCAGGCAGAACGAGAGGAGACTCTGAGTGGACTCCGAGGAAGAATCGAGGACATCAAATCAGTAAGTGCACTGTTAATCACAGTCAACACATTTTCATTTTTTCACTTCCGCTTTGTTAGTCTCTGTAAACATACAGTCTCAGAGCTCCCTCCCCGTGTGTCTGTGTTCCTCCGCGGCTGTAGGTCATGGGTGAGACGGAGCAGTACATGCAGCAGCTGCTGGTGCGAGCGCTGGCCCGTCTGCCCGAGTGGATTGTGCAGGTTCAGAAGTGTAAGGCTGTGCAGACCGTGCTGAATCTCTGCAGCCCATCCGTCACTGATAAGTGCCTGATCGCAGAGGCCTGGTGCCCCGTGAGCCAGCTGCCCGCCCTGCAGAGCGCCCTGAGAGAGGGAGGGGTGAGCGTCCACCTTCACTACACATCTGTCCCTGTCAGGACTGTCATTTTTATTTATATAGCACAACATTAAAGGGATAGTTTACTCAAAAATGAAAATTAGCCCATGTTTTACTCATTCTAGGTGTACATGACTTTCTTCTTTCAGACGAATCCAATCGGAGTTATATTAAAAATGATCCTTGCTATTCCAAGCGTTAGAATGGAAGTAGGCAGGTGTTTTTGTTCAACAGTAACATTAAGGAAAATATTCCTATTTAAAATGTTATAAATAATTTTTTCTCACTTCTGCTGACTGTCATACGTGAAGCCGTTCCGGCGGATGACATAAGACATACGCGTCAGCGTAAGTGAATATATGTGAAAATATGGATATTACTCTTACAAAAAACGCATGGATTCACTACAGGAGGCCTTTAATCACCCCCCGGAGTCGTATGAGGCATGTTTTATTATAGATGCGTGTGCTTTATTTGACTACATTTGGACTGTTGAACAAAAACACCCGCCTAGCTCTACTAATGCATATGCTTGGAAGGGAATATTAGTGCACTGCATACTGCAAGGTCAGGTTGAACCCATTGTATTGTGAGATGCATTAATGTGCTTTATTTTTTGAGGGATATAAAATCAAAGATTTGAGGTATATAATTTAATAGATGTCCGAACTCTCCTTCTAATATCACAATGAAGGAAATATTTCTTGAGAATGATTTTTTTTTAAGAAAACCTTTAGAAGTTTGGTGTGATATTTTGTTATTCTTTCATATAAATGTGTTTTTAATAAAACCCCAAAATGAGTGTGCTGCAACCAACATGCAGAAAAACACCTGCAATAAAACATAATATCATAATAGGAGACATGATATCATACAGAGCAATGTCATATTATTCAACTCCCCAAATAATAATATTGAATGAATGATAGTTGTTTAAAAAAAAGTGGAGAAAGGAGAAAGCTACAGTAGAAACTTCATCCATCCATCCACACCCTGGGTGAGAAGGTGTGTGTGGCACAGATTCTCTCTCACACTCACTCACTCACTCACTCACTCACTCTCTCACACACACACACACACACACACACACACACACACACACACACACACACACACACACACACACACACACACACACACACTCTCTCTCTCACTGCATTAGTCTCGCCATTTCACCTGCTGTATGTTGCATGTCTTTGGCTTGTTGGGAAACCCATGCAGTGAGATCATGCAAACTTCACACAGGAATGCCTCTTAGCTCTGAAACCTGTCTTTCTCTCTCAGAGGAAGAGCGGCAGTAGTGTGGACTCCTTCTACAACCGCTTGCCGGCCAACACGTCTCCCCCGACAATCTTCCCCACCAACGCCTTCACTGCAGGATTCCAGAACATAGTCGATGCCTATGGAGTGGCGAGCTACAGGGAGATGAACCCAGGTGATGCACACTCCCGACACAACACTAGTTTAAGGGGGTCATCATGCACATTTTCCTCAAGTTCATATGATTCTTTAGGGTCTTTATGAAAAGTCTGTAACATAGTTTGGTTAAAATGTCTTAATGGTAATGTAAAACACCCTGTCAAAAACAGCTCTGTATTATCAATATTAAAATTATTACACACAAAATATGATTTATATTCAAATTTAAAAGGCATAATTTCTGTTATGGGGAAAAGGGCTTTTGGCTTCTCTCCTGAGGCCACAATAGGGCACATTATATTACTAATGCACGTTTATTCAAAACATTAAAATAACACCACTATCTGTGAAAAAATGTATAATGTTTAAAAAAATGCTTATAAACCATATATAATTAATTATGTTGCTTAACAATTAGAAACAAAACAGCATCATGCATGTATATGTGTAGTTTCATTTTCAGCTTTATCACCGACTTGATTGCACAGATACTATTTAAACAGATCTGAGCTGGACGATGCTATCACTGAATTCAATAATGAAATTCCTTTAACTCAAAAATGTTCTTATATTGATATTGTGCAGTTGCTTTGACACAATCTGTATTGTTAAAAGCGCTATATAAATAAAGGTGACTTGACTTGACTAGTTTAATACAAAGGACCGAAAACCAATCACAAAGAGCACTTTTTGTCTTTTAAAAACATGAGTCAGAGGGATGCAGAAAAACCGCCATAAAGTCTCGAGTTTTTTAAAAGTTGAACTTACATTAATTTGACATGGTTTTCTAAACATACTGCTCTCTTGTGCGAGACGCGAGTGCCATGATGATAGATGTCCCTCGAGAAAATGCGATAAATACAGCGGGTAAGATAAGTACTGAACTCGTCACCATTTGTCTCAGTATATATATTTCTAAAGGTGCTGTTGACATGAAATTTTCACCAGATGTCGGTAACAACCCAAGTAATCCATAGATATTAGGGCTGTAACGATACACCAAACCCACGATTCGGTTCGGATCACGATTTTTGACCCACGATTCGGTTCGTATCACGATTTTTTCGTGGGGGGTAAAAAAAATAAAAAAGATTTTTAAAACAATATTTTTTATTAAATAACATTTGAAAAATCTTTATGAATTGAACACCAAAGAACAAGATTAACTATGCAAATTATTAACAATATAAATAGCCATATATAAAATAAATAAATAGCCAAAGCTATAACACTTCTGTCTTCTTTGTAACAAAATACTGTTGAAAAACAAACAGAACTAAACTCCATTGTGGAGATGATTCGAGCATGTTAAAAATTCTTCTTCAATCAAGTTCCCCTTCATGGGAACTTCGAACTGCGTCCCCTAGGGGTCGCTATGGGGGAACGCCTTCAGCGTGACTCGTGTCTGAAGATACATATGTAAAAACACCATCCGTTGGCCGGCGCGACCATAATATAAGGACCGCCGGGAGAATACATCATCCTCTTCTTCGTCTTCACTGACTGGTCTGTTTGAAGAAACATGCATTCTGGTAGGAATACAGTTTTCCTTTATTATCATGGCGAGCACTAGCTAGGCGTTCAATAAGTGTGTGGATCCGTGTCCTCGTTATTTGCGATTACACACACAATCTTTGCGTCTTTTGTTTGGGTAAGGAGCACGCACGCGATGTCCTTGAGGGGAAAATCTGTGTGCAACTAGCTCAACTTTTGCAGGCAGGCGTCACATGATTGGAAAGGTAGTCACGGGGTGTGTCGCGATTCTCTCTTATCACACCGCGACACAGGATCGTGGATCTGAGTGTCGCGATTTCGGTTTCATATCGCGTATCGTTACAGCCCTAATAGATATAAATAAATTAAGTTATGTGTAATAAAATATAATATTGCTTTCTAATTACTGATTGGCTTTCCATGACTTTTTGCACCTCCCTTTCGTCATGTGCTCAATACTTTTCCCTGTGTCATTCCATTTTATTACACCTAAATTAATTTCTGAATGTATTATATTTGTTTTATTAGTATATGTGGATTACTTGGGTTGTTACCGACATCTAGTGAAAATTTCATGTCAACAGCACCTTTAGAAATCTATTTACTGAGAAAAATGGTGACGTGTTCAATACTTATTTGAACGGCTTGGTTTTTCAGCATCATCTCTGCATTGATGTTCTCTTTTTCCAAAATATTTTGAATGAGCAACGCTACATTGTGTGCCACTAATAAGGCACACCTAAAATTTGGATTTTTTTTGACAGCCCTAACAACCACTGCTATGTTCATTACTACATCCAACAACAAAACACCTCAATCGACAATCTTGGGAGGGGCCTGTGCAGAACCACATCACTCTACCAAGAATCTGAACTGTTTGATTTGAGAAAGGGGTTATGATTTATGGGGATTTTATAAAAGCACTGGGTGGATTTTATCATTATAGGGTGGTTGTGTACACCCACTGCCAACACACATTTATGTTCAAACAACTTGTAAAAGTGAAGTTTGCATCAGATGACTGCTTTAAAAGAAGCTTCACTTTATTATCATGCATCTTTTGCTGTCTGCTTTCACACGTCTGCAGCGGTCTACACCATCATCACGTTTCCCTTCCTGTTTGCCGTCATGTTCGGGGACGTTGGGCACGGTCTTCTGATGACGCTGGTGGCTCTCTGGATGGTTCTGGAGGAGAAGGATCCGAAACTGAGGAAAAACACGAATGAAGTAAAAAACATGACACATGCGCACATTTTCTTTTCTTTTTGTCCAACACTTTAACAACTTGCGTTTTTGATACTGGAATTTTTTACTTCGATACAATACCTTATATAATAAAAAATATTCGATAACCGTGAAACAATGTCACAATATTAAGGGCGTAAAATTTAAATGGTGTCCAAGTTGAGACAATATAGCTCTGAGGAGGATTATATGATAATATCAATAACAATAATAATAACGTTCTTCATATTTTTCTTATTTTAGGAAGAAGAACATATTTTATGCGTGTAACTTCATTACAAATTTGTATAAAAGTGTATAAAATATTTTACTTAACACAGCAGCAGTAAAGTTACAATACTTATGACTTAATTTCTTCACTTACAAGAGTTATAAACCCTCAAGCAGAAAACTGCAAAAAGACCTATAGGTCAGGGGTGTCCAGTCCTGCTCCTGGAGGCTCACTTTCCTGCTGAGTTTAGCTCTAGTGCTAATTAAACTCCCCTGAACCAGCTAATCAAGTCTGCGGATCTCTAGGGCTGTGTTCCACTTCACATTTAGACACACTTCCCCTCGGGGAAATCCCTGCCGCCATTTTGAAGTGCATTTCACTTCATGAAGCGGACAAGGGAAGTTTATATGGACAGACCCTCGACCCCTCGATTTTCATACTTTTGATGTACATTTCAGGCAGCTCCATTCACCACAATGCAACATGATTTACCTCCACCACAAACAACTCTTATATCATATATTCAATTATAACTATTTTAATATAATTATATCAGTTATTTTTTATACATTTATTTATAATCACATATATCTTATACATAAAGAACCTATATACCTTATACATAAGTAACACGTATACCTACTATATATACATAAAGATTGGTGCATCCGTGGTTCAATGCAAAACTCAGACATCTCCGTCAGGCCAAAGAAGATATATGCTATAAACGGGCCAAATACACTAGAAAAGGAGATCCGAGTTGCAAAGAGGAATCATTCTGAAAAGCTAAGGATCCAGTTCTCTTCCAATGACACGGCTTTAGTGTGGAAAGGTCTGAAAGACAACACCAACTACAAAACACCAGCACTGAGGCGAATCAACAACTGGCAAACAATCTGAATGAGTTTTATTGCAGGTTTTAAAAAACACTATTAACACCTCCAGCAACCCCTCCTGCACTTCAGATCAATGAAGATGATGTGTGTAAGGTCTTAAGAAAGAACAAGAGAAGAAAAGCACCAGGCCCAGATGGTGTCACACCAGCCTGTCTGAAAACCTGTGCTGACCAGCTGGCCCCCATCTTCACACAGATCTTCAACAGATGACTGGAGCGGTGCGAAGTCCCTTCCTGCTTCAAACGCTCCACCATCATCCCCATCCCAAAGAAACCCAAAATTACTGGACTTAATGACTACAGACCTGTAGCTCTAACATCTGTGGCCATGAAGTCATGTGAAATACTGGTGCTGGCTTATCTGAAGGACATCACTGGACCCCCTGCAGTTTGTCTACCAGACAAACAGGTCTGTGGACGATGCAGTCACCATGGGACTTACAGATCAAGTAGACCGATAACCGATATTTTGAACCGATATACGTGTCTGGTGTAAAAATGAAACTGAATGCCAAAATTAATAATAACAAGAGCTCTGACAAAAAACGTTCTTTAAATGCTTTTAAACATGTCTTTAATTCTGAAAACTGTTAATAACAACAACATTTCCGTTGGTTTTAATTTACAGTACAGTGCAAATGAAGGCATACAACATTAATTTAATTGATCTTTTAATCAAATGAGAGTTAGACTTTATTTTTGGCAAACAAATGAGTTTACTATTAAAATTAAAACATGGAAGAAATAGCGTATTGTGTTATTATTCTCAACAAAAGTTGTAATAATTGTTGTAGTTGTATTACGTATACAGTAATATATTCGGCTAAACCGAACTTATATTTTGAAAGGTTGTCATGAGAACCTTTTAAGTTTCTGTAGCCTATGTATATATGATATGACGATCGTTTTACTCAAATGAAACGGTCAAATGCTCATGAAGTGACTCTCCGAGCAGTTCTGGGGATGTTGTTCATGTATTTATGTCCTCATTTAGTGAGACGGCAGATGCTGAAAACACCGCGAGCGTCACGTGCGCTTCAGTATGTGTGTGTGCAGTAAATGAAACCGCACGTCTGTGTCATTCATTAACAGAGATGCAGAACATGCAGGATTCATATTTAAAGTGTTTTTGCGGCTTAATATTTATAGATACTAGTCCATAGCGCGAGTCGATTTAAGTGTACTGACCTACTTTTGATTAATTAATCCAAACTTCGACACATTCCGCGACATTCCGCGTTATACGGTAAATTCCATTATATGACTGCATTCCGCGATTCCGCCCGCATTTTCCGCATCCCGGACATCATAGTGGATTGTGATTTATTGCAACTTCAGCAACGTCTGCTGCTGCCTTACCTTTGAGAGACAACTGATGCGTGATCACTGAGGCAGCTCCAGTTAGCATGTGCTCTCGGTGTGAGACTGCCTTCAGTTTTCCGCGTTGATTGGTCGGACTCGTGACTCTCTACATATCAGATGAGCGGTGGGCAGAGATTGCTCTCAGAGATTGAGAGATCGCCTCACTCTCACAGAGTGTTGAGCCCAGACAGGCTGCATCGAGCCAAATAGTGCATTTAAAAATTAAATAGTTTCACCTGTATTATTTATTCACCAATAAATAATGTCATGTGAAAAACTGGTGCTGGCCCTTCTGAAGGACATCACTGGACCCCCTGCAGTTTGCCTACCGGGCAAACAGGTCTGGACGATGCAGTCAACATGGGACTGCATTTCATCCTGCAGCATCTGTACAGACCAGGGACTTATGTGAGGATCTTGTTTGTGGACTTAACACTATCATCCATCACTCCTTCAGCCCAAACTAACTCCTCTCTCTGTGTCCACCTCTATCTGTCAGTGGATCACCAGCTTCCTGACAGACAGGCAGCAGCTAGTAAAGCTTGGAAAATACACATCCAGCACCCGCACCATCAGCACTGGAGATCCTCAGGGCTGTGTTCTCTCCCCACTGCTCTTCTCCCTGTACACGAACGACTGCCCATCTAAAGACCCCTCTGTCAAACTCCTGAAGTTTGCAGATGACACCACACGGATCGGCCTCATCCAGGACGGTGATGAGTCTGCTTACAGACAGGAGGTTAAGGAGCTGGTTGTCTGGTGCAGTCTTAACAACCTGGAGCTCAACACATTCAAAACTGTGGAGATGATCGCGGACTTCAGGAGAAACCCCCTGCCCCCCCTCACCATCATGAACAGCACTACAGTGGAGTCATTCAGGTTCCTGGTCACCACCATCTCTCAGGACCTGAAGTGGGACAATCACATAGACTCCATTGTGGAAAAGGCCCAGCAGAGGGTGTACTTCCTTCGCCAGCTGAGGAAGTTCAACTTGCCACAGGAGCTGCTGAAACGGTTATAATCTGCTGTCATTGAATCCGTCCTCTGCACTTCAATAACTGTCTGGTTCAGCTCAGCTACCAAATTTGACCTCAGAAGACTACATCGGATAGTCCGGACTGCTGAGCGAATCATTGGTACAACTCTCCCCACTCTCCAAGAACTATACTTGTCCAGAGTGAGTAAAAGAGCTGACAAAATCACTCTGGACCCTCACCTCCAGCACACTCCCTCTTTGAACCGTTGCCGTCTGGTCGACGCTACAGAGCTCTGAGCACCAGAACGACCAGACACAGGAACAGTTTCTTCCCTCTGGCAATCCATCTCAGGAATACTTGACAATAAACTTGGCACACACAACACTATTATACATTTATTTAACACACACACACACATACATTTACACTTCAAATTATACATACTTGTACATACTAAATTGTCTCCTTTGTATATTGTGTTTTTGTTATTTTGCATGTTGTCTATTTTGTATATTTGTATATAATTTTTTTATTATCTGTGTCTTGTCTTGGCACTGTCATTCTGTCGCACTGTGGAGCTTCTGTCCGTAAAACCAAATTCCTTGTATGTGTAAACATGCCTAGCAATAAAGCTCATTCTGATTCTGATCAAACAAATAATAATAAACTAATAAACTCCATAACAGATTCTAAGTGATCAAGGGCTTAATGGCCATGTCAGTACATTTGTCTTTGCCTTGACTTCCATCTGGAGCGGAAACAAACTCGTGTAAAGAGCTTTCACAATACGAACAAATACAATACGAACAAATACAATACGAAGCTCAAGTTTGATGAACTCTAACCCACGAGTTTGTATCACGTGAAACCATGTGATCAATAGAAGATCGATTCATCATGGCACAAATTAAAAGAACATACATTTAAAACTGCAGCGCCACAGGAATGTGGAGTGGATTGTATGTTTTTTACGTTTGAAGTTAGTGAGGAAAGGGCATATAAAACAAAGTGGAACGCAGCCCAGAAACAAAATTTGTTTGTTATGCCAGTTTTGCTTTATATTATAAATACTCGTCAATTCATCATCCACAAAAATCTTGGATATTATGCAAACATGAAAACACCAGATACTCAAGCAGAGATGGAGACAATTCTAGTTTTTACAGTATTTTTATGTATGTACTTATTTCTTGGGGTCCCTTGTGTGTCAGATCTGGCAGATGATGTTTGGAGGCCGATATCTCATTTTGTTGATGGGGCTGTTTTCTATCTATACCGGAGCCATTTACAACGAGTGTTTCAGCCGGGGCCTCAACACTTTCTCCTCAGGATGGCACGTCCGGCCCAATGCAGAACACTACAACTGGACGTACGACACACACAAACACACACACACACACACACACACACACACATGATCTATTCATCATAAGCCCAAAGACCTTGCGTGTTCTGAAAGTCTCTGTCTGTGTGTAGAGAGGAGACTTTCAAAAGTTATCGGTATCTGTCGCTGGACCCCAATATCACAGGCGTTTTCACTGGTCCTTATCCTTTTGGCATTGATCCGGTAAGTCAGACAAATTACTGTGGAAATGACATTGCAGTACCCTTTTCTGTTATTTGTGTTGATAGTTTGACTTGAGATTAATATTTCTTCTTCATTGTGTTGGTATAAGAAATTTTGAACAATAACTAATTCTTTATCTCCCTCAGATTTGGGGTCTGGCCAATAATCATCTGACGTTCCTCAACAGCTATAAGATGAAAATGTCTGTCATAATTGGAGTCATCCATATGACCTTTGGTGTGTGTTTATCCTTTTTCAACTACATGTAAGTAGGTTTTTCTTTGCTGTTCTTGAGGATTTCTTCATGCTTTCTGCAAATTGGTGTCTTTTTTGTTTTTGTTTCTTGAGGTGTATTAGATCAGACAAGGTTATAATTTAATTTATAACAGTGATCAGACACTGTTATAATTTAATTTATAACAGTGGATTTATAATCCAATTTAATAATTTATTTTTGATTGCACTTACTGGTAATTATAATAATTTACACCTCCATTGCTCCTTGGGCAAAATGTTAGTTTCATCTCGAGCGATTAGCACTCTGTTAGGCTATTGTCTGGGCTAATCAGAAGCCAGACACAGCTGTTTTCAGTCTAGTCTCTTAGACTGTGTATTTATTTGATGTCCGAACGCTGACGCGGAAGCGTCTGCGGAAGCGTTCAGCCTCCTCGTGTAAACACAGACGAGTGTAAAGACCGACGACTTTTTCCTGCGTGACTTTAACCGAGCAACGACACCAAGCAACACTCTTAAGTATCATTTCTATCTTCCCTCACACACTCTCCTTTGCTGTCCTCTATCCTTCCATCTCTATCATGTGTTTTCAAACCATTCCGGTTGTCTCTCAACCACGCTCTAACATCACATGCAGACGGCAAAGTAATCCTGCTAACCTGCACCCTATCTCTACATCTTCTACTACACCTCTTTTTTTTCTCCATGGGTCTCTGGAATTGTCAGTCAGCTGTCAACAAAGCAGACTTAATTTCTGCTTTTTCTTTACTATCCACACTCAGCATCTTGGGCTTGACTGAGACCTGGATTTGTCCAGAAGACTCAGCAACCCCGGCTGCCCTCTCTAACAATTTCTCTTTCTCTCACACCCCACGTCAAGTTGGCCGGGGTGGGGGCACTGGTCTGCTCATTTCAAACAATTGGAAATACTCAACCCACTCTCCCCTATGCAATTACAACTCATTTGAATATCATGTGATTACTGTAATAGCTCCTATAAAACTCCAGATTGTGGTAATTTACCATCCCACTGGCCAAATTCTAGCCCCCTTTCTAGAGGAGCTGGACGGGCTGATGTCCTTTTTCATGGAGGATGGCACTCCACTCTTAGTTTTTGGCAATTTCAACATTCATCTAGACAAGCCTTATGTTACAGACTTTCATTCACTCCTAGCTTCATTTGATCTCAATCACCTTACCATAATTGACACGCAATTGTACTGCGGATAACATTCTGGTACAACCACTACATATCTCTGACCATTTCTTCATTACATTTACATAATTTTTTGCCACCCGGGTGCCACCAATCCCCTTACCGGTTACTTTTAGATGAAACCTACACTCCCTTTCACCCTCACATCTATCTTCTGTAGTGTCCTCCTCTCTTCCCTCACCTACCCATTTCTCATCTGGATGTGAATGCAGCTACTGACACTTTATGCTCTACCTTAACCTCTTGTCTAGACGACATTTGTCCTCTCTCCTCCAGGCCAGCACGGACTGCTCCTCCTAACCCCTGGTTATCTGATGTTCTTCGTGAACATCGGACCAGACTCCGAGTGGCAGAGAGAAAATGTCGCAAATCAAACGATCCGTCTTCAGTCATTGCTTTCCTCTTTCTCTTCTGAAGTCCACACTGCCAAATCCTCACATTTCCACAACAAGATAAACAGCGCTCCAGACATGCGTAATCTCTTCAGAACATTTAATTCTCTCCTCTGTCACCACCTCCCACCACTTCTATAACAGCTGATGAATTTGCCACTTTTTTCACAGACAAAACTAGAACAATCAGTAGTCAGTTCTCACCTCTACTCACATAGGACCTCCAACCAACCACATCCACTGCTCAAACTCCCCTCTTCTCCTTCTGTCTCCTCACTGAGGAGGAAGTGTCCAAACTTCTCCTCTCCAGCCATCTTACAAAATGTCCTCTTGACCCAATCCCCTCACACATTCTCCAAGCAATCTCTCCCACACTCTTACCAGCATTCACACACATTATCAACACATCTCTCTTCACAAGCATATTCCCCACTGTGTTCAAGCAGGCTCAGGTTACCCCACTGCTCAAAAAACCTACACTTCTCGTATAGAAAACTACAGACCTGTCTCTCTCCTTCCATTCATAGCAAAAACACTCGAACAAGTTGTCTTCAACCAGGTCTCATTGTTTCTTTCACAGAACAACAAACTGGACGCTAAACAGTCAGGTTTCAGGAGTGGCCATTCAACTAAGACTGCGCTACTCTGTCACTGAAGCCCTGCTAATTTCAAACGCCGGTTCCAAATCATCAGTCCTCATTCTGCTGGATCTGTCTGCCGCTTTTGACACTGTCAATCATCAGATCCTCCTGTCCACCCTCTCATCACTGGATATCACTGGGATTCCACTTCGCTGGTTTGAATCCGATCTCACTGGTCGGTCATTTAGTGTGGCCTGGGGTGGGGAGGTATCCAAAGCACATCAATTGGTCACTGGGGTTCCCCAGGGATCGGTTCTTGGACCCCTCCTCTTCTCCACATACACTACATCACTGGGTTCCATCATACAGGCACGTGGCTTCTCCTACTATTGCTACGCTGATGACACACAGCTCTATCTCTCTTTTCAACCAGATGATCCAACGATAGCTTCACGGATCTCAGGCTGCCTGGCAGACATCTAGGCATGAATGAAAGAACATCACCTACAGCTCAGCCTGGCAAAGACTAGGCTTCTTGTCTTCCCTGCCACTCCAACTCTACAGCATGACACCAAGAAATCTTGGTGTAATCTTTGATGACCAGCTGACCTTCAAAGAGCACATTGCAAAGACTGCTCGATCTTGCAGGTTTGCACTACACAACATCAGAAAGATATGGCCCTTTCTGACAGATCATGCTGCACAACTTCTTGTCCAGCCCCTTGTCATTTCTAGGCTGGACTACTACAATGCTCTTCTGGCTGGACTTCCATCAAACACAATCAAACCTCTACAAATGATTCAGAATGCAGCGGCACGACTGGTCTTCAACGAGCCCAAAAGAGCCCATGTCACTACTCTCTTTGTCTCCTTGCACTGGCTACCAGTTGCAGCTCGCATCAAGTTCAAGACACTGATGCTTGCATATAGAACAACCACAGGCTCAGCACCCACCTACTTCCACTCACTATTACGAATCTACATCCCCTCTAGAAGTCTGAGATCTGCTAGTGAGCGACGCCTCGTGGTACCATCACAGAGAGGCTCAAAATCACTCTCCAGAACATTCTCGTTCACCGTTCCTGGCTGGTGGAATGATCTTCCCACCCCCATCCGGAATGCTGGATCCCTGTCAATCTTCAAGCAACAACTGAAAACTCATCTCTTTTGACAATACTTGACTTCATCCTAAACACTTTCATCTTTCTCTTTATATTTCTCTCCTTCCCTTGCTAGCTTGTACTTATACATTTATACATTTACGCATTTAACAGACGCTTTTATCCAAAGCGACTTACATTGCATTCAAGTTACAGTTTTTACATTTTATCAACTCTTGCTTTCCCTGGGAATCGAACCCATGATCTTGGCGTTGCTAGTGCCATGCTCTACCAGTTGAGCTACAGGAAAGCTTATTTGAACAATGCCTGAGACTTGGTGTTACGAGCACTTCCTCTGTTTGTTTGCTTCAAGATTAATTGCTTTATGTATTCCCCAATTGTAAGTCACTTTGGATAAAAGCATCTGCAAAATGAAGGTACATTTAGAAATAAAAGGCAATTTTCCAGATTTGACCCTGATTTTAGCCCTCTGACACTATAACACTCTGAATTATCACAGTTACTTATATTTTGTGGCATTACTGTTGGGTCCATATCTGAACTAAACAAATTAATACTGCTCTAGTGAGACAATTGCATGGTTGAAAATAAACATTAGAATCCTTTGGAAGGTAAAGTTATTTTTAGTCCATTGATCCTTTTGGTGTTATTTTCCTGGTTGTCCATTTAAAGCAGGGTTCCTCAAATCTTTATCTAAAAATAGTTTAGCTCCAACCCTGATCGAACTTACTTACCTGTAATTTTTCTAATGATCTTGAAGACTCTGATTAGCATGCTCAGGTGTGTTTGATTAGGGTTAGAGCTAAACTCTGCAGGAGTGGGCCAGATTTGAGGATGCCTGATATAAAGGATGAGTGGGCTGGGCTAAAGAAGCGATGATGAAGTAGTACCTTTTAGGCTTGTCACGATACCATAAAAATGTCGTACGATACTATACCAGCTGAAGTATCACGATACCAAGTAGTATCACGATCCCATCCATGCAGTGTTGTCAGTTTAAAATTAAATTCTACAAAATGAATCTATTAATAAATAAATAAATTAAAACAGACAATATTTTTCTCTGAATACTTAATTAATGTGAATTAATGACTGGCTATTGTTTTCCCTGAAATTATGTAAACAAAACTCATCTTAGCACTGCACAGAAGCAGCATGAAGTGACATTTAGATGTGGCATTTGTACATTTAGACTGTATTTTTTATTTATAATTGAATAAAATATTTTATGGGATTAATGTATTTTAAATACAAAATTCTGAATGTAGAAATATGTTGGAAAACAATGTATATGCCTACTTTTAGAAAAGAAACTGGTAAAAACGGCCAGCAGGTGGCAGCAGTTCGTTATTGAATCACTGAGTCATTCAAACGATTCTTTCAAAATGGCTGAATACTGCCGGAGCGAATCAAATGACTGTTTTTATGAATGGTTTAGTGAATCATTGATTCACCCAAGCCAACGATTAGGATTCGAACACAAAATGAAACAAAAACAGCGCTCTTGCTCGTGTCATATTGCCGAACTGTCAGGAGCATTTTTACTCGCATATGTTGAAATTTACAAGTTAGCAGCATGTATATTAAAACATGTTTATTTATAATGTTAATATATATATATATATATACACAGTGGGTACGGAAAGTATTCAGACCCCCTTACATTTTTCACTCTGTTATATTGCAGCTATTTGCTAAAATCATTTGTTCATTTTTTTTCCTCATTAATGTACACATAGCACCCCATATTGACAGAAAAACACAGAATTGTTGACATTTTTGCAGATTTATTAAAAAAGCAAAACTGAAATATCACATGGTCCTAAGTATTCAGACCCTTTGCTCAGTATTTAGTAGAAGCACCCTTTTGATTTAATACAGCCATGAGTCTTTTTGGGAAAGATGCAACAAGTTTTTCACACCTGGATTTGGGGATCCTCTGCCATTCCTCGTTGCAGATCCTCTCCAGTTCTGTCAGGTTGGATTGTAAACGTTGGTGGACAGCCATTTTTAGGTCTCTCCAGAGATGCTCAATTGGGTTTAAGCCAGGGCTCTGGCTGGGCCCTTCAAGAAAAGTCACGGAGTTGTTGTGAAGCCACTCCTTCGTTATTTTAGCTGTGTGCTTAGGGTCATTGTCTTGTTGGAAGGTAAACCTTCGGCCCAGTCTGAGGTCCTGAGCACTCTGGAGAAGGTTTTCGTCCAGGATATCCCTGTACTTGGCCGCATTCATCTTTCCCTCGATTGCAACCAGTCGTCCTGTCCCTGCAGCTGAAAAACACCCCCACAGCATGATGATCACTGTTATCACCCACAGAATATCACTGTTGGGACTGTATTGGACAGGTGATGAGCAGTGCCTGGTTTTCTCCACACATACCGCTTAGAATTAAGGCCAAAAAGTTCTATCTTGGTCTCATCAGACCAGATAATCTTATTTGTCACCATATTGAGTCCTTCAGGTGTTTTTCAGCAAACTCCATGCGGGCTTTCATGTGTCTTGCACTGAGGAGAGGCTTCCGTCGGGCCACTCTGCCATAAAGCCCCGACTGGTGGAGGGCTGCAGTGATGGTTGACTTTCTACAACTTTCTCCCATCTCCCGAATGCATCTCTGGAGCTCAGCCACAGTGATCTTTGGGTTCTTCTTTACCTCTCTCACCAAGGCTCTTCTCCCCCGATAGCTCAGTTTGGCCGGACGGCCAGCTCTAGGAAGGGTTCTGGTCGTCCCAAACGTCTTCCATTTAAGGATTATGGAGGCCACTGTGCTCTTAGGAACCTTAAGTGCAGCAGACATTTTTTTGTAACCTTGGCCAGATCTGTGCCTTGCCACAATTCTGTCTCTGAGCTCTTCAGGCAGTTCCTTTGACCTCATGATTCTCATTTGCTCTGACATGCACTGTGAGCTGTAAGGTCTTATATAGACAGGTGTGTGGCTTTCATAATCAAGTCCAATCAGTATAATCAAACACAGCTGGACTCAAATGAAGGTGTAGAACCATCTCAAGGATGACCAGAAGAAATGGACAGCAAACTTTGCTGTGTCACAGCAAAGGGTCTGAATACTTAGGACCAAGTGATATTTCAGTTTTTCTTTTTTAATCTGCAAAAATGTCAACAATTCTGTGTTTTTCTGTCAATATGGGGTGCTGTGTGTACATTAATGAGGAAAAAAAATGAACTTAAATGATTTTAGCAAATGTCTGCAATATAACAAAGAGTGAAAAATTTAAGGGGGTCTGAATACTTTCCGTACCCACTGTATATATATATATATATATATAATCATTATGATGATTGATAAGAACCAAGTGCAAAGCCACTATGTTGATAAATGTAATTGCATTCATGATCGCAAAGATGCTTCCAGAAACGAACTGTTATATGTTCTAGAAGTAGTCAAATGAATACAACTGTGAGAATACTTTCTTGTAAGATGTTATGATGTTGAATAGGCCTAAGTGATGCTTGAGCTGCTGTTTTTTTTTTATGAAATCAGACACTGCAGTCACGCCATCTACGCCGAAAATGTCGGTGCGCATCTACATTGCGTTGCGTGGTAGTTGCGTGATCCGGCCTGAATTAAACCCTTTCTTCCGCAGCATGAACAACGACGTGCAAGTGCAACTTCTCATTGCAATCTGAACTGAGGCCTCGGGAAACACCATATTGTAGTGCACAGACTTGATAATCAATGGGAAATTGCTGTTATTTGTTTTGCTCCAGCAACGATAGTGTTAATGTGGGAGTTCAGGACCCGGAAGAGAGAGACGAGCAAGTTAAGCGCGCATCCGCATACGGTACGGAGCGTCTTTTGTCTGTCATTCTTCGAGAGGGAGAGAGAGAGAGAGGGAGCAGCCGCAAATCCTAGCAGCGGCAGATCGATCAGACATTATGATATAAAGCGTATACACACCATACTACACAGAGCACAGCAAAAAGGCATTTGGCAAACAATGTTTCTGTTCATTTGAACAGGCATGCCAGTATTTTAAATAGTGTGCCAGCCGTGCATACAACATATATTACGGTATTACTGTATGAACGATACTACCGTTTAAAAAATGCAATGGCACCGCGGGTATTTTTAAGCTTTAGTATCGCGATACTATCGTAGTACCGGTATATCGTGCAACCCTAGTACCTTTTATATTTGTATTTTAACTTTTATCTAAAAAGATCCAAGTTAAATTTGATTTCTCAATTCATGACTCTTTTAAAAGAAGTAAATAGTTCAAAATGACCTTATGCCACGTGCTAAGGGCAGGTGAACAGAACATTTACTGGCCATAAACATTGTTTTCTTAACAAGTACTGTTCTGTGCAGTACTTAACAAGTGTTGGTTTAATTTTTGTGTAAAATGTGACCCATAAGGGGGCGATGACTCACTTAAATAGTTATCTTACTTGCGCTGCTGTCCTGTCGTTTTGTGGTTCCCCTTCATGGGAACTTCGAACTGCGTCCCCTAGGGGTCGCTATGGGGAACGCCGTCAGCGTGACCCTTGTCTGAAGCATACATATATAAAAACACCACCTGTTTGCTGGCGACAGCCTATGACGTCACTACCGGCACGACCACAATATAACCACATCTTTTCGAGGAAAGAGGGGCAGCCGTCTGCTTCCCGCATTTCGGGACCCACCGCTGCCGAGGCACAGAGGCGGATGGAATTGTGGGGTTCGCAGTTGGATCTGGTCAATGAGTTAGAGAGGGACCGCCCCTTTTTGCGCGTTGGCCAAGAACGAGAGTGAGCTGCTGGATTGTGATGATGCAATCTTTCTGATGTCATCAGATTCAGCGGCTAGTGCTCTTCTGGGTTATGCCCAGGAAGAGCAGGAGATGTTTGAGGGCGAGGAAGTTGAGACTGAACCCTCTCAGTCCTCCTGCACTGCATATGACGAGTTATTGGCGGTTATGGATCATAAAATAATATTTCTGGCCATAAACCCCCAGCTCGAGCAAGCCTTCCTTTCTTCCTAAATCTCCATGTGGGGGTTGAGAAGGAGTGGAAAAAGCAATTTTTTTCTCGCATTCATAGGTTTCAGCATACTAGTTATGCTGACATTGAGGGGATGCAAGAAAATGGCTATGAGGGGATGGCCCTTGCAAGAGACGATAGCCAGCTATCTCTCTGTGGGCGAGACATCCTCTTGCAAGGCTCCCTTCTTGCCATCTAAGCCCCTGAATCTTGCTTAAATGGCAGGGCATATGCAGCAGCAGGTCACACCATCGCTTCGTTGCACACTATGGCGGTGCTTCAGGCGTACCAGACTGATCTGCTGAAAGACCTGGATAAGGCTTTTCTATAAAGTCCAGGTCTGAGCCCGAACAACCAGGGGTCCTAGCCCATCTCGGTCTGGGGTTCAGAGATGGGCTCAGAAGGCTAGTCTCGTGACTCAAGACCCTCCCCCCGCCTGCGGGTAGGACTAGAGAGAGGCGCAGGTCAGAGAGAGGCAAAACCTAAGGGGAGGTGTTCCAGACGAGGCGTCCTAAACTCTTGTCCGGACCAGAGTAAGAACATCTACTCCTTTCCCTTAGGGGGCATCTGCCCTCTTATTCCTCTCTAATTCCCCTGCAACCACCGTAAACTCCACCTGACCAAGGTTAGGTGGAAACTTCCAGTGCAGGAACCAATGGATGAGTACGATCCATTTCTAAAGGCTATCGCAGTGATTACCTCACTCGTCGATACTAGATCCAGGCTAGGAGCGCTCCTTGTTGGTCGAGCTAGCATTGCTCCCCTCACTATAGAGGGTCACCTATGAGCATGCTGCTCCCTTCTGAGCGTGTGAGTGCCCTCTCATTCTGAGGAATGAGTTCTCCGCTCTCCAGAGCTCGTTGCTGGTAGAGCTAGCATTGCTCCTCTCACCTTAGAGGGTCACCTATGAGCATGCCGCTCCCTTCTGAGCGTCTGAGTTCCCTCTCATTCTGAGGAATGAGTTCTCCGCCCCCCAGAGCTCTGTGATAGGTCGCTCTCCTTGTTGGTCGAGCTAGCTTTGCTCCCTTCACCATAGAGGGTCACCAATGAGCATGCCGCTCCCTTCTGAGCGTCTAAGTTCCCTCTCATTCTGAGGAATGAGTTCTCCGCTTTCCAGAGCTCCTTGCTGGTCAAGCTGGCACTGCCTCCCCTCACCATAGAGGGTCACCTATGAGCATGCCACTCCCTTCCGGGCGTCTGAGTTCCCTCTCATTCTGAGGAATGAATTCTCCGCTCTCCAGAGCTCGTTGTTGGTAGAGCTAGCATTGCCCCCCTCACCTAGAGGGTCACCTATGAGCATGCCGCTCCCTTCTGAGCGTCTAAGTTCCCTCTCATTCTAAGGAATGAGTTCTCCGCTCTCCAGAGCTCCTTGCTGGTAGAGCTAGCATTGCTCCCCTCACATAGAGGGTCACCTATGAGCATGCCACTCCTTCTGAGCGTCTGAGTTCCCTCTCATTCTGAGGAATGAGTAGTTCTCCGCTCTCCAGAGCCGTAGAACGTTACCAAAAAATATATATAAGTGCACACGCTAAAGCTCTGGGCACTTTCTAAAATCCACTCAGTGGTAAGATCACACATCAAGTGTTCTGCGTTCTTTCTAAAATCCATGTTATGGTAAGTGCACACGCTAAGGCTCTGGGCACTTTTCTAAAATCCACCCAGTGGTAAGATCGCACATCAAGTGTTCTGCGTTCTTTCTAAAAACCTGTATGGTAGGGTTACGCGCTGTAGCTTCGTGCCCTTTATTTCAGTTGGTCAGGCCTGGTTTGTGCCTAGAGCCCCACTCTACCTTTTTGTCCCAATATTTTGGGTTTGAACAGTGTGTCGCTACCAAAGGGTCTGTTGAGACAGTTCCCTTCAGCAAGCTCGTGCAGAGCAAGCAGTAGTTGTGACCGGCCAGAACCTAGTTACTACCACTAGGTGCATGGCCTTATCCCCTTAAAGAAATCTTTCTCTGATTCCAAGCCTTTGAGCCCTACCCTGAGCAGGGTATGCAACTCGGGTCTTTGGCCGAAGGGGATAATGTCACTGGCAGCCTTCAACCGTCCCAGGGACAACTCCCTTAGCCTGGTGGAGTTGGCTTAGTGCTCGCCTTTTGCATGGAATTGGCTAGCGCTCTCCTCAGCATGGTGGCGTGGGTATATTGTTCCCCATAGCGACCCCTAGGGGACGCAGTTCGAAGTTCCCATGAAGGGGAACGTCTCAGGTTACGTATGTAACCGTGGTTCCCCGAGTGGGAACGAGACACTGCGTCCCCTAGGCTGTGTGCCATGCTTCAGACGCAAGCTTCAGACGAAGAAGTGGATGATGTATTCTCCCGGCACCCCTTATATTGTGGTGGCGCCGGTAGTGAAAGCATAGGCTGTCGCCGGCCAACAGGTGGTGTTTTTATATATGTATGCTTCAGACACGGGTCACGCTGACGGTGTTCCCCATAGCGACCCCTAAGGGACGCAGTGTCTCTTTCCCCACTCAGGGAACCACGGTTACATATGTAACCTGATACGTTTTCTTTTGATATATATTTTCATTATAAAGTGCATTCTGATTTTTAACATGTCCAAGAGCCGCCGTCATTGGGCATGAATACAGTGCGATGCATTCCACACAAATCAGATTATTTGCACAATCAACAGCACCATCGATTTGCATTGTCACGGCATTCCTGTCCAGATGTTTTCTACTTAAAAATTGCTTAAAAAAATAATTTAATTACCGTTTGAAACCTGTATCATTTAACCCCACTATGTATCCACTTGCTTGCTCTTTCCCCCTGCTGTGTAGACACTTCAAAGATATCAGCAGTGTGTTTCTGGTGCTGATCCCGGAGCTGTGTTTCATGCTGTGTCTGTTTGGATACCTGATCTTCATGGTCATCTATAAGTGGGTGGTGTACGGCCCCATGACCTCCGACATCGCTCCCAGTATCCTCATCCACTTCATAGACATGTTCCTGTTTACTGAGAATAAGGACAACAAACCTCTCTATACGGGACAGGTGTGTACCTGTTATGATGTCATCTTTGTGTTAGCATCAAAAAGCAGACATTTGACTTCCATCGTTACTGTTTTCCATTTCACAGTTTGTTGAGGACTGAAAATTGTGATATAACAAACTGCTTTATTTATGATTAGTCTCAATATGGTTTATTAAACAGAAGTGAGACCTGGAAATGACCGATATGCAGCACTTTAACAAATCAGTTTCCTCTTAAGTTTCCAATTCTTCCCCAAGCATTATTAAAGGGGTCATGACATGGATTTTTTTTTTTTTTACTTCTCTGTAATCAGCCACTGTTGTTATGATTGGCTAATGTCACTGCATAGGAAACACTATCAACACCATTCAATATTTCTTTGTGAACTCATGACATTGTGCCTCAATTGCAAAACCAAATTCTCCGACCAATCCTCTGATACGATCCGGGGTGCCATTAAAAATAAACTATCCACTTGTTCCTTACACTGTGATCTTGCTGAGCTGTTCAAACCAAACGCGTCAAAGCAAACGCTCTTTCACTCCACTTGTCCTGACGACAGACTTAAAGGGTCAGTTCACCCAAAAATGACGATTCTGTCATTAATTGCTCACGCTCATGTCGTTCCAAACCTGTAAGACCTTTGTTCATCTTCAGAGCACAAATTAAGATATTTCTGATGAAATTTGAGAGCTTTCTGACCCGCCATAGACAGCAATGTAATTAACACGATCAAAGTCCAGAAACATAGCAAGGACATCTGTAAAATAGTCCATGTGACATCAGTGGTTCAACCGTAATTTTTCGAAGCTGTAGAAAAACATTAATATGTAAGCTCGTGGACTGTGTCAGAAAGTGAACGCATGTCTGTATATACTGTATCCAGTTTAGACAAGATAGAGGCAGTGGTAGTAATTTCTATTTGTTTTTGATGCTACGCTTACATTCAGTGTGATCAAGTGTCAGCCGTTAGCGACTGAACGCCAGTGGGCGGGGGCCTATGGTGAGAAGATTACTATTCGTTGATGTCTTACTCAGGAGGTGGTGTTTATGCAGATGTTTGTGCCCGAGTGACGTCATCTTGCACCTCAGATACAAATGAGCTTGATTTAAATAAATGTTTTGTTTATAATGAGGAGGGAATTTTAAGCTATGAGGCTTGCAGGATGTTTAAATGGTACAAAGATCTCTTATGTGCCAAAAGATCAATGCAACTTTGATTTCTCATGTCATGACCCCTTTAATCAGACTCGTCCGGTCTCGTTGTATCTGTAGACGATCGTGCAGAAGGTGCTGGTGATTGTGGCTGTGCTGTCTGTTCCTGTGCTGCTGCTGGGGAAGCCAATACAAGAATACATCACACACAAGAGGAAGAGAACTCCACTTTCTGTGAGCAACCCTTCTGAATTCATCTACTTCAGTGTTTGTGTGTGTTTGGGTAACCTTGCTCTCATCTTCTGTAGGGAGACAGACGTCCTTTGCTAGCAGAAAACGGCTCTATAAATGCTCACCAGGGAGAGGTGGATGCAAGAGGAGGAGGAGAAGAGGAGGTAAGAGGGAAATAGGGGAAAATAGAGTGAGGTGTGTTTATAATGAACTGGTTCTGAATGATTCATTCAGAGTGATTTGATGCTTAAACGCTTGAGAAATGTCTGCCAGAGCGCTTGACAGTTATAATTAATTATAATAATTCCTTACAATTATATAGTGCTTTTCTGGGTACTCAAAGCGCTTTACATAGAAGGGGGGTATCTCCTCGTCCACCACCAGTGTGCAGCATCCACCTGGATGATGATGCGACGGCAGCCATATTGCTCCAGAACGCCCACCACACACCAACTTACAGGTGGAGAGGAGACAGAGTGATGAAGACAATTTTTTTCTTCTTCTCAACAATGTGATTTCGACCTGGTGCAACTTATTGTATTTTCCAGAAGTTACAATAAAATTGAACTTGATGTTTTGAAGCTTCACATTTAAAAAGGGCACAAAATGTGTGTGTGTGTGTGTGTGTAAGCAGTGTGCATTCAATCAAGGCACATATTTGATCTGTTCTTGCCTTGGGAATCAAACCCATGACCTTGCCATTGCTAGCATGCTGCACTATTCCAGGTCTTCTGAACACTTTCTTGGATTTGTCATTTTTATGATATCTTCTTCATCTTTCCATCTGCCCTTGTCTGTTAGGAGTTTGATGCAGCGGACGTGTTCATGCATCAGGCCATTCACACCATCGAGTATTGTCTGGGCTGCATCTCTAACACGGCCTCATACCTGAGGCTCTGGGCCCTCAGCCTGGCTCACGCTCGTAAGTGCTCTCGTGTGTTTCACTGCTGCCGTCGTTACTGAGGAGGAGCATCTGGTCATGCTGTGTGTGTGTGTGTGTGTTTCAGAGTTATCTGAGGTGCTGTGGTTAATGGTGATGCGGATCTCCTTCCAGCAGCTCAGTTATGTGGGTTCTGTTATCATGGTGTTTATATTTGCTGCCTTCGCTGTGCTAACCGTATCGATCCTGCTCGTCATGGAAGGCCTGTCCGCTTTCCTCCACGCACTTCGACTTCACTGGTGAGAGAAACATGTGCTCAACATCCGCTGAGTCTTAAACTAGGCTGCAATATAACCCCTTGCCTGTGTATACTATCATATTTACCCAAATTATTTAGACCTATTTAAGATTCATGTACTTGAATTTCATAAGCTTTGTCCATTAATCTGGATCACACAGTTTAAAATAAATAAAATGTAATGCATATTTGTCAGTCATATATTACTCTGGGCGACAAAACCAGTCATAAGAGTCAATTTATTTAAATTGAGATTTATACATCATCTGAAATCTGAATAAATAATCTTTCCATTGATGTATGTTTTGTTTGGACAATATTTGGGTGAGATATAAATATTAGAAAATCTGGAATCAGAGGTTGCAAATAAAATCTAAATGTTGAGAAAATCATCTTTAAAGTTGTCCGAATGAAGTCTTTAGCAATGCATATTACTACTCAAAAGTTTATATATTGATACATTTATGGTAAGAAATTTACTAAATATCTTAATGGAGCATGATCTTTACTTAATATGCAAATGTTTTTTGGCATAAAAGAAAAATCTATAATTTTGACTCATATAATGTATTATTGATAACTGAAGATTGGTTTTGTGGTCCAGGGTCTCGCGTGTAAAAGGATTGGGTAAGAAATGGCTGGTATTTCTGGAATAGTACTAATAAAAACACATTTGTTGATTCAAAACTATTTGAATAAATGCATTTTGAAAATATAATTTTATATACGTGGACATTTTTACTGATGTACTAAAAGCCTTTTTTTCTTGATAAAGTATAAATCAGATTGTGTACGGCATGTATCAGATTGTGTACGGCATGTATCAGATTGTGTACGGCATGTATCAGATTGTGTACCGCATGTATCAGATTGTGTACCGCATGTATCAGATTGTGTACGGCATGTGTCAGATTGTGTACGGCATGTGTCAGATTGTGTACGGCATGTGTCAGATTGTGTACGGCATGTATCAGATTGTGTACGGCATGTATCCGATTGTGTACGGCATGTGTCAGATTGTGTACGGCATGTATCCGATTGTGTACGGCATGTATCCGATTGTGTACGGCATGTATCGATTGTGTACGGCATGTATCCGATTGTGTACGGCATGTATCCGATTGTGTACCGCATGTATCAGATTGTGTAACGCATGTATCCGATTGTGTACCGCATGTATCCGATTGTGTACGGCATGTATCCGATTGTGTACGGCATGTATCCGATTGTGTACGGCATGTATCTGATTGTGTACGGCATGTATCCGATTGTGTACGGCATGTATCAGATTGTGTACGGCATGTATCAGATTGTGTACGGCATGTATCAGATTGTGTACGGCATGTATCCGATTGTGTACCGCATGTATCAGATTGTGTACCGCATGTATCAGATATTTGCTCATCAAACATGATACAGTAGGACTCATCATACTGTACTTTTATTCTCAGGTTTCTGACTTCTCTCTCTCTTTGTGTCTCAGGGTGGAGTTTCAGAATAAATTCTACAGTGGAACAGGCTACAAACTCACTCCGTTTGCCTTCACGTCAGAAATCGGAGCTTTCTCTCTAAAGTGACCCATGCACCTCCTCTAGACTAGCAGTCACGGGACAGAGAAGAATCATGGAATTATTTGTTTTTATTATTTCATGGATTTATATTTTAGCTTGAGTGCCGCTGGACCTGAGAAATCAAACATGAAAGATGTTTTAGTGCCCTATTATGCATCCACATCCATATCTGTGACACTATGCAACATTATCTGTGAAACTATATCTGAGTACATGGCACACATCTGATAATGAGTCTTTTAGTTGAATGAACATGATTTTTTAATTGAAGTCTTGAGTCCACATAAAATAAAGGTATTTTAACTAATGCTGTATAATAAGGTGTATCACGACGACAGCCATCTAATTATGATTTAATGCTGCAAGTACAAACCAATTATGAACTAATTTGGCAATCAATAACAAGAATATGTAGACTTTAAATTAAAGAAAGCTTGTTTTCTTACAATGACCTCCCAACATAAAATTCAAATCAGTTTTGAAAGAGTTTGCTAATTTTCAGCTTGTTAATCAATATCTTGAAATGTTCTGATTTACAGCATTTTTCAAAGGGAATAATCTTCCGTCCATGTCTTCTTTTATTGTTGCGTTTCTATTATCACAATGAAACGTTGTTTTAATTATGGAGCTGATGTCAAGCCTCACAGTGATGATCAGTAAAGACCAAAGCCTTTCAATACTGAATAAACCATGTTTGCCTGAGTCTGGTGTATTATTCACCCATATTGCAGAAATATCATATTTTACACAGAAGAGTGAGCAATTGTGAACATTATATTATATATTTGTATTGCATAACAAGAACAGTAACAGAACTTACATTTATAGAGGATCACATTGTATTCAACTGATTATTAAGCATCAAAATTATTATAAAGCATCAAAGGAAACGAAAGAAAGAGAAAACTTATGAAAGAAATCTCCAAAAGAAAAGGATTCAAAAATTCAGTTTTTTCTTTCTTAGATCTTTTAAGGCTTCAAATAATGTAATGTTAGGTTTATTATTTCTCCATTTTTGTTTGTTTATATGGCATTTTTACACAATTATTAAATAATTACCAAATTCTGCTCCAAACTCTTATTTTTATACAACAAAACTATATACCAGAGAGTCAACTCTTTAATTTTGTAAATTGAAATATTACACATTCAATATCAATCCAAAACATTTGTGTGGCGACACATTCATAAAATGTGTGTTTTAATGATTCTTTCTTTAAGTTACAAAAGAAGCATGTAGTCTCCGAGCCTCTAAAAACTTCTGCGATTGCTAATCTCACTGCGTAAATCAAATGAATAACTTTATAAATACCTTCTTTAACTTTATTTGTGAGACAGTATTTAGATAAACTCAGACCTCTTTCCATTCAGTCTGATTATAATGAATCACAAGAAGATATGCATGATGGGAATCAGTTCCCTGCGCTGACCTGCACTCATCCTTCCACCAATGATAGATTTGGATAGTTTTGGTACCAAAAACACACTGCTACACAATTCAGCAATATGAATGAATTTAGGGAATGTTTCGATCTATATGAGTTTGATTAGTAAAGTTGTGTAGATGTGTAGACCTCCAGGAATTACTGGCTGTGTCTGAAATCTATATCTGTACTATCAGGTAATGATTTTACACACAAAAGTACCTCACATGATTTCAGACAAACAGCATAAAGGTTTAATGATCTACAACAAAACAGAGCTTTGGTGGTAATGAAGCAAATGCTTAATTACTGCAATATCGATTTCTCACTTGAAACATGCTAAAAAAATGTATAAAAGTGTAAGACGCTTTGGATAAAAGCATCTGCTAAATGCATAAAAGTAAACATAAATATAAATGACATCAAAAGTGGAAAACAAATGTCAAAAATGTACATTGACACAAACTGATCTATTCATGCATTGCATGCTGGGAACCTTTATAGTACACATGCACTGTAGAAACACAGTATGATGCTGTTTGTTTACAATATATTTCTGAGAGTGCAGTTTGATACAAGAGAAGTCCTGCTGTGAAATTACTGTGAAAGTAATGTAATTATTAATATACTGTAATTTCACACAGTGTAGGATTGTGGGATATCAAAGGCATTTGAGTGTAACACCAAACAAAATCAATCAAATCCAGAAATCAATCAAGATCCAATCAACAACGGCTGAATAGAACCAAAACCGGCCCTACATTTTTTCTTTTTCGTTAATACAAGGAAAAATTTTAGGGTCGGTCAATATACATAAAAAAATATATAAAATCTGTTGCTTCTTCAATTTATTGTTTTCATTAAAAACTTTAAAAACATAATTCCATAGACATTCAGATTAAATTGTTTAATATCCATTAGTTACCCTAATATATAAATCAATAAGAAATGTGAAAAATGTTTTAGAGTAGCTTGAACAACAGTTTGAGTCGATGTTTTATCGATGAATGAGACTCTTTTCCTTTGATTACAGTGTTACTATTGAACCAAAAAATGCTAAACAATTAAAACAATAAATTATTGTTCGATAATTGATCTAAAAGCAGAATAAGATTTAACTGTGATTTTCTGTCGTTACAATCAGTTTAACTGGTAAGATCCTGAGAGGGGAAGCTGTGCAGACGTTATACAGGAATGGAAAGACAGTCTCAGTGAAGGTTGTTGTGAATGAACACAGACAGATGTTAGTTCGAGGATCAGAGAAGGACACCTTTCCTCTTTCACAGTCCAGCTGAACTCTCACACGCTGCAGCTGCTCTTTAACTGTCAAGAGAGTGAAGGGTTTCTCTGGGGATTTTGAGCTGTATTTGCTGTTTATGTACCGCACGTGCCAGACATTAGTGTTAAAGAAAACCTCCCCTTTCCTTTGGTTTGATGCTGTGGTTATTCCAAGACTCCAGTATGTATTGTCTCCAACCTCCACGTCCCAGCAGTGTGCTCCTGAATTAAAGCCCTCAGAACCCAGAACACACGGATATTCGTCAAACCTCTCTGGATTATCAGGAACATCTTGATATACATCACTGTAGGACACACTGGTCAGATCAGCAGAGAGTGTGAGCCAACAACCTGCTGTGTTTGGATCTAGAGTCAACGGAGCTGCAAAGAGAATACAATCAGATTAGACAATAAAATAATATGTATATTAGAAATACAAACCTAATACATAAAGATACACCATGAGGAATAGACTGTGCTTTGTAGTCATCATGAATTTGCTGTATGATCTTGTGAATTATGATAGTAAGATGGTATAGTTCAAATTCACTACAACTTCATGGTACTCTAAGTGATTATTAGATGTTACAAATTGTATAAAGTGATTTTACATCTGCTGGAGACTCACTGTGTTTGAGAGTCTCCTGCATCTTCTCCCAGACTCTGAACCGCAGGTTACTCAAGTAATGTGGCACATGAATCAAAGCTCCAGAACTCATCTGTGGATCCGGCTGAGAGATCTGGACTCTGGAAGAACATTCAGGATCAGAACTGCAGAGGATTTGAGTTCAGATCCACCGAGAGAAGAAACACCAGCAGCTCAACTTACCTTTCCATCGTGATGCTGAATTCCTGGAAAATACAGAGTTTGAAAGACATTTTAATATCTTATCAAATGCTCATAACAGTTTATAGTCTCAATGAGTGACTATACACATTCGATCATTGGTTGGGTAACTGGTATGTTATTTTGTGCACAATCAATGAAGCTGAATTAAGTCGTCACCTTCAGAAAGCAGACATCACTGGCTTTCATCTTCTCCTCCGTGTCTTTGATTGTGTGTGAAAGAGCTGAGATGTGTCTGTTCATCTCCTCCAGCGTCTCCTTCATCATCTGCTGCTTCTGCTCCTCTTCCTCTCTCAGTGCAGTGATTGTAGCTTCTTCTTCATCTCTGAGAAACTGATGAAGCGTCTCAAACTCCTCTTTAATCTGACGCTCTGTGTGCTCAGCTTGAGACTGAAATCACATCAAATTCACTTCAGTCAGCTCTGCTTTAACACTCACTCCTCTAATGTCCATCATACACTCTTTACTTCATGTCCTTACCTTGATGTGTTTCACTGTTTTATCACACTCTGCTTTCCTTTCTTCTGCATGTTTGAGCTTGTCTTGTAAAGGTTTCAGTGCTGTATTCAACTCCTCCTACAAGTTAAAATAGAAATATGTTAAATTAACTAAGAGGTTTAGTATGTTTTTATCATAGGCGGAGTTTGGGGGGGGGGGGGGGGGGGGGCCGGGGGGGGCACTGCCCCCCCAGATCAGAGCCAATCGATTTTGTCAGATCTATGAATACTAAAATATTTTCACATTGTCTCATTTTATTTGCATTATCGTATTTTAATGAGTATGTTAAGGCTTAATTATTTGTAATTCATGTAAAAAAAATAAAAAATAAAAATCAGAGCTCATGGTCTACCGGCAGGTGCAAAAATGTGAAACTCCGTCTATGGTTTTTATAGGTATTGTTAATATGTTGTATGGTCATATGGTCAAACAGTCCCATTTGTGCCTAAAATTTGTAGGACATATATTTGTATATTATTTAACTTGTAAAGGATAAACATATATAAATATTACTGGCAAAGCACTGCTTATCATATGAAGTGAAAGAGGTTTTCTGATCATACCTTGTGAGATGAAAGCACTTCTCTGATGGGTCTGAATGTGTGATTAACATGTTTCTCTGAGTCTCTGCACACTAAACACACCGGCTGTTTGTCCTCCAGACAGAAGAGTTTGAGTTTCTCACTGTGTAAACTGCAGATCTCCTCAGATCCTGATGAACGTCCCTCATTTCTCTCCTTTATCAGTGAATCACACAAGTTTTTTAACACTAGATTACGTGGAGGCTCTTCTCTTGATGATCTTCTCCTGCAGACGGGACACTCCTGAGTATTCTTGGTCTTCCAGAACTGTTGAAGACACTCTTTACAAAAACTGTGACTACAGGACAGAAGAACAGGATTCTTGAAGATTTCACAGCACACGGGACAAGAAAGCTCTTCCATAGATGTTGAGTCCATTTCCTTTTCTTCTGAAACGATCTACAATTTACTTTCACTTTCTGAACGTTGCTTTGAAAAGTAAATAACAATTACAACCAAAATCAAACCTGTTCTGTTCAATACACTTCTCCAAAATCCTCATTTATAGTGTCCTCCTCTGATCTCCACAACACTGACTCTTTAGCTCTTTTTACTCTTTATGTAAAGCAGAAATCATAAGACTAGTCACTTCCTGGTAGGGTGAAGGTTAAAGATAAAGAAGGGAGGAGTTTCTGATGTTTTTGAGCTTCTGAACAGAGACTAGTCACTTCCTGGTAGGGTGAAGGTTAAAGATAAAGAAGGGAGGAGTTTCTGATGTTTTTTCAGCTTCTGAACAGAGACTGAATGTAGTTTAACTTTATTTGTGCTTTCATCCACCGGACTCAATAAACTGAGAATCAAACTACCCTGCTGAAAAACAAACAAAAGCAACCTTTACAGAATTTGTAATGATTTTACTGGTTATAATGACAATTGTATTGGTTTTAATGGATACTGTAATGGTGTCTGTTGGTCTCTACTGGTAATTAGTCACCTTCGGTCGGTGTCTTGATAAAACCATTAAATCCTAATGGAATATGTCCCAAAACACACAACAGTGAACCAATTTTTAATGGTTTTAATGGTTAAAGGGGGTCAGCATGTGAATGTATTTTTTCAATAGCAGAAAATGGAAATACCCTGTCAGTAGCACAATAATGAAACAACAACATAGTTTTATGTTTCTAATATTCTACCAGAAACAGTTTCAATGAAACACCAGGGGAAGGGATATCAATCGATATAAATCTGTCATTTTTAACATTGACTCTTGTGTGCAGAACTGATTCAAAAGAAACTGGCTTTAAAAACAACAACAACAAAAACAGGGTATTGTCAGTGTATTTTAAGACCCTTATTGTTAATGTAATCATAATTGAACATATCATAATAATACTAATAATTAAAAAAGGATTGACAAATGTTTTGTTTGATGCAGTTCTTCATTGGGGTTTTGTATCCAAGATGCAGCAGTTTACTTTTACTTTTAATTTTGACAGTGGCATGCCGTGTAACTTTTAATATAAAAGATATTCTTTATCTGTAATTTTCCCTCCATTAATACTTAACTGAAGGGTATAGACTCAGAAGTTTCTGTAAAACAAGGACTTTTTTTTAACTGTAAAATATTTGTTGAGTTATATGGAGAAAAGTTATGCTTAAAAATGAGCATCCATAATAAAAAAAACTGTTTATGAAAATAAGACAGCTTTATCAGAACATTATTTACATCAAAATTACACCTAAAAAAATAATAATTCTAAACCCCCTCAACGTATCAAAAATGACCTCCACATTGATATTCCACATTTTGCCTTTGGACTGCAGGTGGTCCTTTATCCATGTTTGTCTTAAATACACAATTAGCTGTATTAAATTAAAGTACATTAAGACCAGCATCTTCAGTAGGAAAAAGACAAGATTGTCTTTTTTAATGTAATGTCGTCTGATCTTCCAGATAGAAAAGTATCCTGTTATGACCGATTGTGGAACGTCTAATGCAAGAGCTGTATACGCTAAACATGACAACCCTTCAGTTTTGATAACAATATTATCCAATACTATTCTTCCTTTTAGTGACATATCTATCTTTAACCATGAATTTTATTTTTGTTTAATTTACTTAAAAATTGGATGCACAATATTTCGATTTGTAGGTGTGAAGACATATGAAGTGGTCCTCACTATTTGAAAGATTCAGCTAAAAGTTGTTTTGTCTTGAGATTTCTTTATTTATTTAGTCATTTAGCAGATGCTTTTATCCAAAGCGACTTACAAATGAGGACATTATAGAAGCAATCAAAACCAACAAAAGAGCAACAACATGAAAGTGCTATTACAAGTCCTGGTTAGCCTAATGCAGTACACGTAGGAAGTTTTTTTTTTAAGAAAACGAGTATATAGAATACAGAAAAAAGAAACCTAGTGTTAGTTTTACAAGAAAAGCTAGCAGTTAGAGAATAAATATGCATTTGATAGAGGGCCAAATGTGTTTTTTTAAATAAAAAGAAGACAGATTAGATAAAATAGAATTAGAATAGAGAGTGCTAGAGTTAGAGGGTCAAATAAAGATTGAAGAGATGTGTTTTTAGCTGTTTCTTGAAGATGGGTAAGGATTCACCAAATGGGAACAGTTAATGTAAAAGTCTGTGAAAGTGATTTTGTGTTTCTTTGGGATGGTACAGTAATGCGTCGTTCACTTGCAGAACACAAGCTTCTAGATGGCATATAAGTCTGAAGTAATGACTTTAGTTAAAGAGATGAAGAGCCAGAGGTGGTTCTGTAGGCAAATACCTTGAATTTTATGCGAGTAGCTATTGGTAGCCAGTGCAAATTGATTAATAAAGGTGTGACGTGCGTTCTTTTCGGCTCATTAAAGATGAATCTTGCTGCAGCGATGTGATGTGCTCATTATAATACAAATTAATTTTTTAATTGGCTAATTCCCTCAGACACACAGATGTTTTTATGCCTTTGCGCTAGGGCTGGGAATCGACTCCTCATTCAGAGATTTTTTCATTTCAACAAAGTATATATGGACAGTGTTGTGGAAAGTTAGTTTTAAAAGTAATGCATTACAATATTGCGTTACTCCCTAAAAAAGTAACTAATTACTTTACTTAGTTACTTTTTATGGAAAGTAATGCGTTACATTACTTTTGAGTTACTTTTGCGTTACTTTTTAAATATGAGCAGGGCTTGATTGTTTGTTTTTAATACAAGAAGTTATATTTATAGCAAATGTAAAAGCCTTTCACACTAAAAAGTGTAATGAATAAACCTCAGACTGAAGGACGAGTAAATCACGTCTGTACAGAAGAACACAGGAGAAGATTCAACACTCTTCAGCAATAAAACACAATGTTAGTTTATCTAAAGTAATTTTTGCTTATTAGTATGGCTGAACTGGATCATCAAAGGTCTGCAGCAAACACATCGGTTAATAAAATGAGATTAGATATATTTGTGTTGTTTAACATATTTAATTATTGCAGGTTTGCATCATATTCTGAGTTTGTATTTCACTGTTTTAATTCATTTTGATGAATACTGAATCTGTTTTTTGTGAGTGGGATGAATTAATACACATTCATATTTAGTCTAGATTAGATCTACAGTACGATCATGTTCACACGGCGCACTGTCATCAATACATGGAAAAAAAGTAAAAAAGTTTTTTGAAAAAAGTAACTCAGATATTTTCTAGTAAATTAAAAAGTAATGCGTTACTTTAGTTACTTCAAAAAAGTAATATTATTACGTAACTCGCGTTACTTGTAATGCGTTACCCCCAACACTGTATATGGATGCCTCTCAAACAGAGGACGGCATCCTACGAAGACTGCACACATTTAAATTCACGAAAATATACTGAAAGGAAACCAGTCGGTACTGAGATCATCTGAATTTGAGAAGCACCCTTCGCCTCCCTCATGCTCGATACAAGCTGTAATTTATATATAAATCTTTTTTGTATATAAAAGATTATTTCATTTTTATATTTGTATTACCCTTCACCTCATGCTCGCTAAAAGTGATTAGAAGTCTGATTGGTTTCCATGAAAAGGTTATTTCAGATAGATAGTTCTAACCAGGATTCAGAGGTTATTTTATGGTGGAACTGGATTATGTTGTGATCAAGGGTCTTATTTCCATCTAAACACTATTTTTTATTTCTATCAGCCAATGAGAGCGCATCTGATTGACAGATAAACCACTAGCTCTATCAGTGTTATTGTTAATGTTCTGGTTTTGTTTCAATGTACAGTTTGTTAATTTTGTGCAGTCAAAGTAAACTTCAGCATTCAGCTGAACTGTGCACATTTATTTTAGACACTTCATGTCAAGGTCAAGGTTTCTTTATTTGTCACATGATAAATTATACAGGGTATAATCAAAAGTGAAATGTAGGAAATGTCTTGTTCAATTCATGCGATAAAATGCATGTTCCTGCTGAGCAGTGAAATATGACTAATTCCATGGGCAAAGCAGACACAATTACAATTTAAAAATCAATCAGAGCTATAGAAATGCTTTTTTTTTTTTTTTTTTTACAGATAAAGCTTCATATTATGAGAAGGATGCTTTCTACGACCTATATCCTGCAGTCATGGCGAGATTAGGTTCGTTAATCTAAAGAATCGTTAAACAAGAATAAAAAAAGATTTGAAAACAACAGAGGAATCGATTCTTGGAATCGAATCCCATCGATTCCAGAACCAGGAATCAGAATCGAGTCAGAATCTTACTTTGTGCCTCAGTCAGAAGGCCTGCCTGATGCTGATTGGTTCACAGCTCCTCTAGAGGCGCTGTGCGAGAGGAAGAACTGCCGTAGAAGAAGACAACTATTGAGGGGATTAAGTGAGGGTTAAGTAAGAGTAGGAAACCGAATGGAAAAGGTGTTATTGTGACCTGTTATCTGATCTACACTCCGGAGCAGAGGGGGGCGGTAATGCACCAAAAAGCTGGATGCCAACCGCCGTAAAACTGGAAAGAAGAAGAAGACCAGTGTTGCCAACTTAGCGAATTTGTCGCTAGATTTAGCGACTTTTCAGACCCCTTTAGCGACTTTTTTTTTTTAAAGCGCCTAGCGACAAATCTAGCGACTTTTGGAAAAACCTTAGCAACTTTCCAAATGTCGCCAGTACAGTCCTGCGAGCGAGAGATCTTGAGATACACCTCTCCCGTGTCTGCTCTGATCAGTGACCGCTGGCTCCGGATGAGAGGAGCAGCAGAGCTGACATAGATGTGAATCAGCTGCGCATGTGCACACGGTGTTGCCACGGACCAATCACTTGCCTGCTTCTCCTTTGTTTGAAATAAAACTATTTAATTTGACAGTTTGACAGTAAACAGAGGATGTTTATACAGAAACATGAGAGGCAGAGGGATGCAAAAAAAATGCCATAAAGTCTTGAGTTTTTTAAAAGTTGAACTTACATTGATTTGACATGGTTTTCTAAATATGCTGCTCTCTTGTGCGAGACGCGAGGGCCACGATGATAGATGTCCCTCGAGAAAATGCGATAAATACAGCGGGTAAGATAAGTATTGAACACGTCACCATTTTTCTCAGTATATATATTTCTAAAGGTGCTTTTGACATGAAATGTTCACCAAATGTCAGTAACAACCCAAGTAATCCATAGATTATAAATTATAGATAAATAAATTAAGTTATGTATAATTGCTTTCTAATTACTGATTGGCTTTCCATGCCTTTTTGCGCCTCCATTTAGTCATGTGCTCAATACTTTTCCCTGTGTCATTCCATTTTATTACACCTAAATTAATTTCTGAATGTATTTGATTTGTTTTATTAGTATGTATGGATTACTTGGGTTATTACCGACATCTAGTGAACATTTCATGTCAACAGCACCTTTAGAAATCTATTTACTGAGAGAAATGGTGACGTGTTCAATACTTATTTGAACGGCTTGGTTTTTCAGCATCATCTCTGCATTGATGTTCTCTTTTTCCACAATATTTTTAATGAGCAACGCTGCATTGTGTGCCACTAATAAGGCACACCTAAAATGTGATTTTTTTTGACAGCCCTAACAACCACTGCTATGTTCATTATTACTTCCAACAACAAAACGCCTCAATCGACAATCTTGGGAGGGGCCTGTGCAGAACCACGTCACTCTACCAAGAATCTGTGAACTGCTTGATTTGAGAAAGGGGTTATGATTTATGGGGATTTTATAAAAGCACTGGGTGGATTTTATCATTATAGGGTGGTTGTGTACACACACTGCCAACATGCATTTATGTTCAAACAACTTGTAAAAGTGAAGTTTGCATCCGATGACTGCTTTAAAAGAAGCTTAACTTTATTCTCATGCATCTTTTGCTGTCTGCTTTCACACATCTGCAGCGGTCTACACCATCATCACGTTTCCCTTCCTGTTTGCCGTCATGTTCGGGGACGTTGGGCACGGTCTTCTGATGACGCTGGTGGCTCTCTGGATGGTTCTGGAGGAGAAGGATCCGAAACTGAGGAAAAACACGAATGAAGTAAAAAACATGCACATTTTCTTTTCTTTTTGTCCAACACTTTAACAACTTGCGTTTTTGATACTGGAATGTTTTACTTCGATACAATACCTTATATAATAAAAAATATTCGATAACCGGTGAAAAAATGTCACAATATTAAGGGTGTAAAATTTTAATGGTGACCAAGTTGAGACAATATAGCTCTGAGGAGGATTATATGATAATATTAATAACAATGATAATAACGTTCTCCATATTTTTCTTATTTTAGGAAGAAGAACATATTGTATGTGTGTAACTTCACTACAAATTGTATACAAGTGTATAAAATATTTTACTTAACACTGCAGCGGTAAAGTTACAATACTTTTGACTTAATTTCTTCACTTACAAGAGTTATAAACTCTCAAGCAGAAATCATTTTGAAGTGCATTTCACTTCGTGAAGTTGACAAGGGAAGTTTATATGGACAGACCCTCGAACCCTCGATTTTCATACTTTTGATGTACATTTCAGGCAGCTCCATACACCACAATGCAACACGATTTACCTCCACCCCAAACAACTCTTATATCAATTATTCAATTATAACTATTTTAATATAATTATATCAGTTATTATACATTTGTTTATAACCGCATATATCTTATACATAAAGTACATATATACCTTATACATAAGTAACACGTAACACGTATACCTATGTACATAAAGATTGGTGCATCCATGGTTCACTGCAAAACTCATCTGACAGCTCCGTCAGGCCAAAGAAGATATATGCTATAAACGGGCCAAATACACTGGAAATCCCCCAGCATTGAGTCGAATCAACAACTGGCAGACAATCTGAATGAGTTTTATTGCAGGTTTTAAAAACACCATTAACACCTCCAATAATCCCTCCTGCACTTCAGATCAGTGAAGATGACATGTGACGGGTCTTAAGGAAGAACAAGAGAAGAAAAGCACCAGGCCCAGATGGTGTCACACCAGCCTGTCTGAAAACCTGTGCTGACCAGCTGGCCCCCATCTTCACACAGATCTTCAACAAATGACTGGAGCGGTGCGAAGTCCCTTTCTGCTTCAAACGCTCCACCAAAATCCCCATCCCAAAGAAACCCCAAATTACTGGACTTAATGACTACAGACCTGTAGCTCTAACATCTGTGGCCATGAAGTCATGTGAAAAACTGGTACTGGCTTATCTGAAGGACATCACTGGACCCCCTGCAGTTTGCCTACCGGGCAAACAGGTCTGGACGATGCAGTCAACATGGGACTGCATTTCATCCTGCAGCATCTGTACAGACCAGGGACTTACTGTATGTGAGGATCTTGTTTGTGGACTTCAGCTCAGATTTTAACACTGTCATCCATCACTCCTTCAGCCCAAACTAACTCCTCTCTGTGTCCACCTCTATCTGTCAGTGGATCACCATCTTCCTGACAGACAGGCAGCAGCTAGTAAAGCTTGGAAAATACACGTCCAGCACCCGCACCATCAGCACTGGAGATCCTCAGGGCTGTGTTCTCTCCCCACTGCTCTTCTCCCTCTACACGAATGACTGCATATCTAAAGACCCCTCTGTCAAACTCCTAAAGTTTGCAGATGACATCACACTGATCAGCCTCATTCAGGACGGTGACGAGTCTGCTTACAGACAGGACGTTAAGGAGCTGGTTGTCTGGTGCAGTCTTAACAACCTGGAGCTCAACACGTTCAAAACCGTGGAGATGATCGCGGACTTCAGGAGAAACCCCCCCCTCACCATCATGAACAGCACTACAGTGGAGTCATTCAGGTTCCTGGTCACCATCATCTCTCAGGACCTGAAGTGGGACAATCACATAGACTCCATTGTGGAAAAGGCCCAGCAGAGGCTGTACTTCCTTCACCAGCTGAAGAAGTTTAACCTGCCACAGGAGCTGCTGAAACTGTTCTACTCTGCCATCATTTAATCCATCCTCTGCACTTCAATAACTGTATGGTTCAGCTCAGCTATAAAATCTGACCTCAGAAGACTACATCGGATAGACATCGGATAGTCCGGACTGTTGAGTGAATCATTGGTACAACCCTCCCCACTCTCCAAGAACTATACTTGTCCAGAGTGAGTAAAAGGGCTGGTAAAATCACTCTGGACCCCTCACATCCAGCACACTCCCTCTTTGAACCGTTGCTGTCTGGTCGATGCTACAGAGCTCTGAGCACCAGAAAGGCCAGATACAGGAACAGTTTTTTCCCTCAGGCAATCCATCTCAGGAATACTTGACAATAAACTTGGCACACACAACACTATTATACATTTATTTAACACACATACATTTACACTTCAAATTAGCACCTAACATACTTGTACATACTAAATTGTCTCCTTTGTATATTGTGTTTTTGCTATTTTGCATGTTGTCTATTTTGTATATTTGTATATAATTTTTTTATTATCTGTGTCTTGTCTTGGCACTGTCATTCTGTCGCACTGTGGGGCTTCTGTCACTAATACCAAATTCCTTGTATGTGTAAACATGCCTAGCAATAAAGCTCATTCTGATTCTGATCCAACAAATAATAATAAACTAATAAACTCCATAACAGATTCTAAGTGATCAAGGGCTTAATGGTCGTGTCAGTACATTTGTCTTTCCCTTGACTTCCATCTGGAGCGGAAACAAACTCCTGTAAACAGCTTTCAAATTCTGCTACAATACGAAGCTCAAGTTTGATGAACTCTAACCCACGAGTTTGTATCACGTGAAACCATGTGATCAATAGAAGATCGATTCATCATGGCACAAATTAAAAGAACATACATTTAAAACTGCAGCGCCACAGGAATGTGGAGTGGATTGTATGTTTTTTACGTTTGAAGTTAGTGAGGAAAGGGCATATAAAACAAAGTGGAACGCAGCCCAAAAATCAAATTTGTTTGTTATGCCAGTTTTGCTTTATATTATAAATACTCGTCAATTCATCATCCACAAAAATCTTGGATATTATGCAAACATGAAAACACCAGATACTCAAGCAGAGATGGAGACAATTCTAGTTTTTACAGTATTTTTATGTATGTACTGATTTCTTGGGGTCTCTTGTGTGTCAGATCTGGCAGATGATGTTTGGAGGCCGATATCTCATTTTGTTGATGGGGCTGTTTTCTATCTATACCGGAGCCATTTACAACGAGTGTTTCAGCCGGGGCCTCAACACTTTCTCCTCAGGATGGCATGTCCGGCCCAATGCAGAACACTACAACTGGACGTACGACACACACACACACACACACACACACACACACACACACACACACACACACACACACACACACACACACATCTATCCATCATAAGCCCAAAGACCTTGCGTATTCTGAAAGTCTCTGTCTGTGTGTAGAGAGGAGACTTTCAAAAGTTATCGGTATCTGTCTCTGGACCCCAATATCACAGGCGTTTTCACTGGTCCTTATCCTTTTGGCATTGATCCGGTAAGTCAGACAAATTACTGTGGAAATGACATTGCAGTACCCTTTTCTGTTATTTGTGTTGATAGTTTGACTTGAGATTAATATTTCTTCTTCATTGTGTTGGTATAAGAAATTTTGAACAATAATTCTTTATCTCCCTCAGATTTGGGGTCTGGCCAATAATCATCTGACGTTCCTCAACAGCTATAAGATGAAAATGTCTGTCATAATTGGAGTCATCCATATGACCTTTGGTGTGTGTTTATCCTTTTTCAACTACATGTAAGTATGTTTTTCTTTGCTGTTCTTGAGGATTTCTTCATGCTTTCTGCAAATTGGTGTCTTTGTTTGTTTCTTGAGGTGTATTTAGATCAGACAAGGTTATAATTTAATTTATAACAGTGATCAGACACTCCAATTTAATAATTTATTTTTGATTGTACTTACTGGTAATTATAATAATTTACACCTCCATTGCTCCTTGGGCAAAATGTTAGTTTCATCTTGAGCTATTAGCACTCCTTTAGGCTATTGGCAGGACTAATCAGAAGCACAGCTGTTTTCACTCTAGTCTCTTAGACTGTGTATTTATTTGATGTCCGAACGCTGACGCGGAAGCGTCTGCGGAAGCGTTCAGCCTCCTCGTGTGAACACAGACGACTGTAAAGACCGACGACTTTTTCCTGCGCGACTTTAACCGAGCAACGACACCAAGCAACACTCTTAAGTATCATTTCTATCTTCCCTCACATGCTCTCCTTTGCTGTCCTCTATCCTTCCATCTCTATCATGTGTTTTCAAACCATTCCGGTTGTCTCTCAACCACGCTCTAACATTACATGCAGACGGCAAAGTAATCCTGCTAACCTGCGCCCTATCTCTACATCTTCTACTACACCTCTTTTTTTTTTCTCCATGGGTATCTGGAATTGTCAGTCAGCTGTCAACAAAGCAGACTTAATTTCTGCTTTTTCTTTACTATCCACACTCAGCATCTTGGGCTTGACTGAGACCTGGATTTGTCCAGAAGACTCAGCAACCCCAGCTGCCCTCTCTAACAATTTCTCTTTCTCTCACACCCCACGTCAGGTTGGCCGGGGTGGGGGCACTGGTCTGCTCATTTCAAACAATTGGAAATACTCAACCCACTCTCCCCTATGCAATTACAACTCATTTGAATATCATGTGATTACTGTAATAGCTCCTATAAAACTCCGGATTTTGGTAATTTACCATCCCACTGGCCAAATTCTAGCCCCCTTCCTAGAGGAGCTGGACGGGCTGATGTCCTTTTTCATGGAGGATGGCACTCCACTCTTAGTTTTTGGCGATTTCAACATTCATCTAGACAGGCCTTATGCTACAGACTTTCATTCACTCCTAGCTTCATTTGATCTCAATCACCATACCATAATTGACACGCAATTGTACTGCGGATAACATTCTGGTACAACCACTACATACCTCTGACCATTTCTTCATTACATTTACATAATTTTTTGCCACCCGGGTGCCACCAACCCCCTTACCGGTTACTTTTAGATGAAACCTACACTCCCTTTCACCTTCACATCTATCTTCTGTAGTGTCCTCCTCTCTTCCCTCACCTACCCATTTATCATCTGGATGTGAATGCAGCTACTGACACTTTATGCTCTACCTTAACCTCTTGTCTAGACGACATTTGTCCTCTCTCCTCCAGGCCAGCACGGACTGCTCCTCCTAACCCCTGGTTATCTGATATTCTTCGTGAACATCGGACCAGACTCCGAGTGGCAGAGAAAAAATGGCGCAAATCAAACTATCCGTCTTCAGTCATTGCTTTCATCTTTCTCTGCTGAAGTCCACACTGCCAAATCCTCACATTTCCACAACAAGATAAACAGTGCTCCAGACATGCGTAATCTCTTCAGAACATTTCATTCTCTCCTCTGTCACCACCTCTCACCACTTCTACTATTGCTACGCTGATGACACACAGCTCTATCTCTCTTTTCAACCAGATGATCCAACGATAGCTGCACGAATCTCAGGCTGCCTGGCAGACATCTAGGCATGAATGAAAGAACATCACCTACAGCTCAACCTGGCAAAGACTAAGCTTCTTGTCTTCCCCGCCACTCCAACTCTACAGCATGACTTCACGATTCAGTTAGGTTCATCAACAATTACCCCATCAGCTTCGGTCAGAAATCTTGGTGTAATCTTTGATGACCAGCTGACCTTCAAAGAGCACATTGCAAAGACTGCTCGATCTTGCAGGTTTGCACTACACAACATCAGAAATATATGGCCCTTTCTGAAAGATCATGCTGCACAACTTCTTGTCCAGGCCCTTGTCATTTCTAGGCTGGACTACTGCAATGCTCTTCTAGCTGGACTTCCATCAAACACAATCAAACCTCTACTAATGATTCAGAATGCAGCGGCACGACTGGTCTTCAACGAGCCCAAAAGAGCCCATGTCACACCTCTCTTTGTCTCCTTGCACTGGCTACCAGTTGCAGCTCACATCAAGTTCAAGACACTGATGCTTGCATATAGAACAACCACAGGCTCAGCACCCACCTACTTCCACTCACTATTACGAATCTACATCCCCTCTAGAAGTCTGAGATGTGCTAGTGAGCGACGCCTCGTGGTACCATCACAGAGAGGCTCAAAATCACTCTCCAGAACATTCTCGTTCACCATTCCTGGCTGGTGGAATGATCTTCCCACCCCCATCCGGAATGCTGGATCCCTGTCAATCTTCAAGCAACAACTGAAAACACATCTCTTTTGACAATACTTGACTTCGTCCTAAACTTAAAAAAAAAAACACTTTCATCTTTCTCTTTATATTTCTCTCCTTCCCTTGCTAGCTTGTACTTATTTGAACAATGCCTGAGACTTGGTGTTACGAGCACTTCCTCTGTCTGTTTGCTTTAAGATTAATTGCTTTATGTATTCCCCAATTGTAAGTCACTTTGGATAAAAGCATCTGCAAAATGAAGGTACATTTAGAAATAAAAAGGCAATTTTCCAGATTTGACCCTGATTTTAGCCCTCTGACACTATAACACTCTGAATTATCACAGTTACTTATATTTTGTGGCATTACTGTTGGGTCCATATCTGAACTAAACAAACTAATACTGCTCTAGTGAGAAAATCGCATGGTTGAAAATAAACATTAGAATCCTTTGGAAGGTAAAGTTATTTTTAGTCCATTGATCCTTTTGGTGTTATTTTCCTGGTTGTCCATTTAAAGCAGGGTTCCTCAAATCTTTCCCTGGAGGGCCAATCTGCCGCAGAGTTTAGCTCCAACCCTGATTGAACTTACTTACCTGTAATTTTTCTAATAATCTTGAAGACTCTGATTAGCATTCTCAGGTGTGTTTGATTAGGGTTAGAGCTAAACTCTGCAGGAGTGGGCCAGATTTGTGGATGCCTGATATAAAGGATGAGTGGGCTGGGTAAAGAAGCGATGATGAAGTAGTACCTCTTATATTTGTATTTTAACTCTTTTATCTAAAAAGATCAAAGTTCAATTTGATTTCTCAATTCTCTTTTAAACTCTTTTAAAAGAAGTAAATAGAGTTCAAATTGACCTTATGCCACGTGCTAAGGGCAGGTGAACAGAACATTTACTGGCCATAAATATTGTTTTCTTAACAAGTACTGTTCTGTGCAGTACTTAACAAGTGTCGGTTTAATTTTTGCATAAAATGTGACCCATAAGGGGGCGATGACTCACTTAAATAGTTATCTTACTTGCGCTGCTGTCCTGTTGTTTTGTGGTTCCCCTTCATGGGAACTTCGAACTGCGTCCCCTAGGGGTCACTATGGGGAACGCCGTCAGCGTGACCCGTGTCTGAAGCATACATATATAAAAACACCACCTGTTGGCCGGCGACAGCCTATGATGTCACTACCGGCGCGACCACAATATAAGGGGCGCCGGGAGAATACATCATCCCCTTTTTTCGTCTTCACTGAAGCGTGCAATCTGGTAAGAGTACAGTTTTCTCTCTATTATCATGGCGAGCACTAGCAAGGTGTTTAAGAAGTGTGTGGATCCGTGTCCTCGTTATTTGACACCCGATGACACACACAATCTTTGCGTCTTTTGTTTGGGAAAAGAGCACGCACGCGATGTCCTTGAGGGGAAAATCTGCGTGTACTATGAGCCTTTTTTCTATGAAAAAGCTCCGCTTTCGTCTGTCCCTCTTTTCGAGGCTTCGTCTGCTTCACACAATTCGGGACCCACTGCTGCCGAGGTACAGAGGCGGATGGAATCATGGGGTTCGCAGTTGGATCTGGACGATGAGTTAGAGAGGGGCCGCCCCTTTTTGCGCGTCGGCCAAGAACGAGAGTGAGCTGCTGGATTGTGATGATGCAATCTTTCTGATGTCATCAGATTCAGCGGCTAGTGCCCTGCTGTGTTATGCCCAGGAAGAGCAGGAGATGTTTGAGGGCGAGGAAGTTGAGACTGAACCCTCTCAATCCTCCTGCACTGCATATGACGAGTTATTGGAGGTTATGGATCATAAAATAATCTTTCTGGCCATAAACCCCCAGCTCGAGCAAGCCTTCCTTTCTTCCTAAATCTCCATGGGTTGAGAAGGAGTGGAAAAAGCAATTTTTTTCTCGCATTCATAGGTTTCAGCATACTAGTTATGCTGACATTGAGGGGATGCATGAAAATGGCTATGAGGGGATGGCCCTTGCAAGAGATGATAGCCAGCTATCTCTCTGTGGGCGAGACATCCTCTCTCAAGGCTCACTCCTTGCCATCTAAGCCCCTAAATCTTGCTTAAATGGCAGGGCATATGCAGCAGCAGGTCACACCATCGCTTCGTTGCACACTATGGCGGTGCTTCAGGCGTACCAGACTGATCTACTGAAAGACCTGGATAAGGCTTTTCTATAAAGTCCAGGTCTGAGCCCGAACAACCAGGGGTCCTAGCCCATCTCGGTCTGGGGATCAGAGATGGGCTCAGAAGGCTAGTCTCGTGACTCAAGACCCTCAAGAGGGAGGTCTTCCTGACGAGGCGTCCTAAACTCTTGTCCGGACCAGAGTAAGAACATCTACTCCTTTCCCTTAGGGGGCATCTGCCCTCTTATTCCTCTCTAATTCCCCTGCAACCACCGTAAACTCCACCTGACCAAGGTTAGGTGGAAACTTCCAGCGCAGGAACCAATGGATGAGTACGATTTATTTCTAAAGGCTATCGCAGTGATTACCTCACTCGTCGATACTAGATCCAGGCTAAGAGCGCTCCTTGTTGGTTGAGCTAGCATTGCTCCCCTCACCATAGAGGGTCACCTATGAGCATGCCGCTCCCTTCTGAGCGTGTGAGTGCCCTCTCATTCTGAGGAATGAGTTCTCCGCTCTCCAGAGCTCATTGATGGCCGAGCTGGCACTGCTCCCCTCCCCTTAGAGGGTCACCTATGAGCATGCCGCTCCCTTCTGGGCGTCTGAGTTCCCTCTCATTCTGAGGAATGAGTTCTCCGCCCCCCAGAGCTCTGTGATGGGTTGCTCTCCTTGTTGGTCGAGCTAGCTTTGCTCCCCTCACCATAGAGGGTCACCTATGAGCATGCCGCTCCCTTCTGAGCGTCTAAGTTCCCTCTCATTCTGAGGAATGAGTTCTCTGCTTTCCAGAGCTCCTTGCTGGTCAAGATGGCACTGCCTCCCCTCACCATAGAGGGTCTCCTATGAGCATGCCGCTCCCTTTTGGGCGTCTGAGTTCCCTCTCATTCTGAGGAATAAATTCTCCGCTTTCCAGAGCTCGTTGTTGGTAGAGCTAGCATTGCCCCCCTCACCTAGAGGGTCACCTATGAGCATGCCGCTCCCTTCTGAGCGTCTAAGTTCCCTCTCATTCTAAGGAATGAGTTCTCCGCTCTCCAGAGCTCCTTGTTGGTAGAGCTAGCATTGCTCCCCTCACATAGAGGGTCCCCTATGAGCATGCCACTCCTTCTGAGCGTCTAAGTTCCCTCTCATTCTGAGGAATGAGTAGTTCTCCGCTCTCCAGAGCCGTAGAATGTTACCAAAAAATATATGTAAGTGCACACGCTAAAGCTCTGGGCACGTTCTAAAATCCACTTAGTGGTAAGATCGCACATCAAGTGTTCTGCGTTCTTTCTAAAATCCATGTTATGGTAAGTGCACACGCTAAGGCTCTGGGCACTTTTCTAAAATCCACCCAGTGGTAAGATCGCACATCAAGTGTTCTGCGTTCTTTCTAAAAACCTGTATGGTAGGGTTACACGCTGTAGCTTCGTGCCCTTTATTTGAGTTGGTCAGGCCCGGTTTGTGCCTTGGGCCCCACTCTACCTTTTTGTCCCAATATTTTGGGTTTGAACAGTGTGTCGCTACCAAAGGGTCTGTTGAGACAGTTCCCTCAGCAAGCTCGTGCAGAGCAAGCAGTAGGGGTGACCGGCCAGGACCTAGTTACTACCACTAGGTGCATGGCCTTATCCCCTTAAATTAATCTTTCTCTGATTCCAAGCCTTTGAGCCCTACCTTGGGCAGGGTATGCAACTCGGGTCTTTGGCCGAAGGGGATAATGTCACTGACAGCCTTCAACCGTCCCATGGACAACTCCCTTAGCCTGGTGGAGTTGGCTTAGTGCTCGCCTTTTGCATGGAATTGGTTACATACGTAACCTGAGACGTTTTCTTTTGATATATATTTTCATTATAAAGTGCATTCTGATTTTTAACATGTCCAAGAGCCGCCGTCATTGGGCATGAATACAGTGCGATGCATTCCACACAAATCAGATTATTTCGACTTGCATTGTCACGTCATTCCTGTCCAGATGTTTTCTACTTAAAAATAGCATAAAAAATAATTGAATTACTGTTTGAAACCTGTATCATTTAACCCCACTATGTATCCACTTGCTTGCTCTTTCCTCCTGCTGTGTAGACACTTCAAAGATATCAGCAGTGTGTTTCTGGTGCTGATCCCGGAGCTGTGTTTCATGCTGTGTCTGTTTGGATACCTGATCTTCATGGTCATCTATAAGTGGGTGGTGTACGGCCCCATGACCTCCGACATCGCTCCCAGCATCCTCATCCACTTCATAGACATGTTTCTGTTTACTGAGAATAAGGACAACAAACCTCTCTATACGGGACAGGTGTGTACCTGTTATGATGTCATCTTTGTGTTAGCATCAAAAAGCAGACATTTGACTTCCATCGTTACTGTTTTCCACTTCACAGTTTGTTGAGGACTGAAAATGGTGATATAACAAACTGCTTTGTTTATGATTAGTCTCAGAAGTGAGACCTGGTAATGACAGATATGCAGCACTTTAACAAATCAGTTTCCTCTTAAGTTTCCAATTCTTCCCCAAGCATTATTAAAGGGGTCATGACATTGTTTTTTTTTGTTTGTTTTTTTACTTCTCTGTAATCAGCCACTGTTGTTATGATTGGCTAATGTCACTGCATAGGAAACACTATCAACACCATTCAATATTTATTTGTGAACTCATGACATTGTGCCTCAATTGCAAAACCAAATTCTCAATCCTCTGATACGATCCGGGGTGCCATTAAAAATAAACTATCCACTTGTTCCTTACACTGTGATCTTGCTGAGCTGTTCAAACCAAACGCGTCAAAGCAAACGCTCTTTCACTCCACTTGTCCGGATGACAGACTTAAAGGGTCAGTTCACCCAAAAATGACAATTCTGTCATTAATTGCTCATGCTCATGTCATTCCAAACCTGTGAGACCTTCATTCATCTAAAGAACACAAATTAAGATATTTCTGATGAAATTTGAGAGCTTTCTGACCCGCCATAGACAGCAATGTAATTAACACGATCAAAGTCCAGAAACATAGCAAGGACATCTGTAAAATAGTCCATGTGACATCAGTGGTTCAACCGTAATTTTTCGAAGCTACGAGAATACTTTTTGTGTGCAAAAGAAAACATTAATATGTAAGCTCGTGGACTGTGTCAGAAAGTGAACACATGTCTATATACGGTATCCAGTTTAGACAAGATAGAGGCAGTGGTTGAAATTTCTATTTGTTTTTGATGCTACGCTTACATTCAGTGTGATCAAGTGTCAGCCGTTAGCGACTGAACGCCAGTCGGCGGGGCCTATGGTGAGAAGATTACTATTCGTCGATGTCTTACTCAGGAGGTGGTGTTTATGCAGATGTTTGTGCCCGAGTGACGTCATCTTGCACCTCGGATACAAATGAGCTTGATTTAAATAAATGTTTTGTTTATAATGAGGAGGGAATTTTAAGCTATGAGGCTTGCAGGATGTTTTAATGGTACAAAGACCTCTTATATGCCAAAAAATCAATGCAAATTTGATTTCTCATGTCATGACTCCTTTAATCAGACTCGTCCGGTCTCGTTGTATCTGTAGACGATCGTGCAGAAGGTGCTGGTGATTGTGGCTGTGCTGTCTGTTCCTGTGCTGCTGCTGGGGAAGCCAATACAAGAATACATCACACACAAGAGGAAGAGAACTCCACTTTCTGTGAGCAACCCTTCTGAATTCATCTACTTCAGTGTTTGTGTGTGTTTGTGTAACCATGCTCTCATCTTCTGTAGGGAGACAGACGTCCTTTGCTAGCAGAAAACGGCTCTATAAATGCTCACCAGGGAGAGGTGGATGCAAGAGGAGGAGGAGAAGAGGAGGTAAGAGGGAAATAGGGGAAAGTAGACAGGTGAGGTGTGTGTGTGTATATATATATAAAAGCAGCTTGCATTGCATTCAATCAAGGTACATATTTGATCTGTTCTTGCCTTGGGAATCAAACCCATGACCTTGCCATTGCTAGCATGCTGTACTATTCCAGGTCTTCTGAACACTTTCTTGGATTTGTCATTTTTATGATATCTTCTTCATCTTTCCATCTGCCCTGGTCTGTTAGGAGTTTGATGCAGCGGACGTGTTCATGCATCAGGCCATTCACACCATCGAGTATTGTCTGGGCTGCATCTCTAACACGGCCTCGTACCTGCGGCTCTGGGCCCTCAGCCTGGCTCACGCTCGTAAGTGCTCTCGTGTGTTTCACTGCTGCCGTCGTTACTGAGGAGGAGCATCTGGTCATGCTGTGTGTGTGTGTGTGTTTCAGAGTTATCTGAGGTGCTGTGGTTAATGGTGATGCGGATCTCCTTCCAGCAGCTCAGTTATGTGGGCTCTGTCATCATGGTGTTTATATTTGCTGCCTTCGCTGTGCTAACCGTATCGATCCTGCTCGTCATGGAAGGCCTGTCCGCTTTCCTCCACGCACTTCGACTTCACTGGTGAGAGAAACATGTGCTCAACATCCGCTGAGTCTTAAACTAGGCTGCAATATAACCCCTTGCCTGTGTATACTATCATATTTACCCAAATTATTTAGACCTATTTAAGATTCATGTACTTGAATTTCATAAACATTGTCCATTAATCTGGATCACACAGTTTTAACATAAATAAAATGTAATGCATGTTTGTCAGTCATATATGACCCTGAACCACAAAACCAGTCATAAGAGTCAATTGATTTAAATTGAGATTTATACATAATCTGAAATCTGGATAAATAATCTTTCCATTGATGTATGTTTTGTTAGGACAATATTTATACAGAATATCTAGAATCTCAGGGTGCAAAAAAATCTAAATATTGAGAAAATCATCTTTAAAGTTGTCCGAATGAAGTCTTTAGCAATGCATATTACTACTCAAAAGTTAAATATTGAAACATTTATGGTAAGAAATTTACTAAATATCTTAATAGAACATGATCTTTACTTAATATCCAAATGTTTTTTGGCATAAAAGCAAAATCAATGTATTATTGATAACTGAAGACTGGTTTTGTGGTCCAGGGTCTCGCGTGTAAAACGATTGGGTAAGAAATGGCTGGTATTTCTGGAATAGTACTAATAAAAACACATTTGTTGATTCAAAACTATTTGAATAAATGCATTTTGAAAATATAATTTTATATACGTGGACATTTTTACTGATGTATCCGATTGTGTACGGCATGTATCAGATTGTGTACGGCATGTGTCAGATTGTGTACAGCATGTGTCAGATTGTGTACGGCATGTATCAGATTGTGTACCGCATATATCAGATTGTGTACCGCATGTATCCGATTGTGTACGGCATGTGTCAGATTGTGTACGGCATGTGTCAGATTGTGTACGGCATGTATCAGATTGTGTACCGCATGTGTCAGATTGTGTACGGCATGTATCAGATTGTGTACCGCATGTATCAGATTGTGTACCGCATGTATCAGATTGTGTACCGCATGTATCAGATTGTGTACGGCATGTATCAGATTGTGTACCGCATGTATCCGATTGTGTACGGCATGTATCCGATTGTGTACGGCATGTATCCGATTGTGTACGGCATATATCAGATTGTGTACGGCATGTATCAGATTGTGTACGGCATGTATCAGATTGTGTACCGCATGTATCCGATTGTGTACGGCATGTATCAGATTGCGTACGGCATGTATCAGATTGTGTACGGCATGTATCAGATTGTGTACAGCATGTATCAGATTGTGTACAGCATGTTTTGATGATTATAGGTCTTAGATATTTGCTCATCAAACATGATACAGTAGGACTCATCATACTGTGCTTTTATTCTCAGGTTTCTGACTTCTCTCTCTCTTTGTGTCTCAGGGTGGAGTTTCAGAATAAATTCTACAGTGGAACAGGCTACAAACTCACTCCGTTTGCCTTCACGTCAGAAATCGGAGCTTTCTCTCTAAAGTGATCCATGCACCTCCTCTAGACTAGCAGTCACGGGACAGAGAAGAATCATGGAATTATTTGTTTTTATTATTTCATGGATTAATATTTTAGCTCGAGTGCCGCTGGACCTGAAAAATCAAATATGAAAGATGTTTTAGTGCCCTATTATGCATCCACATCCATATCTGTGACACTATGCAACATTATCTGTGAAACTATATCTGAGTACATGACACACATCTGATAATGAGTCTTTTAGTTGAATGAACATGATTTTTTAATTGAAGTCTTGAATCCACATAAAATAAAGGTATTTTAACTAATGCTACATAATCAGGTGTATCACGACGACAGCCATCTAATTATGGTTTAATGCTGCAAGTACAAACCCTTTGTACAATTATGAACTAATTTGGCTATTAATCACAAGAATATGTAGACTTTAAATTAAAGAAAGCACATTTTGAATATTTTATCACAATGACCTCCCAACATAAAATTCAAATCAGTTTTGTAAGAGTTTGCTAATTTTCAGCTTGTTAATCAATATCTTGAAATGTTCTGATTTACAGCATTTTTCAAAGGGAATAATCTTCCGTCCATGTCTTCTTTTATTGTTGCGTTTCTATTATCACAATGAAACATTGTTTTAATTATAGAGCTGATGTCAAGCCTCACAGTTGTACTTGATGATCAGTAAAGACCAAAGCCTTTCCATACTGAATAAACCATGTTTGCCTGTGTCTGGTGTATTATTCACTCATATTGCAGAAATATCATATTTTACACAGAAGAGTGAGCAATTGTGCACATTATAATATTATTTTTATTGCATAACAAGAACAGTAACAGAACTTACATTTATAGAGGATCACATTGTATTCAACTGATTATTCAGAATAGCATCTAAGGAAACGAAAGAAAGAAAACTTATGAAAGAAATAAGAAATTTCCAAAAGGATACAAAAAATACGCTTTTTATTTCTTAGATCTTTTAAGGCTTCAAATAATGTAATGTTAGGTTTATTATTTCTCCATTTTCGTTTATTTATATGGTATTTTTACATAATTATTAAACAATTACCAAATTTTGCTCCAAACTCTTATTTTTATACAACAAAACTATATCTATACCAGAGTCAACTCTTTAATTTAGTAAATTTAAATATTACACATTCAATATCAACACAAAATATTTGTGTAGATGTAGTACTCCTGAAAAGAAGTTTATGAAAATGAATACAGGAAAATGAAAAAGAGAGCGCTGCAATTATGACTTCCTTGATGGCGTATTTAATCTGAATCAATTATAAGAGCATATGCATATAACAAAAGCTCAGCACATTACAGCATCAACACATTACAGTATCAAACTTTCCCAGTAATGACTGAATGTAAACATGAGTGACTTTCAACAATTTCCATCCGAATAGAAGAAATAGGCTATTTAACAAACTCTCTCTATACGGTTCACATGCTCTAGTCTCAACTGACACAGTGACACTCAAAACACATACTTTTAGAAACAGGATAAGATATTCAAAATGTACACATAATCACCCAAAACGATATATAACATCTTCATTAATATTCACCCTTACCAATGAAATGAAATAATTAAACTGAGTATACAAAACTACAGCTAGGATATTAAGCACATGTTCATTTCTAAATGCTGTTCAATCATAGTATCTGATGTACTTCATTCAATACAGACATATAAAAGATGAATTCAGATAACCGTAATGCATAGCTCAGAAGTACGAAACAACATCATGAACTTTTATACACACAAATAACATAGACATTCTGACCATTTATCACATATAGCGGCTATCACGCTAATCGCGAGGCACCCGTGCTAACCATGTGCTCAGGCCTGATAAACTAATCGTGACACACTATAATTGTAGTAAAACGAACTGCTTTCAACACATAAATCATCAATATCATATTACACAGTATTTATATTTAAACGAAAGATATCTTGTTTTATGATTACCTGAAAAGAAGTTTATGAAAATGAATACAGGAAAATGAAAAAGAGAGCGCTGTAATGATGACTTCCTTGATGGCGTATTTAATCTGAATGAAGCACATCACAGGCCCGCTCAGTGTTGCCAGATTAGAAATGTCAAAGTATCGTACCAAAACCTCAAAATTATCGTTTTTTGAGAAAAATTATCGTACAAGAACCAAACGCATAAAATATATTTTACAACAATTTTATTTTCCAAAAATTTTTACAGCCAATTTAAACAAGCTGTGTACTACGCTCACAGACTAACTGGAGGAAGTCTGGCTACTTAACTTTTTTTTTTTGCCAAAGTGCAAAAGATATGCCGAGTCGGTGAATGACTTCATCATCTCGGCGTAAAGTCGTTCCGCAGTGGCTCCCTCTCTAGCATGTCTGTGGTCGTCTGTGTTCGAGAAGAGTTGTACTAGTTTCCAAAACCTGGTCTGAATCTTCCTTGGTCCCTCATCAAAAAAACGAACTACTACACACAGCGTTTTTACATTGCCTATGTCAGTTGATTCGTCAATCAAAACACTGAATTTCTTTCTTTTAAGAATTTCTGTTAGACTTTCAGAATAACAATCCCCAATGACATGCTTGGTTATAGCAGTCGTCTTTGTGCGCCCAAGGGTAATATTTTGGGCTATTTGTGAATCGTGGAAAATATCTTTTAAGACCAAGACCAAATGGTCTGAGATTCTCAGGGGTACGTTGTGCTCTGCCATGAACCCTGTTAACTTGATTTCAGCATTCTTCACAGATTCATCTAACTTTTGTTTTTCAGACGGTTTCTGTAGGCATTGTGCTATGGATCTTTGTGATGGGGCTAGATTTTTCTTTTTATCTGTATGTTTCTTGGACTTTTCATGATTTTTTAAAACCGTGATCTCTGCCAGCATTTGGACGTTGCAACAACGACAGGCTCTGCTTTCGCATCGTTTCCTGGGACAGGTTTTAGCCATCCTGCAAAAGTGGGGTCTTTTTCCCAGTCTGTCCTATATGTTTGTGGCCTATGCTTACTTTTCCGCTGCTCTTCAGACTCTGCTTTCCTCTTCGCCCCTCCACTGTCCTCACCTTTCCTTTCTGAACTCATTTTTTTTAGCACTTTACTGCTTCGTTTTGTTAAACTGATAATTGTCTCTGTCTAAACTGAACTGTCTTCCTCGGCAAAACTGTAGTGTAGTAGTGTTGACGTGCAGGCAGCGGGTTGCGGGCGACACCGTGTGGTGCCTGTGTGTGTGTTTGTGCGTGTGTATGTGTGTGTGTACGTGCTTGCGTGCAGGCAGGAGAGCCTGCGAAATGATTCGGGGTCAGAGAGAGAAGCGGTAGGATGTGTGTTTGGACGAACGACTGAAAACTCTGAAATTATCGTACATTATGGGATTTTTTCCATTATTGATCGTACATCGTACAGAGGTCAAAATTATCGTATAAATACGATAATTATCGTACATCTGGCAACACTGGGCCCGCTACCTACTGAAGCGTGCAATGACGTCATGACGCAGGTATGCCAAACGAAAATAATTAATAAATCAATTAATGCACATAACACTTTTTAAGAACACATAGGAAATTAAACACTATTTAGTAATATTAGAAAATTAACAACTTTATAAAATGGATCACATAAACATAACTAATATTCAATATTCAGTATATCACATAGAGACGCATTCATAAAATGTGTGTTTTAATGATTCTTCCTTTAAGTTACAAAAGAAGCATGTAGTCTCCGAGCCTCTAAAAACTTCTGCGACTACTAATCTCACTGCGTAAATCAAATGAATAACTTTATAAATACCTTCTTTAACTTTATTGGTGAGACAGTATTTAGATAAACTCAGACCTCTTTCCATTCAGTCTGATTATAATGAATCACAAGAAGGTGTGCATTATGGGAATCAGTTCCCTGCGCTCATCCTTCCACCAATGATAGATTTGGATATTTATGGTACCTGTGGAGGTATTTGAAGACTTTTATATTGAAGTTTTTTAAAACGGAAACCGGAAAGAATGTGAGCGAGAAGCGCGAGAGGAGAAAAAGAGAAAAATAAGTGAGATGTGGCGAGCGATCGAGAGAGCGATATTAGACAAGCGTCGAAGTGAGCTGAAGAGAAGCTGGACCGAGCTTGTGCTGTGGATCGAGTTTTTGCTGTCGTGAGTTTGTTACGGAGTTCGATCACTGAGAAACTGGACTGCGCGTCTGCGGTAGATCAGGAAGAGCATTGCTCATCGTGTCAGCGGAGACGGTGTGTTGGCACTGTCACTACTCGATCCGTACCGGTAACACGATTTGTACTGCGCATGCGCGAAATTGCTTCCACTTCCTGTCTGTATGACGAAACAATTTACGGCAATTTCACTAAGAAAATATTGGACATTTCTTTGCAGTTGAGTGGATTTGATGTAATAATATACTTCAGTGATCAAGGATTTGACAAAGATAAAGCATATGTCATACAATTGTTAATTTTAATGGGGAAGTTTCATACACATAAAATGAAGTGGTCAGGCTCCGAACCAAACTTTTCTCATTTTATAAATGATTTCAAGCTATATTGTTATTTATTTAATTTTTTGTCTATTATATTTTGTTACTGTCCTCTGGCACTGTTTCATTATATTAATGTTGTTCATCTTTTTCTATTTTTCTTTTACATTTGAATGTTTCTCGTTGTATTGTTATAATAACACTGTTAAAATATTATAACACTATTAACACTGTTATAATATTAATAATTATGTAATGCTTTCATGTGTTGGTGAAACACACCACCTGATCTGTACCGAAAATAGTCATTTACTAGTGATTCTATTGATATAAATACACTTTTTTGATAAAATATATCAATTAAATTATATTGATTAAATCGAGTAATCGATTAAATGTGCACAAATTAAATCAATTGAGTAAAATTAAAAGAAAAGTTTACATTTGCTACACTTTATTTGTGTAATACAGATGTGTATATAAGTGTTTTACATTTACATTTAATTTTTTTAAGATATGTTTTACTTATTTCAGCATACTTTAACAAATGTCTGCATCTAAGAAACACAAAAATATATTTATTTTTTCAAATCATTTATTCATTAATGTATTCATTCATTCATTCCCTCCCTTCACTACAATTGCTGATTGAGGAACATGGCATTGACCTTCAGGCTTTGTTCATCAACAGAGTATGACAAAAATGTTTCCATGTCATCTTGAGACTGAAATCTAAACAAAAAGTCATCCTTTGCTTCAGGGAATTCACTCCTCAGGGCCTTCCTGAGTGCATTTTTTTTATCTTCACTGTTCATCTGCAGAAAAGCAGGCTCTGTCACCTCTCCACGGAATAAGTCTCTGTGATAAGTCTCTGTGATTGTGTGCCCAGTTCCAAGCTGTATGAATATCTCACAATGGTAGGCTGTTGCACCTGAATATACAAATATATAATGGCACAAACAAATTAAACTATTTATCCAGCTTGCATGCGACTCCTTGATATATGACCACTAGAATAATTTACCTTATCAGTGTCCTCTTCAACCACAACTCTTCTGCTGGGTGACTGTTTGGTGGTGGTGGATTTTGACACCCTAAAGACAGGCTCAAGGGTTCCTTGAAGGAGTTGGGATGCTTCTTCTGTCCAGTGTGCAAATCTCTGTCCGTGCCTTTGTCAAATATGTAAATGTATATGCACTCTATTTTTATAACACCTTTCTAGTATCACTTCGCCAACAGTGACTTAATACAGCCGAGATACTGAAATTGTATCTATAGAGTCTGTCAAACCCTTCAAGGCAAAACCTCTCCATCAACTGAATGCACCACCACTGGCGAATCAATGGCACCTCCTCCTAAAAGAGTGCAAAATGCACAAAAAAATAAAAAAAGCCACATAGAAGTATTTTGGTATATTTTTGTGAACATCTAGCTTACCTCTGTGAACGTTACTGGCCATGATGTACATGTGCTGAGAGGATACTGTGAAATACAAATAACACTAAGGCTTTGATTTTATTATTTAACAGCTTTCACAAATGAAACATTCTTACCATCAGCATGTAGATGCCACAGGAATTCCCTGAACACTGTTGAGGAAAACACTGGAAAAGGAAATGTGCATCCAGTTAGTTTTAAAAACAACTGCTGGCTTGTTTAAACATGTATACATACATATCCTAATCCTTTTAGGATCATTCCAACCTGAACATTATTTTAGTTTATTTTTAAAACAAGCATTGATCATTATGGTATGAGACTTTATGACTTTTGTCACACTTGAATTGTGAACACACACAAAAAATTGAGTGGATACGCAGAGTTTCTGTGGTTGTAATAAAAAAACAAAAAAGTTTGTAAAATAATTATATTATTACATTATTTATTGACTATTAATCAAGTTATGGCAAGAGTGAAACGTAAGCAGAGCAGCCTACGAACTCGATTGCGAGTCTTGAAGCTTACTTCTGCTGATGAAACTGCAAACTATCATCTTCAGTAATTTCTCTTCATTTTGATTGAATCTTTGACTTCTGGTCTTCATTAAACACACCTGGTCCGAGGGTCTTTACTGTAAATTCCCCTACAAAATTGCCTACCGTAAATATATAAAAACTTTTTGATCACTAATATGCATTTCTAAAAACTTCATTTGGATAACTTTAAAGGCGATTTTCTCAATATTTAGTTTTTTTTGCAACCTCAGATTCCAGATTTTAAAATAATTGTATCTCGGTCAAATATTGTCCTAACAAATTCAAAAAATTGATTTTCAATTCAAAGAATTGGTTTTATGCTCAAGGTCACATATACAAAATCTGACACAATCCACAAAAGACGCATACCCAACCGAAAGGGCTGAGACTACAGAATATCCCCAATACATAAAAAACTCACATACCCATCCACCCACCCACACACAAAAAAACACACACGTGCATAAATGGTACACACACTTAAACACATTATAACATGTTAATGCTAGAAAATCACTGTCATTTTGACTTTTTTTTTTATTAACAGTTAAATTTGAGTTTAAATTTGAGTGCGGTGGTGGAGAGCAATGAGTTCATAGCATATTTATAGTTTTAAATATATATTTTATATTTATTACATATTTATGAAATTGCATGAATATACATATGTTAAGACTAAAATTCAGTTTGAATTAAAAAACTTTTTTTGGGAAAATATATATATTTTTTTGTGTTTAAATCTAACTGACTGAAAAGAAAGAAGAAGCAAATTAGAGCTTCAAATTGAACTAAGTTTATATGTTTCACTTGTTTTGCTCAGTTGAGAATCTCCATATGATCATATAGGCCCCACTAGAGGCAGTAACCATTTAAAATGCTATTTTGTGTGTTTTATTTTTAGTTTTTTTTTACAAGATGAAAAGACCTATGGGAGGAGAAAATTAAGTTTACATTAGCTTTACACAATTAAATCATTACATACCTCAAGGTCTCTTCCTGTTTTTTCAGTCCAGGATCCTGGGTCAATGAAGGTTGCAATGTGTCTGGCATTCCAAAGAAAACACAAAATACATAATGTGTAATTACATGATCGGTTCTGTAGCCTGAGAACGAGGCTCCTTTTGGAAATTGTAACCAAATAACACGCCTGGAACAAGGCCAGTAAATTAATTATCTTTAGTCTCAACCTAAATATGGTTCTGTAGGTCTCATCTCCAAAACCATCAGGGCGAAGAGAATCAAGAAAAAGTATCTCCCTCTTAGCTACAAACAAAACCTGCAATCAATGGATATTTTGTTAATATCCACAAAAATCGAACTCACTAACCCTACCTGTTGAATTTGGAAATATTACAACTAGAAAGATTAAAAGAAACTCAACACAGAGCAGATAGTGATCAGCTTCATCCGCCTGCCTGCTCCAAGATGGAAATAGAATGATATCCTTGGACCTCACGTTTCCCTAATAGTATTGTGACAAAATAATATGCATGCAAAAAAATAACATACTTTTTTGTCTATTCCCAATAGAACTCTTTCTCGGTTAAAAAATACATGACAGCAAAAAAAAAAAAAAAAAAACAACTTACAGGCAAACAATGCACTGGGTCCACATTTTTGTCTTTCCAGGTGGGAACAGCATAGAGGTCCACAATGTGAAAATTTTTCCCCTTAAGGAAAGAACATAAGTTATTAAACATGCATACATCCAAATTAATACTAAAGAAGATAGTAGTATAAAGTACATGTCTTCGTGCAGCTTCTTCCACAATCTTGAGGCAGGCATTTCCGATCTGAAATGAATTGCAGAATGATTACATCCCTGTGAAAGCTGCCATGTGTAACATTATGCATTATCTAGGAATTCGTTTTTTGTGCAGTAAATTAAGACACTAAGCATACGCACATTAGATTCCATGTACTGGCTTAAACCCAGGCTCCAGAAGTCTTCTCGTGTCAGGCAAATTTGGCCTTGCTTTATGATCAATTCTTCTGATGGCCGATTTTTGTCCAACACATACTTTAACTAAAAAAAAAGAACGTTTAACAGATTAAGTAATGGTTATCATTTAAATATGCAAAGTGTCACTAAATAAACACAATACTTACCAGTTCATCTTGAATAGGGTCCAAGTCCTTCTCCCATCTTGCACCTGAACAAGCATATAGATGCTCTACCTGCCATTTGAATGTTGAGTAGCAGTGGTCCTGGAGAAAGATCCTCTCAGTTGGTCCATCTGATGATATACAAATACGTGACAATGGACTATAAGCATGTAATTTCAAACTGTTTTATACAGAGTTTATCAAACACTCTTACTTTTCAATCTGTAGTATGTCCTCAGTCTTGACACATTGACCCTCTGACAAGCTGACCCTTTGTCGATAGTGGCCACCCCTTTGGAAGAGATGCTGGACACAGTATATGGTCCTTGGTGCTGACTTGTAAATGTGTCTCCTGTCCGTCGTTTCTTGGGGTCCCGTGAGAGCAGAACATTATTACCGGCCTGAACTGAACATACTCGCACAAACTTGCGCTTGCGATTTTGGAATGACTTCTGTTGCATGCTCTGTGCTCTCTCTATGTTGTGAAGAACCTACAAAAAAAGAACAGTACCCAAAATTAAAACTCATTGAAAAATCCAGAATTCTCTGGTCTCTTGATTAATGGAGTCTCAGTCAGGCCAAGATAGAACAATAAGGAACAAGGTTTAATCATTACAATGTAACAGAGTGAGGGAGAGTGGCTTCACATGAAGATTCAATTGCTTTTATAACTAAAGAGAGATAAAGCAGAATCGCAGCAAAAAAAATACATTGATCAGCCTATGCCTAGGTGTAATTCTGACAGCAATTCACTACTTCATTTACCTTTATTAAATGAAGTTTCATCTTATTGACTCTGGTGTCAATGTCATCTTCTGGGTCAGCAACTTCAAAATCATCTCCCATGGGACAGGCATTCATGACCTCTGGCAGACGTGGGTGTCGATGGAAGAGGAGGAAGTAGGGACTGTGTCTAGTGGAGTACTGATCACATAAAGAAGCTTCCCATTAACTAATAAGTTTGTATTTATCTATAAGTTTGAAAAACTCCACCCATGACATTAAATAGTAAATAAATTCACCAATTCAGTTTTACCATTGACAACTAACCGTAGATATCATAGCCTAAATATAATAAGTAAGACAAAACCTGCTTTGCAGTGTTGATTCCATACACCACAGCAGGAAGGTGGAGGTCCCAGTCATTGTGGTTGTCATTCACGTACTTCCTGAGTGCGCGCTTGATATTCTGATTAGTTCTTTCATCCTGTACATATCAATGCATTTATAAAGTTGATAAATAAACATAAGGCAACAATAGATCTTACAAGACAGGTATCCAAACAGTTACCTGCCCGTTGGTTTGGGGATGGTAAGCACTGGAGACGGCATGTTGGATTTTCAGCATACTGAAAATGCTGTCGTTGAGCTGCAGAGGGATCATAAGTTAAATTTGCAAGACTGGAGTAACTGCAGACAACAACATATCCACCTTATGTTTCAACATACAAGTAAGCCATTTTCTGTGAATGTATGAGACTTCCGCTTCATTAAGCACGGTAGGGAGATAAGGAGAAGAATAACAGTGCAGTAAACGGTAAAACTGTTTGCACTACAAACCAGTGTGTTCATAATTAAAATACATTAAAATAATATGGTAAGACACACCAGTTAGCAATATCAAGCAGCAAAACGAGCTGTTTTGCGCAGCTAAATATTGCTAGAAGCAGATGAGACCGGAATCCAGACACATTCAATTTACAAATGGCCACGCCAGCTCTTTCAGGAAAAATAAGGTAATAATATATACACATATTATAATTGTATTGGTATTGCTGCTACATGACAACCATGTACAACCTGTTTGCACATTCCTCTCTTGTACATTCCTGCTTATCTTAATATTTAAGTCTACAGTATACTGTCATGCACATTCTTTTATATTGTGTTCTTTATATCTTATTTTTTACTTATTTAATTTATGTTTATTTCCTCTGTGTTGTATTCTATAATATTTGCACTGTCCATGGAGCGGACCTGACTCACATTTCACTGCTGGTTATATACTCTCTATATAATCATGTATGTGACAAATACAAATCTTGAATCTTGAATAAGGTGGACATGTTGAGACAAGAGTAAGGGGAAAAAACAATTAAACATTTACAAAACTTGTAAATGTTTACAAGTTTATTACAAAATAATTACAAAAATTACAAAAAAAGACAAACTCCTTCCCTTGGTCTGTAATGATTTTCCTAACCATGCCGAACAAGTACAGCTTTGTGGTTATTATTGCAGACACCTCAGCTGCTGTCTTAGATTGCATAGGTTCTGCAATCACCCACTTGGTGTACAGGTCAGTCATGATAAGAACATACTTGTTGTTGCGTGCGTTTAAAGTTTAATTCACCTCTACATTGTAGCGAAATTTCCCGCTACATACCCAAAGCACACTGATACACAATTCAGCAATCTGAATGAATATAGGGAATATTTAGGTCTATATGAGTTTGATTAGTACAAGTTGTGTAGATGTGTTCGCCTCCAGGAAATACTGTCTGTGTCTGAAAACTATATCTGTACTATCAGGTAATGATTATACACACAAAATTACCTCACATGATTTCAGACAAACTGCATAAAGATTTAATAATCTACAACAAAACAGAGCTTTGGTGGTAATGAAGCAAATGCTTAGTTACTACAATATCGATTTCTCACTTAAAACATGCTAAAACAATGTATCGCTAGTCGCTTTGGATAAAAGCATCTGCTAAATGCATAAAAGTAAACGTAAATATAAATGACATCAAAAGTGGAAAACAAATGTCAAAAATGTACATTGACACAAACTGATCTATTCATGCATTGCATGCTGGGAACCTTTATAGTACACATGCACTGTAGAAACACAGTATGATGCTGTTTGTTTACAATATATTTCTGAGAGTGCAGTTTGATACAAGAGAAGTCCTGCTGTGAAATTACTGTGAAAGTAATGTAATTATTAATATACTGTAATTTCACACAGTGTAGGATTGTGGGATATCAAAGGCAGTGAAGGATACATCCATGCTACCTTAAAGAAATCGATCAGATGAAGGTGTCTCAGTACACGATGTGACACGATCACTGGACACGAACAGTGATCCTATCTGTTTCCTTTCTATCTTTATATGCTGCATTCTTCAGCTTGATGCAGTCTAACATCCCCCTAAACCAGGGGTCTGCAACCTTCAAAGCCAAAAGAGCCATTTTGGCCCCTCTCCTACCGAATAAAATTCATGTGGAGCCACAAAATATTTGATGCCCAAATAAAGATAACACGGCATATAGCTAACGTTTTATATTCAGTTATGTTACAGGGCAGAGGAATATCAATCATTTCAGAAGTCAAATATAGTAATAATAATAAATAAGTATTATAATATTTATATATGTATAATTGACAAAAAAAAATGTAGTAATCTCAGAAATAAAATATACTGCTGGACAATAACCAATAATTTGTCTTCTTATTTTTTGATAAATATTTTACTAATGACAATTTTATGGTTATGAGTGTACAATCAGTATATACTACAAACACTTTTTCCATTTTATCACAGAATAAGGAAGAAAATATATGTGTCCCTGGAGCACAAAACCAGTCTTAAGTGTAGCAATAGCCAAAAATACATCGTATGGGTCAAAAGGATCGATTTATCTTTTATGCCAAAAATCATTAGGATATTAAGTAAAGATCATGTTCCATGAAGATATTTTGTACCGTAAATATATCAAAACTTCATTTTTGATCAGTAATATGCATTGCTAAGAACTTTATTTGGGCAACTTTAAAAGCAATTTAGATTTTTTTGCATCCTCAGATTCCAGATTTTAAAAGAGTTGTATCTCCCAACAAACCACACATCAATGGAAAGCTTATTTATTCAGCTTTCAGATGAAGTATAAATCTAAATTTCGAAACATTGACACTTACGACTGGTTTTGTGGTCCAGGGTCACATATTATATAGCTTCTGTAATGTTACTGTTCATTAATGCTGTGAATTAGCACTGTATCATTCATATTTATTACATGGAGAAGACTTGAAAAACACATAAAGCATATTGTCTTCATGTTTCATCAGTGAAGTTTTATGCTTTTTATTCAGCTTAGCTACAGCGATAGCAGGATGCCTGTAAAAAGTTACTATAACTTCTCTATGAGTCCGTTTTGGACTTTCTGCGCGAGAGCGTCCTCTGGCTTCGAGAATGAATGAATGAAACATAAAGCGTGAGTGTTCAGCGCTCCGTGAAGTTCACATCGTTTTGGATACGAATAAAACATCCAAAACGACGTTACTATATTTTCTCTTTTAATTTAAAAACTATATTTACTCACATTGGCCCTTGAAAACCTCTACTTTAACACACTTGACCAAGAAAAAGTGCAGGGGAAGAGTTTAGGTTGTATTAAATGTCGGGGGACACCTACGCTACAGGGAGCCACTGCAGAGGGATGAAAGAGCCGCATGTGGCTCGCGAGCCGCGGGTTGCCGACCCCTGTGTTAAAAACTCTTAAACACATAAAGATCGTGAAGAGTTTGTGCTGAGATCAAGTCCTGTAATTAAAGTTATAATAATCACTGCAACATGACAGACAGGTGTGTTTGATCTGATTCTGTAATAATCTACTCAGTTATCACTCCTCTACACTACAATCACATTCATATTTGAGTGTAACACCAAACAAAATCAATCACATCCAAAAATCAATCAAGATCCAATCAACAACGGCTGAATAGAACCAAAACCGGCCCTACATTTTTTCTTTTTCGTTAATACAATGAAAATTTTTTAGGGCCGTTCAATATATTATAATTATAAATCTGTTGCTACTTCAGTTTATTTTTTTTCATTAAAAACTTTAAAAACATAATTTCATAGATATTCAGATTAAATTGTTTAATATCCATTAGTTACCCTAATATATAAATCAATAAGAAATGTGAAAAATGTTTTAGAGTAGCTTGAACAACAGTTTGAGTCGATGTTTTATCGATGAATGAGACCCTTCTCCTTTGATTACAGTGTTACTATTGAACCAAGAAATGCAAAACAATGAAAACAATAAATTATTGTTCCATAATTGATCTAAAAGCAGAATGAGATTTAACTGTGATTTTCTGTTGTTACGATCAGTTTAACTGGTAAGATCCTGAGAGGGGAAGCTGTGCAGACGTTATACAGGAATGGAAAGACAGTCTCTGTGAAGGTTGTTCTGAATGAACACAGACAGATGTTAGTTCGAGGATCAGAGAAGGACACCTTTCCTCTTTCACAGTCCAGCTGAACTCTCACACGCTGCAGCTGCTCTTTAACAGTAACGTGAGTCAAGGGTTGCTCTGGAGATTGTGAGCTGTATTTGCTGTTTATATACCGCACGCGCCAGACATTAGTGTTAAAGAAAACCTCCCCTTTCCTTTGGTTTGATGCTGTGGTTATTCCAAGAATCCAGTTTGTATTGTCTCCAACCTCCACATCCCAGCAGTGTGTTCCTGAATTAAAGCCCTCAGAACCCAGAACACATGGATACCTGTCAAACCTCTCTGGATTACCAGGAAGATTTTGAACTACATCACTGAACGACACACTGGTCAGATCAGCAGAGAGTGTGAGGTGAGGATGTGCTGTGTTTGGATCTAGAGTCAACGGAGCTGCAAAGAGAATACAATCAGATTAGACAATAAAATATTATGTATATTAGAAATACAAACCTAATACATAAACATACACCATGAGGAACAGACTGTGCTTTGTAGTCATCATGAATTTGCTGTATGATCTTGTGAAATAGCCTATAGTTAAAATTCACTTCAACTTCTTAGTACTTGAAGTGATTATTAGATGTACAAAGTGTATAAAGTGATTTTACATCTTCTACACTGTAAACCCAGATTTTGATTCAACTCAAAGAGATTGAGTACATATTACTTAAATGTGTCTAATTTATTGACATTACTTGTTAATTCTGATTAAGCTGAACTTTTTCTTGTCCTTTCTTATTGTAATTGAGTTTTTAAGTCCAATCAGTAGTGTCTACTCAAACAAACTGAGTTTGTATTACTTAAACATGTGTCATTTCTTTACATTAATTATGAATTCTGAGTAAACTGTACTTTTTAATGGCGTATCTTATTGTAATTATGTGTTTGAGCTAAAACAACTTAATATCATCAAGTTTTGCCTGTCCAACGGTAAGTTCAGAGGGTCAAAAACTAAATACGAAATCGCAAATTATTTTCCAGATGGAGTCACTGGTAAGTTCGTGATTTCTGGACGTTATTGTTGTGTCCCTGATGTTAACATACATTTGATCAAACCTCATTTAAAATTTAGTCTGCATTTATTTTATAGACGGACATATATTTTTTAAGTATTTTATTCATCAGCATGATAGTCTGCATGTATCTTACTTTTTAGTTAAAAAACACCAAATATTTAAAGCATTAGCTTTAAGTATTTTATTCATTAGCATGATAATCTGCATTTATATTATAGAGAGATTTTTTTAACAAAAAGTATTTTATTCCAGACCTGAGCTTTTACTTTGAAAAGTAGAAGCTCTGTGAAGCTTTTATTTTGAAACGTAGAAGCTCGTGGACGGCACAAGGCGGGATGGCATGACACGGCATTGACGTCACCCATGCAACCGGGCTGAGTTTTGCAGTTTGTCTGAGCAACCGGGCTGATTTTTGCAGTTTGTCTGAGCAACAGGGCTGAGTTTTGCAGTTTGTCAACCAAATTTGAAGAGGTGCAGTACAATATTGTAATGATTGGCAGTAAAGAGGAAGATATTTTTTTTTCTTTTCTTACCATCACTGAGGAAACTACACACTAGAACCCTATTAGGCCATGGCTTTGTTTCTTTTGTTGCTAAAAAAGGACATGTTCAATAAAAATACAATTGGATGTTGTGTAATATTGCAGTTGTATGTATGTATTTTACATGGCTCTATTAATTGAAAGATATTTTGAGTTTCAGGAACAAAAAGTTAAGTTGGGTCAGTTAGAATATACAACTTAGTTAAATTAGTTATGGAGTAATGCTTACTTAACAAGCTGAGTTAAATAAATGGGTGGGGAAAGATTGTTTAAACTAAGTATCTTCAGTTACTGTAACTCGGTTATAAGTACATTCAACTTAAATGTTCTATTCCATTCCATTATGGGCTTAAGTACATTGAACGTAGTTCACCTCACTTATTCAACTAATGCTTCATTACTTAAAAATTTTAAGGCAATCGGTTACCTGGGTTTTTTTAAGTAAATTCTACTTATCCGGGTTTACAGTGTAGAGACTCACTGTGATGGAGAGTCTCCTGCATCTTCTCCCAGACTCTGAACCGCAGGTTACTCAAGTAATGTGGCACATGAATCAAAGCTCCAGAACTCATCTGTGGATCCGGCTGAGAGATCTGGACTCTGGAAGAACATTCAGGATCAGAACTGCAGAGGATTTGAGTTCAGATCCACCGAGAGAAGAAACACCAGCAGCTCAACTTACCTTTCCATCGTGATGCTAAAGTCCTGGAAAATACAGAGTTTTAAAGACATTTTAATATCTTATCAAATGCTCTTAAAATGGTCTCATTGTTAATGAGTGTCTATACAAATGTGATTATTAATTTAAGAGTTTGATCATTGATTATGTAATCGACAGGTTGTTTTGTGCACAATCAATGAAGCTGAATTCAGTCGTCACCTTCAGAAAGCAGATGTCACTGGCTTTCATCTTCTCCTCCGTGTCTTTGATTGTGTGTGAAAGAGCTGAGATGTGTCTGTTCATCTCCTCCAGCTTCTCCTTCATCATCTGCTGCTTCTGCTCCTCTTCCTCTCTCAGTGCAGTGATTGTAGCTTCTTCTTCATCTCTGAGAAACTGATGAAGCGTCTCAAACTCCTCTTTAATCTGACGCTCTGTGTGCTCAGCTTGAGACTGAAATCACATCACATTCACTTTAGACAGCTCTGCTTTAACACTCACTCCACTAATGTCCATCATAAACTCTTTACTCCATGTCCTCACCTTGATGTGTTGCACTGTTTTATCACAATCTGCTTTCCTTTCTTCTGCATGTTTGAGCTTGTTTTGTAAAGATGTCAGAGCTGTATTCAACTCCTCCTACAAGTTAAGATGAAAATCTGTTAAACTTGTGTATCTAAGAGCTTTAGCTTTAGCTTTGTTTGGAAGTTTTTATAGTTATTGTAAATTGTATGACGTATGATAATCCTCATGAAGTAGTCTCATCTACGCTTAAAATTTGCAGGACATATATTTGTATATTATTTAACTTGTAAAGGATAAACATATAGAAATATTACTGGCAAAGCACTGCTTATCATATGAAATGAAAGAGGTTTTCTGATCATACCTTGTGAGATGAAAGCACTTCTCTGATGGGTCTGAATGTGTGATTAACATGTTTCTCTGAGTCTCTGCACACTAAACACACCGGCTGTTTGTCCTCCAGACAGAAGAGTTTGAGTTTCTCACTGTGTAAACTGCAGATCTCCTCAGATCCTGATGAACGTCTCTCATTTCTCTCCTTTATCAGTGAATCACACAAGTTTTTTAACACTAGATTACGTGGAGGCTCTTCTCTTGATGATCTTCTCCTGCAGACAGGACACTCCTGAGTATTCCTGGTCTTCCAGAACTGTTGAAGACACTCTTTACAAAAACTGTGACTACAGGACAGAAGAACAGGATTCTTGAAGATTTCACAGCACACGGGACAAGAAAGCTCTTCCATAGATTTTGAGTCCATTTCCTCTTCTGAAACGATCTACAATTTAATTTCACTTTCTGAATGTTGCTTTGAAAAGTAAATAACAATTACAATCAAAATTAAACCTATTCTGTTCAATACACTTCTCCAAAATCCTAATTTATAGTGTCCTCCTCTGATCTCCACAACACTGACTCTTTAGCTCTTTGTACTCTTTATGTAAAGCAGAAATCATAAGACTAGTCACTTCCTGGTAGGGTGGAGGTTAAAGGTAAAGAAGGGAGGAGTTTCTGATGTTTTTGAGCTTCTGAACAGAGACTAGTCACTTCCTGGTAGGGTGCAGGTTAAACATAAAGAAGGGAGGAGTTTCTGATGTTTTTTGAGCTTCTGAACAGAGACTAAATGTAGTTTAACTTTATTTGTGCTTTCATCCACCGGACTCAATAAACTGAGAATCAAACTACCCTGCTGAAAAACAAACAATAGAAACCTTTACAGAATTTGTAATGTTTTTACTGGTTATAATGACAATTGAATTGGTTTTAATGGAAACTGTAATGGTGTCTGTTGGTCTCTACTGGTAATTAGTCGCCTTCGGTTGGTGTCTTGATAAAACCACTAAATCCTAATGTAATATGTCCCGAAACATATAAAAGAAAACAAATTTTTAATGGTTTTAATGGGTGGGTGGGGGGGGGGTCAGCAGTTGAATGTATTTTTTCAATAGCAGAAAAGGGAAATACCCTGTCAGTAGCACAATAATTAAACAACAACATAGTTTTATTTTTCTAATATTCTACCAGAAACGTCTCGGGTTACTCGCGTAACCCTTGTTCTCTGAATAGGAAACGAGACGCTGCGTAGCTTAGCTTTACGCATCGGGAATGCCTTCCGCGTGACCGAGTCTGAACCCATATAGAATCACGCCAATTCATTGGCTGATGGCGCGACGCCGTCTCTGACGCAATGATGTCGTCAGGTCATACTGGCGAACGCGCCATCCACTCCTCAGATTTCTCTGCCGAAAAGAACCCTGTCGGCAGCGTGAGGAGCTTGGCAGCAAACGCAGCATCTCGTTCCCTATTCAGAGAACAAGGGTTACGCGAGTAACCCGAGACGTTCTCTTTCATAGGTAACTCTATGCTGCGTAGGTTAGCTTTACGCATCGGGAACGATATACCAAACACGCCAAGCTGAAAACGCTGCCTATCTGGCCCAATAATGAACCAACAACATACAGTCGGTTCAAACAGACAGGACCTGAGAACCTGGAGCCGTATCAACGTCAAGGCTGTAAAACCTGACAAAGGTGTGCGGAGAGGACCATCCTGCCGCAACACAAATATCCTCCAGGGGTACCCCTCTAAAAAGAGCTTGAGAGGAGGCTACGCCTCTAGTAGAATGCGCCCGAAGACTAAGAGGTGAAGGGAGTTTCCGCGCCTCATAAGCCAGCGAAATGGCGTCTCTCACCCAGTGAGAAATCCTCTGCTTTGACGTGGCAAGCCCGCGGCGACCAGCACCAAAACAGATCAATAACTGGGGAGATTTTCTCCAAACCTTGGAGCGATCCACATACAGCTTCAATGCCCTGACCGGGCAGAGCATGTGGAGTCTCTCATCCTCACTTGAAGCAAAGGGAGGGGGATGGAAAGAGTGAAGAGTGACCACTTGAGAACGGAACGACGTGGACAAGACCTTGGGAATGTAACCCGGCCTAGGCCGCAGGGTAACTTTGACTAGACCCGGGGCAAAGTCCATACATGTTTCACTGACAGAAAAAGCCTGCAGATCTCCAACTCTTTTCAGTGACGTAAGCGCCAGTAAAAGAACAACCTTAAGAGTCAGTATTTGATCCGAAGCTGACTCTAAGGGCTCAAAAGGGGCCGTCACTAGTCCTTCGAGGACGACTGACAAGTCCCAAGAAGGAACTGCCGTGGGGCGAACAGGCCTAAGGCGTCTGGCCCCACGCATGACAGCGGAGACCAACCGATGCCTCCCCAAGGGGATCTCATCCAGCTCTCTCCAAGCTGCAATGGCCGCTACATAAACCCTAAGGGTGGTAGCAGCCGCCCCCGCTGTCAGCCTTTCTTGCAAAAACTCCAGCACTGGACCAACAGGGCAGTTAACTGGGTCGATTGCACGAGTCAAACACCACGATTCAAAGACGCCCCACTTGGAAGAGTATAGCTTCCTGGTAGCGGGGGCTCTGGCACTGGCTATGGTTTCCTGAACTTCGGCAGGCAAACCATCAATCACAGCCCTTGGCCCTGTAAGGGCCATACCCACAACTTCCAGAGCTCCGGCTGAGGATGCCAGATCTTGCCCTGAAGCTGGGACAGTAAGTCCCGCCTGATCGGAATCTCCCAAGGAGGCCGATACAAGAGGGGAGTTAGCTCCGAGAACCAGGTCTGGGAGGGCCAGAATGGGGCTATGAGAAGGAGACGGGCACCGCTCACCTTCACTCTGCATAGTACTGCCGGAATCAGCTTTATTGGCGGAAACGCGTACAGACTGACATTCGGCCATGGGTGGGCGAACACATCTATGCCTAGAGTCGTCGGGAAACTCAGGGAGAACCAGAGCGGGCACTGGGATGACTCTTGAGAAGCAAAGAGGTCCACCTCCGCTTTGCCAAACAGATCCCAGATCTGGGATACCGTCTGACGGTTCAACATCCATTCCCCCGGCTTGAGCTTCTGTCTCGACAGAAAATCGGCCGCAAGGTTCAGTACTCCCGGAACGTGAACCGCCCTCAAAGAGAGGAACTTGTCTTGGGACCAAAGGAGAAGATGGCGCGCAAGCCTGTCCAGGGTGCGCGACTTTGAACCTCCTTGGCGGTTTATGTGGGACACAACCGCCATATTGTCTGTCCTGACTATGACATGATGCTCCCCGAGAACGGGGAGAAAATACTTCAAAGTCAGGAAGACAGCCCTGAGTTCCAGGCAGTTTATATGCCAAAAGAGGAACTCTTCCTTCCACTCTCCACTCGCCGGCCTTCCTTCGAAGACTGCGCCCCAGCCTGTCATTGATGCGTCCGTCGTGATCATATGGCGACGGTGGATCGCACCCATTCTCACCCCGCTCTGGAGAAAGACGGGGTCTCGCCACATTAATAGGTGTCGACAGCAACTGCGCGACACTCTGACAAGGCGAGTAGCTGGTACAGTGGGGTGTAACCTCAGCTCCTTCATCCACCAAAGGAATGGCCTCATGTGAAGCAGCCCTAGGGGCAACACAGGGGAGGCTGCTGCCATAAGGCCCAACAGCCTGCGGCAGGTACCTACAGAGACATGATGGCCTAGCTTGAAGCGGGCCAAACATGCTGTAAAAACTGGTATCCGGGCAGGAGCCAAACGGGCCTGCATCTGAACGGAATCCAAACGAACTCCTAGAAATACAGTTCGTTGAGATGGGAGGAGCACACTCTTCTTGGCGTTCATCCTGAGGCCAAGAGAATGGATGTGGCCGAGAACGATATCCCTGTGACGACTCACTAGCTCCCTGGAGTGAGCCAGAATGAGCCAGTCGTCCAGATAGTTCAGTACACGGATGCCCTGGAGCCTCAAAGGGGCCAGTGCAGCATCCATGCATTTGGTAAATGTCCTCGGGGCCAAAGCCAGGCCGAAGGGCAGAACCTTGTATTGGTAAGCCTTCCCTCCAAAGGCGAACCGAAGGAATCTCCTGTGTCTGTGAACGACCTGGATGTGAAAATACGCATCCTTCAGGTCGATGGTGACAAACCAGTCTCCCTCCTGGACCTGAGACATGATGGTTCTCATCGTCAGCATCTTGAACTTCCCTTTGTAGAGGGAAAGATTCAAACGCCGTAGATCCAGGATAGGCCTCAAGCCGCCCTCCCTCTTTGGAACGAGGAAGTAGTGGCTGAAGAAACCTTGTTCGACTTCCGACTGCGGTACTTCCTCTATTGCTCCTTTCTGCAGGAGGGAGGAAAGTTCCTGTTGTAGAACAGAAGCCTTGGTGGCGCTGTTTACTACTGTCAGGTGGACCCCGTCGAAACGGGGGGGATTTTTCCCAAACTGAAGAGTGTAACCGGTTCGAATTGTGCGGAGAACCCACAGCGATACCCCGGGTAAACGCTCCCATTCGTGAAGGAAGTGTGACAGAGGAATCATAGTGTCGTGCAAGGGAAGACATACCTGAGATGGGGTGTCGAGAAGGCCTGGAAGCAGCGGCACCCTCCACCGTGAAGGAGAGCCCTCGGCGTCCTTGCTCGGGATGATGGAGAGAGAAGTGCTGGGCTGACGGGTGGCCGGCACGGGTTCCGTACACTGCAGGAGAGAAACAGCTGTGTCTCCTAACATGTGGCTCGCCGGCGGCGGATGGACGGGCTGCAAAGGGGGAAAGACGAACGCGTCCCCCAACTGCCAGCCCGAGTGAAAAAGAGGGTGAATTGGATCTGCACACCAAGCCTCGAAGGGTGGCTGTGACAGATTTAAGTGAGGAGAGCGCGTTCGGGGCGGGTAGAAACGCTTTTGCGGTCTGGCCTCGCCCCGTAACGGTGAAACGACTCTCCTCATTCCGACCCGGAGGTCAGGAACGACCCGGGTTAGCCGAAGCGGCAGGCTTGTTGGGCCGCTTCATGTTAACCCGCTTGCGTGGTTGTTGGCGGGAAGAAGACCGGCCGCGGGCTCCCCAAACCGTAGTGGGGGGAGGGCGCGTGGCCTGGGCTCCGCCGCTAGGGGGCTCTCTCCTGGGGAGCGGCTGCTCCCTAGACACAGAAGAGGAGGGAGTTGAAAAGTCCCTTGCTCTCCTCGGCATAAATTGTTTGAGAGCAGCCGACTGAGTTTTGGCTGAGCGGAACTTATCCACTACAGCGCTAACAGCCTCCCCAAACAACCCAGATTGTGAGATGGGTGCGTCCATTAAAAACACCTTTTCCTTCTCCCGAATCTCGGTCAGGTTGAGCCACAGATGGCGTTCTGCGGCCACCGAAGCCGCCATAGAGCGCCCCACGGCACGTGCGGTGTGCTTGGTGGCTCTCAGAGCCAAGTCAGTGGCTCTTCGTAGCTCCTTCACGGCTTCAGGAGTCAAGCCGGTCCCTTCGTCCATTTCCTTCAGGACATCCGCCTGGTAGGCCTGAAGGATGGCCATTGTGTGAAGGGCCATACCTGCCTGACCGGCCGCGATGTAGGACTTCCCGATAAGGGCGGAAGTGGTCCTACACGGCTTGGAAGGAAGGAGGGGGCGGGACTTCCAAGAAGGAGCCAAAGAGGGTGAAAGATGTGAGGCCAAAGTATCCTCAATCACCGGCATGGCGGTGTAACCCTGCTCCACAGAACCCACAAGGTTGGTGAAGTCAGCGGCTGCCGCGTTAGTAAGGCGAGAGGAAAATGGCTGCTTCCAGGAACTGGAGATCTCACGATGCAGATCACTGAAAAATGGCAGCTTCCTCCTTTCAAGCTTGGAATGCGCGCCGATGAGGAAGCGATCGTCGAGCTTCGAAGCTCGAGACTCGCGGGGTTCATCGGGCCAATCCAGCACAAGCTTTTCGGTGGCGCGCGAAAACACGTTCACGAGCTCAGAGTAGGCCGCTGAAGGCCGCACCTCTTGGCCCTTAGGCGGGAGCACATCTGCTAAAGCAGGCCCGAAATCCTCGGAGTCGGAGGCTGCCGTGTGAAGAATATCATCTAGCCCGAAAGAAACGAAATCTCGTGCTTTTAGATTAGGAAACTGAAAATCAGGCAAAAATTCGACCGGCGAAAAATTTCGCACGTGCATGCGAAAAACCCAAACACAAAATACACTTACTGTGTGGGTCTTCGCGAGCGATGAAACGCGTGCACGGTGGCATACAGCGGCGAAATTCCATGGCACTTCACCGCGAGGAGAACAAAGTTCCACTGAGGCAGTCGCCGAAGTGCAAATGGATAATCGCAAGGGTAGTAGTTGGGTCAGAAATCGCAACAACGAAGGGCAATGTAACCGCTTCGTGAAGGCAGAGAAATCTGAGGAGTGGATGGCGCGTTCGCCAGTATGACCTGACGACGTCATTGCGTCAGAGACGGCGTCGCGCCATCAGCCAATGAATTGGCGTGATTCTATATGGGTTCAGACTCGGTCACGCGGAAGGCGTTCCTGATGCGTAAAGCTAAGCTACGCAGCGTAGAGTTACCTTTGAAAGAGAACAGTTTCAATGAAACACTAGGGGAAGGGATATCAATCGATATAAATCTGTCATTCTTAACATTGATTCTTGTTTGCAGAACTGATTCAAAAGCAACTGGCTTTAAAAAAAAAACAAAAAAAAAAAACAGGGTATTGTCAGTGTATTTTAAGACCCTTATTGTTAATGTAATCATAATTGAACATATCATAATAATACTAATAATTAAAAAAGGATTGACAAATGTTTTGTTTGATGCAGTTCTTCATTGGGGTTTTGTATCCAAGATGCAGCAGTTTATTTTTACTTTTAATTTTGACAGTGGCATGCCGTGTAACTTTTAATATAAAAGATATTCATTATCTGTAATTTTCACACCATTAATACTTAACTGAAGGGTATAGACTCAGAAGATATATTATCGGACAAAAGTTGAATAAGACCATTAGAAATGGCATCAAATAACACTATAAACACTTTAGCGTTTACAGGGATCTTATGATAATTAAAACAGTAATTAAAGAGATGTCCATTTTTCTTGAACAACTGTTTCACCAAGATAACATCATTATTATACCAGTTTCTGTAAAACAAGGACAAGGATTTTTTAATTGTAAAATATTTGTTGAGTTATATGGAGAAAAGTTATGCTTAAAAATGAGCATTCATAATAAAAAAAACTTTATGAAAATAAGACAGCTTTATCAGAACATTATTTACATCAAAATTACACCTAAAAAAATAATAATTCTAAACCCCCTCAACGTATCAAAAATGACCTCAGGGGTGATATTCCACATTTTATCCAATATATTCTTCCTTTTAGTGACATATCTATCTTTAACCATGAATTTTATTTTTGTTTAATTTACTTAAAAATTGGATGCACAATATTTCGATTTGTAGGTGTGAAGACATATGAAGTGGTCCTCGCTATTTGAAAGACCCATAATTCAGCTAAAAGTTGTTTTTTCTTGAGATTTAGTCATTTAGAAGACGCTTTTATCCAAAGCGACTTACAAATGAGGACATTATAGAAGCAATCAAAACCAACAAAAGAGCAACAACATGCAAGTGCTATTACAAGTCCTGGTTAGCCTAACGCAGTACACGTAGGAAGGCTTTCTTTAAAAAAAACGAGTATATAGAATATAGAAAAAAGAAACCTAGTGTTAGTTTTACAAGAAAAGCTAGCAGTTAGATAATAAATATGCTATTGATAGAGGGTTAAATGTGTTTTTTTTTAAATAAAAAGAAGACAAATTAGATAAAATAGATTTAGAATAGAGAGTGCTAGAGTTAGAGGGTCAAATAAAGATGGAAAAGATGCGTTTCTTGAAGATGTGTAAGGATTCAGCTGCTCGGATTGAGTTGGGCAGGTCGTTCCACCAGATGGGAACAGTTAATGTAAAAGTCTGTGAAAGTGATTTTGTGTTTCTTTGGGATGGTACAGTAATGCGTCGTTCACTTGCAGAACGCAAGCTTCTAGATGGCATATAAGTCTGAAGTAATGACTTTAGGTAAAGAGATGCAGAGCAAGAGGTGGTTCTGTAGGCAAACATTAATGCCTTGAATTTAATGGGAGCAGCTATTGGTACGTAGCCAGTGTAAATTGATGAACAGAGGTGTGACGTGCGTTCTTTCCGGCTCATTAAAGATGAATCTTGCTGCAGCGATGTGATGTGCTCATTATAATCCAAATTCACTTTTAAATTGGCTAATTCCCTCAGAAACACAAATGTTTTTATGCCTTTGCGCTAGGGCTGGGAATCGACTCCTCATTCAGAGCTTTTTTCATTTCAACAAAGCTTATATATGGATGCCTCTCAAACAGAGGACTGCACATCCTACGAAGACTGCACACATTTAAATTCACGAAAATATACTGAAAGGAAACCAGTCGGTACTGAGATCATCTGAATTTGAGAAGCACCCTTCGCCTCCCTCATGCTCGATACAAGCCGTAATTTATATATAAATCTTTTTTGTATATAAAAGATTATTTCATTTTTATATTTGTATTACCCTTCACCTCATGCTCGCTAAAAGTGATTAGAAGTCTGATTGGTTTCCATGAAAAGGTTCTTTCAGATAGATAGTTCTAACCAGGATTCAGAGGTTATTTTATGGTGGAACTGGATTATGTTGTGATCAAGGGTCTTATTTCCATCTAAACACAATTATTATTTTTTATCAGCCAATGAGAGCGCATCTGATTGACAGATAAACCACTAGCTCTATCAGTGTTATTGTTAATGTTCTGGTTTTGTTTCAGTGTACAGTTTGTTAATTTTGTGCAGTCAAAGTAAACTTCAGCATTCAGCTGAACTGTGCACATTTATTTTAGACACTTCATGTCTTGTTCAATTCATGCGATAAATGCATGTCCCTGCTGAGCAGTGAAATATGACTAATTTCATGGGCAAAGCAGACACAATTACAATTGAAAAATCAATCAGAGCTATAGAAATGCATATTTTTTTTTACAAATATAGCTTCATATTATGAGAAGGATGCTTTCTACACACAGAAAAATAGGGGTATTGTTTCTGTACCCAAAGGTACATTTGCCTCGAAAGTACCCTGTAAGGTACAGAATAGGGTCCTTAAGATGACAACTGAGGATCTTGGTTTTAATTTAAAGGTACAAAATCAGTTCTGACAGCAAAGGGTACATAACTACTATTTCGAATTATGAATTATGTATAAGGGTACATAATTCTATTTCCGGCTTTGCTACCGTTCGGACGCTCTTGCTATTGCTCTGCGCTTTGCTCCCTATTTTTGTTCTTTTCTCAGATCTTTCTAAGATTTTTACTTCAGCAGATCAGCACAGTGCTCAAACAACACATTTTTTGGAAAAAGAGGACTTTTTGCCTCCCACTGCCAGCAGTTTACATTCCGGAGACCGATAAATACAGCTGTCTACATTCAAACAGATGAGAGAAAATGCCTACTTGCGGCACGAACTGCCACAAACTTCTACAAAGGATTGTGGTTCTTGAAACAAAGTTATTTGCTGGACTTCCAAAACAGACGGAACATACAGCAGACGGTCACCACGGACCCCCTCAGCATACAGCCGGTGAGTCCTGTGAATCTAGTGAATCTCAACAGTTTATACCAAGTGTAGAGGAACAAGCCGAAACTGATCGACGGACTAATCGATGGCACAAACAGGGAGCGAGACCCAAAGGCTCTCGAGACACCAGATTGTCACGAGTATCTCGTATTGCTGCTGTAGCATCCTCTACCCCAGATACGGCTATGACAAGACTTGTAAGCACTGGTATTCTACAACCCCCTATACATCTTGAGAACAGATTTGAAACATTGATGAATGTGGATGAGGAATCCCAAAATATGACAAAACTCGGATCGAATCAGCCAGCAGCTAACATTGCTACTAACAGGCTCTCAAGGTCGAGCAGACAGCGGCATTCAGCTCAGAGCGCAGCCGAGCCCAGGACTCTGATAGTGGGCGACTCTATTATTAGAAACGTCAGAACCAGGACTGCTACTACCTGCTGCTTTCCTCAATCAACCGTCTCTGATGTAAACAAGGAACTTCGGAGCATTGTGATGAACCACAAGACTGCAAATCGAGTCATCATCCATGTGGGGAAGAATGATATTCGGAAAAGGCAGTCAGAAATGCTAAAGCAAGATTTCAGTGAACTCTTTGAAACACTTCAAAGACTTGAAGTTCAGTCGTTCATCAGTGGACCACTCCCAGCAAGGGGAACTAACATGTTTTCAAGGTTGCTTGGGCTGAATACATGGCTACAAAGAACCTGCACTACAAAAGGAGTCAACATCATCGTCAACTTCAATATTTTCTGGGGCCACAGACAACTGTTTAAACTGGATGGCCTCCACCCAAACAAACTTGGTGCAAGAGTGCTAAAAGACAATTTCTATTTCTCTCTCCGTCATCCTTCAGTGGTGTGTGCCAATCCACTCATACACTCACCTGGACAGAATATGAGTGACCACAGGACTTCATATCAGCTTCCGAGTCATTATGTGGTTGAAGAATCCCACAAGGATACTGATAACGCCACACAGCCAAAACAAGCACTGCTCATGGACATCCCGGCTGAGCCCTGCCCACAGAGCTCATCACATGCAGACTGTGACGTATCACAACAGCTCCAAGACTCAGCACCCAAGGACGACTTTCTGGAAAACAGCCTGGGAAGCCAGGACAACACATCACAGTCACCGGAAACACCAGAGCTAGAGCCCCGCTCACCAGACACACTATCCCTCTCTCCAGCACCTGGACAGAATATGCCCCGCTCACCAGACACACTATCCCTCTCTCCAGCATCTCCAATTCTAAGCTTTTCACAGAAAATGGAGGAATTGGTGTATGCTGGGACCAAACTCTCTGCAAGTCCCCAGATATCAACTAAAAAACGGCGGGCCCCCCAACCACCAAAGACTGCAGGCTCAGCTCTCCCGCCTCCTCCTGTGAGAGCTCTCCGACCGCTGCCACAACGCCAGGGCCCAAACCCTCCTCCATCTGCTGTAGGTGAACTCAGTGATATGTGTCGGGTCCCCGCTATACTAGCAGCAACATTCACAAACGTTTACAAAACAAGCGGGAACCCAGTGTGCCTGTAGCCTTCTCTATCTCTGTTTTATCACGTGATAGAAGGTCTAAGGCCTTCAAAAGGCATACGGCTGACCCATCTAATCTGCGGCCTGTAATGCATCAGTCAAAGATTGCTGTAGAGACAAAATGTAATTCCATCAAGTTAGCATTTTTAAACACTCGCTCACTAAAAAATAAATCATTTGTGATCAATGATTTAATAACCACAAACAACCTGGATTTTATGTTTCTAATTGAAACATGGCTAGAAGACAACTGCAGTGCAACAGTCCTCACTGAAACAGCCCCTCCTAACTTTAATTTTATAAGTGTCTGCAGGACTGTTAGGAGAGGTGGAGGTGTAGCTGCTCTGTTTAAAGATGTTTATCAATGCAAGCAAGTGTCATTTAGTCAGTACTTGTCTTTTGAATATCTAGGTATTGTGCTGAAAGGTGCCCCACGCATTCTGTTTATCATCATCTACAGGCCCCCAAAATACTCCCCAGCCTTTGTTGAAGAGTTCACAGAACTGTTATCAATGATTTCCTCAGAGTTTGACTGTTTTGCTATTGCAGGGGATTTTAATATTCACATAGATAATGCTGAAATCAAAACTACAAAAGAAATTATAACTGTTTTAAACACTTTTGACCTGATTCAGCATGTGCATGGACCAACACACAATCGTGGACACACTCTAGATTTACTCATCAGTAGAGGTCTAAACATTTCATCCATTGTCATTAAGGATGTAGCTCTATCTGATCACTTCTGTATTTTCTTTGATATATTGATCTCTGTCACCACTGAATCTAGATCTGTCTCTGTCAGAAAGAGATGCATTAATGAAAACACTAGTGTGCTATTTATGAAGGCAATATCTTTAACACCGAGCATTTCTGCAGACTCTGTTGATCTTCTCCTGGATTCATTTGACTCAAAAGTTAAGAATGTTATTGATGATATTGCACCGATAAAGGTCAGCAAGAAGAATGGCAGACAAAAATCATTTTGGAGAAAATCAACAGCAGTTCAGAATATGAAAAGACAATGCAGAAAAGCTGAGCAGATGTGGCGGAAGACGAAACTAGAAATACACTATAGCATCTATAAAGACAGCCTTCATGCTTTCAATTTGGAACTAGCCACAGCTAGACAGACCTTCTTCTCAAACCTTATAAACAGTAACTTAAACAACACTCGCACTCTTTTTGCTACTGTTGAGAGACTGACAAACCCCCCAAGTCAGATTCCCAGTGAAATGCTTTCTGACAGCAAATGCAATGAGTTTGCTTCCTTTTTTTCAGAGAAGATCAGTAATATCAGGAAGGAGATTGGCACATCTTCCTGTAATACAGAGGTCACACAGATTCGACAGCAATCTCAAAAAGAAGTGACTATGTCTGTTTTTAAAACAATTGATAGCAAAATTTTGGAAGAAATAGTACAGCATCTTAAATCGTCAACCTGCTATCTTGACACACTTCCCACATCTTTTTTCAAAAGTGTGCTTAACTGTTTAGAAGCAGATCTCTTAGAAGTGGTGAACACCTCACTTCTTTCTGGGACTTTTCCAAACTCCCTGAAAACTGCAGTTGTTAAGCCCCTTCTGAAAAAGCGCAATCTTGATAACACTGTGTTGAGCAACTATAGACCAATATCAAATCTTCCTTTCATAGGTAAGATTATTGAAAAGGTAGTTTTTAATCAGCTGAACAACTACTTAAACTCAAATGGATACCTGGATAATTTTCAATCTGGTTTCCGCGTGCATCACAGCACAGAGACAGCACTCATTAAGATAATAAATGATATTCGCTTTAATTCTGATTCTGGCAAAATATCAGTGCTGGTACTACTAGATCTTAGTGCTGCGTTTGACACTGTCGATCATAACATACTTCTAGAGAGACTGGAAAACTGGGTCGGGCTTTCTGGGATGGCACTCAAATGGTTCAGGTCATACTTAGAAGGGAGAGGTTATTATGTGAGTATAGGAGAGCATAAGTCTAAGTGGACGTCCATGACATGCGGAGTCCCACAAGGCTCTATTCTTGCACCGCTCTTGTTTAGCCTGTATATGCTCCCACTAAGTCAGATAATGAGGAAGAACCAAATTGCCTATCACAGCTATGCTGATGATACCCAGATTTACCTAGCCTTATCTCCAAATGATTATAGCCCCATTGACTCCCTCTGCCAATGCATTGATGAAATTAACAGTTGGATGTGCCAAAACTTTCTTCAGTTAAACAAGGAGAAAACTGAAGTCATTGCATTTGGAAACAAAGATGAAGTTCTCAAGGTGAATGCATACCTTGACTCTAGGGGTCAAACAACTAAAAATCAAGTCAGAAATCTTGGGGTGATTCTGGAGACAGACCTTAGCTTTAGTAGTCATGTCAAAGCAGTAACTAAATCAGCATACTATCATCTCAAAAACATTGCAAGAATTAGATGTTTTGTTTCCAGTCAAGACTTGGAGAAACTTGTTCATGCCTTTATCACCAGCAGGGTGGATTATTGTAATGGTCTCCTCACCGGCCTTCCAAAGAAGACCATTAGACAGCTGCAGCTCATCCAGAACGCTGCTGCCAGGATTCTGACTAGAACCAGAAAATCTGAGCATATCACACCAGTCCTCAGGTCCTTACACTGGCTTCCAGTTACATTTAGGATTGATTTTAAAGTACTTTTACACGTCTATAAGTCACTCAATGGTATAGGACCTAAATATATGGCAGATATGCTCACTGAATATAAACCTAACAGACCACTCAGATCATTAGGATCGAGTCAGTTAGAAATACCAAGGGTTCACACAAAACAAGGGGAGTCCGCTTTTAGCTATTATGCCGCCCGCAGCTGGAACCAGCTTCCAGAAGAGATCAAATGTGCTAAAACATTAGCCACATTTAAATCCGGTCTCAAAACTCATCCATTTAGCTGTGCATTTGTTGAATGAGCGCTGTGCTACGTCCGAACTGACTGCATTATTTTATGTATAATCCTTTTCTATTTAACTGTTTTAAATTTCATTTTAAATCAATTTCTATATCATTTTAAATTTCCTTATTTTATTATTTTTAACTCCTTGTTTTTATTGCTGTGAATGATTATTTCACTTTCTTTTATGTAAAGCACTTTGAATTACCACTGTGTATGAAATGTGCTATACAAATAAACTTGCCTTGCCTTGCCTTGCCATAACTGTACTTTTAACAAGCTTGAGGAACAGGCAAATTATGCAGCAAATCACAGATCACAAAATCCTAATTTAAATAGAGTGTGTGTTTATTGAATAAAAAAGGCTACTGGTAAATTTCCATCTAATTCTTGGTCAGCATGGCCTATAAGTTCCATTATAAACTTAGCTGGGATTTCAGATATACATTACATGATTGCAAATATTGTTTCTTTTTCGAGAAGTCACGTTTGTATAGGGCTCTAGGTTATTATGCTTTAAGTATGTCTTTATAGTACACTATGTGTACTGAGTATGTGTATGTGTATTTTGCACATTGTCTTCTGTACAGTCTGTAAATATGTACTGTCCATATGTAATTATTATTAATTTTTTTGCAATGTCTGGAGCACGCTCGTAAGAATTTCACTCACCAAGGCACTTGTGCTGTGGTGATGTGACAATAAAAGTTATTTGATTTGATTTATATTTCTATAACATCTCCTCCGCACATCCCCCGCTGTTCGCTCACAGGAATGATCACAGTAGGACAGCTCGCGACGCGGTCACCGAAAGTAACAGGTAAGCATTTTGAACTTCTTAATTCCTATAAAAACACTTACGAATGTTTTGTGTTTTATTGTCAGATTTATCTGAGGATTAACCAGCTCAGCTATCCAAATGCGTGTAACATAAGCTTATAAAGAAGCGTGCGGAGCTAACGCGCCATTAACTTACATAAAAGTTATCAACGCAAATGTTAAATATGCAGTGTTATACATAATAGTTTGTCAGTGATAAAATAATAATACATATATATATATAACGTATATTTTTTGTCTTTTCTCACTGTCGGACACAAACGAGTCCAGCAAATTGTATTTTTAAACTGGAGAGACGGTCTATCTTCCTCATCTCTAACCGTCATTCGCGCCACAAATCTGAAGCGAGGTAAAGCAAACACACATTCCCGATATTACAATACTTTTAAACTTTTTTGTTAATCGTTATTTATTATCTGCTTTGTCAGTATCATCTAACGTTAGTGATGCTGATGAAGTTTATTAAAATACGCCAAAGCCCCGGTGAACAAAAGGGCTGAGAAGCATTTATAATGGCTGTTTTGTTAACTTTAGTTAACATTTTTGTCTTGTTTAAACTTAATTCTAACAAATAGTTGTCATGCTTTTGAGATCAATCTTTTCAGAGCAAAGGCAGCGAGAGGTGGTGTGATGTCACTGGCAACAGGACGGCTGCAAAAATAATATGAGCCTAAAATGAAGTAGAATTCACATTTTATGTTGGGCTTTTATGTTGTACTAGGTGTAATTTGTCACGTTATAAACATTTATTGAAATACTTTGTTCTTCAGTTAAAAATGTTTGATGAATTGCTATTAATACAAATGTTTTGATGACCAGCAGCACAAATGTTAAGTTTTCTGAAGCGATACTATACTTTTTTGTGAATATTATAATTACATTTAAATCAAACAGAAGAATGTGCATAATTGTGTTATCTTTTTTTCTGTTTTTATTTAATTTATGAAGGTTATGTAAACGGAATGATTATATATTCTATTATAATTATACAATAATATAATATAATATTTGGTGTGCGTAACTTATATCATTTTATTGTACATTACCCCTACACGTTTGTATTGGTTGAAAGTTGTCTTATGATTCATTAAAATAAGCTGTCAATAAATGTTGTTTAATTGTGAGTTCAATTTCCCTAACTTTGTGTTTTGTCTTCAGGGACAATAATGTCATCAGTCATTCAAGCTTTGATCCTGGCAGATCTATCTAAAAGAAGACTTAGCTGATTTTTTTCAAGACACAAGGTAGGACACATGTCAGGACAACTTTATATTTACTTGGCAGCATTTTAGCTGAGATCAGCATAAATGACTAAATAGTTGAACATTTGAGTTGTCTTAAATGGATTGTCCACTAAAAAAAATAAAACAATGTCATGTTGTTCCAAACTCATTTTTCAAAATTCATTTTCAGACAAATATTTTTGATATTTTTTCATAATGTGTGTCTATCCATTGGAATTCTAGGCAATCTTTATTTTCAAGGTTCAAAAAGTGTTTAATTTAGGCTTTGACACATAATAGAAAATCCTCAGCTCAAGCTTCTCAGTTAATTTTGTGTCTTTAGAAGACTTGAATGAAACCTCTTTATGTACTTCTTGAAGCTGAATGTTGATTGCCTAAACTTTCAATGGATTGACAAAATGGTGAGGGAGTAGTAAAAATAGCTTCATTTTTGTTACAAAGATGAACAAGATTCGTATGTGTTTGGTAAGACATGACAGTGAGTAACAGATGATAATTTCCATTTTGGGGTGAACGGTCACTTTAAAGGGTTAGTTCACCCCAAAATAAAAATTCTGTTATTAATTGCTCACCCTCATTTCTTTCCAAACATCTAAGACCTTCGTTCATTTTCGGAACACAAATTAAGATATTTTTGATGAAATCTGAGAGTTCTCTGACCCTCCATAGACAGCAAGGCAGTTGAAATGTTCCCTGACCCAGAAACGTAAGGACAATGGTAAAACAGTTCATGTGACATCAGTTGTTCTACGGAAATTCTTTGTGCGCAAAGAAAACAACAAAAACGACTTTATTCAACAATTCTTCTCCTCCAAATCATGTATTTCGCTGTTATCGAGAGTATCTCTATATGTAAACAATGCATGCCCATGATGCTGCTGATGTAGAACATGCATGCGCAGAGAGAGCCTTGTTTAAATGCAGAGGAACACACATGCATACGCTGTGATACTCTCCATAATAGCACCCTAGTAGGGCTGGGCGATATATCGCATGCGATTGTCATGCCCAATTCATCAGTAAAGCCGGTTCTGTGATTATCGTTAAATCTCCATCACCTGCATTCAGATGGAGCGGCATTTAATACACAAAGCTGTAGTTCACTGGCTACACAATATCGTGTTCATTAATTGCAGGCGATTCATCTGCAATAATGAACACGATATTGCATTCGATATATCAACCAGACCTACACCCTAGGGTCACTCAAAGGAGAAGAATAGTTGAATAAAGTCATTATTTTTGTTTTCGTTGCGCACAAAAAGTATTCTCGTAGCTTCAGAAAATTGTGGTTGAACTACTGATGTCACATGGACTTTACCGATGTCCTTACCATGTTTCTGGGTCTGGGAACATTTCAGCTGTGTTGATGTCTACGGATGGTCAGAAAGTGCTTGGAATTCATCAAAAATATCCGAGTTTGTGTTCCAAAGATGGAACGAATGGTGAGTGATTAATCACAGAATTTTTATTTTTCAGTTTTTCTTACTGTACTGCAATACAGAACCTTAGATTGTTAAATTAAATAGTAATGTAAATTAACTAATTCAATTCAAGCTCTAAAACATTGGAAAATCCTGCTGATAAACCATGTTTGAAGTTAAAGTGGATGTTAAAATTAAAGTACTACAGTGCTTTAAATGGGCACATACCTTTGTAAAACACTTCTCTGATCCTTCACACCTTTATTGTTATTTATGAAAATTTAAATATGATGTCCGCTTTGTTTAAATATGATGATATTACACTAACACAATGTTTTACTGCATCTAGAAAAGGGAGCCTGATCAGGTACAGAAGGCCGCTGTCACCATCTTTGCTGTTAAGGAGGAAGAGGGAACATTGTCTTTGAACCCATTGGATGTTTTGATTGTATCTGAAGATGATGTCTGCAAAGTCTTGGGCCAGTTCAAACCTCTTAAAGTTTGTATAGAATGTGCTGTTAAACGTAAGGAAAACTTTTTTTTTGATTATCATTTGTTGTTTACTATAATTATTGTTATTATTAATTATATTTAACATTCAAATGGATTTTAAACATTTCCTTTGTGTGGTCTTTACTTGTTTGGTGAAAAGTTTGCTAAGATAGCTTAAATGTTATATTTTGACTAAACAGCCCACTGATTTTGTTTTATGCTTGAAAACATTCATGTTGTTTCAATAAATACTTAAAATGCTCCTGTTTTGTCGTGATTTCTTTGTACCAGTGTTTTTGCTTAGTCTTAACATTATTGCTTTGAGCTTGAAGAATTTAAACCATTGAAGGCAATTGGTTTCCTCAAACCATTTAACTAGCTATATAGTAGTTAAGACTTGATTTCTTACCTGAATTCAAACGGAGTGGAAAAAAAATTAAGGTAAAAAAAAATCAAGGTAAAAAATATTTAAAAATATCAGGATGTAATTTTAAACCATACCAGGACACAAAGGTACATTTCTATCACTAGGGGTACATAAATGTTCTTTTAGAGGTACAAACAAGAAGGTACAAAAATATACCAACGTTCTGAGGTACATTGCTGTACCCTACTAGGGTACAGCTGGAGCGACAAAGCATTTATACATTTTTAGGTACATTCCTGTACTTTGATTTTTCTGTGTGTACGACTTATATCCTGCAGTCATGGCGAGATTAGGTTCGTTTATAAAAAAAAATAAAGATTCGAAAACAGGAATCGATTCATGGAATCGAATCCCATCGATTACAGAACCAGGAATCGGGTCGGAATTTTACTTTGCGCCTCAGTCAGTCATTGGTTCAGAGCTCCTCTAGAGGCGCTGTGCCAGAGGAAGAACTGCCGTAGAAGAAGACGGCTGTGGGGGCGGCGGCGGCGGCGGGAAACAGAAATAAGAGCAGTCTTTTATTCTCCGGACTGCACACACTACCCAACATGGTTCAGGAATTTCATGTACTGAGATGTTTTTCCTGTTAAACATTTCAAGTACAGCAGGTAACGTTGACTCTTTCTCATGTTCCTTTTAGTTCTGAATTAAACCTTTTATTCTGCGTCTGCGTTCTGGAAAATAACCTTATTTTGTAAGGTTGTAACGTTAACAGTTAACGTAACGTTAAATCGCAAACGCTTGACATAAATCACTCAGCTCTTAGTAATCCACTTAACCTTACTTAAAATTAATGTCAGCTCCCCTCGTATTCAGATTGTCTAAATATTAGGGTTGGCTTGACAATATCGATTAATCTATTTAAATTCATCTTCATTTTGTTGAAACGAGATTTGCTGTTTTCAGTTGATGCCTGAATAAAACAAAAATTCATGTTATTTGTATGATGTCACCCATATAATTATCCCAATAAGCCTTTGTTACTTTTGAAAAATGTAGGAGTGATGTACCCTAATATAATATCCAAATGAATGTGGAACTGAATCGATTGTTTTTCTCCTCTAGGTGAAGAAGAGTAAGACATGGACATGTAAAGTGTGAGGCGAGAAGCAGTCATTGATTAAGGTGAAACTCAATCAAGCTAAACTTGTCATGACACCCGTCTAATGTTGCCAACTTAGAGATTTTGTTTGCTAAATTTAGCACCTTTTCAGACTCCCCTAGCAACGTTTTCTTCCAAAAGCATCTAGCAACAAATTTAGCTATTTTAACATTTATTTGGCAACTTTTGATAAGTGACTCAAATTATAAAAATTAACATTTACAATTTAAATTACACAAAAAGAGAAAAAACATAGATGCCTAGAAGTGCACACATCGCATGAATTAAGTTAGCTGCTATTTGCAAATGTTTAATTGAATAATAATAATAATAATAATAGTAAAAAAATAATTTTGTAATTTAATAATTGTTCATTTATGATACACTTTGTTAGCTTGTACTTGCGATTGTTGATCAGTTGGTACACTGTAAGAAAAATATCTAGACAAATGGAAAAGGTGCTAGTAATTTTCCAGTAGGGCTGTGCGATTAATCGAAATCGAAATAAAATCGCGATTTGAGATAGCGCGATTTCTAAATCGCTTTATAGCTCGGTTTTTTTCTGCGTCCCTGCCCCAACCTCCTGCAGTATGCTATCCGAACCAATCAGAATGCAGCAGAACAGAACAGACCGGGCATACAGACAGATAGTATGCTAAAGAAACAGGGAAGATGAGTTCAGAACAGGATAAGGACTTGGTGGCCAAAAAAATGCACGTTGCATGCAGAGCACACAGCGGGGAGTAGCGATCATATTTCCTTCAGAGCAGAGAGTCTTTCTGAAGATTCCGCTCCGCTCGCTCATACGCTCAGCCCAAAATGCCCCTTTGGTAATTTGTTAATTCCAGAATCTGTGGAATAGGCTAAGCAATGTTTGTCTAAGCTAATGTTTCTAAAAGCAAATTCTAAAATCCTGTGAAGATTGACACGTTTTAATGGACCGCATTTCCCCGCAGTTTTGGTCTATTTTTAATTTTAGAAAGTGTTTATTTTATTTACGCCACGAAATAATTATTTGTCAAGTGCATTTCATCTTGTGTGTGCTTTCATGGGCCTGATAAGTATTTTGTGAAATTCTATATCTGCATTTCAAGTTTTCATCTTGTGTGCGTGTTTTGAATATGGAGCGTTGTTTTAATGGAAAAGTATACTTTTTCAGTTATTTAATTTTTTACGCAAATGTTCCAAGTGGCTTCAAAACAAGACACGTTTTTAAATAAAGATTAAATTAGGGATGTTCATTTCAGTTATTTTTCCTAACCGTTAACCGACAAATATTATAGAACTGAATTAAATTAAAAAGAATAAGTGTCTGTGACCCGTTAAAAATACTAGCATCTGTTTTTCGGGGATTAATTTCACATGCGCAAAAAGCAGCAAACAACAGAACGAGGATTCACCTGATCATATCATATTACATAACGCACCTGCAGCGCTTCTGCAAGCAGAGAACAACTTAATTCACCTAGATGCTGGGTTCAGCCTTTTGGGTCATTTTTTGGGGGTTATTTGTTCAGTGTTTGGGTAGTTTGTGTACATTTTATTTTATTTATAAAATTGTTTCTGTCAGTAGGCCTATATTGTTTAAATCTATGCAGAGCAACATTCGCGGTGTGAATCACTAAACGAACGTCGTGTTGGTCTTATTGCTTGATAAAGAGTCTGATGCTTTGCATAAAATAAACTATTATATTTATAAAGATACAGAACACAAATTCTTTGGATGTTAAAACATGTCCTCAGAGCTGTTGACTGTTTGTTGTTGAGCAGGTAATGAAGGCAATCGCAGTTCATTTTGTCCATGAGTGAAGCGCAGGGCGGCGGTCTTATCCGTGATCAGTTCCCGCCGAACACGACTCCAGCTCGGCGTGATAGCCAGCTCCGTAACGGTGGAAACACAGTTACAGAGTGGTCCATTTACTCGTGAATTACATCGGTTTAATGTTTAATCTTTACTTCTGATGTTTGTTAAACGAGATTAAATAGGCAATGTGTAGGCTTATAGCTTATAAAAACAAGCAAATGAGAAATAAAGGAAGTTATCACATCTGGAGTATTTTACAGAAGTTTAGAGGATTTAAGTTAATCTGTAAATATTATTTCATGCATAAAGTAAAAAAAAGAAGAAAAAAAGCGAATATTATAATAGAAACGAATAAAGCCATTAGCTGAGTTAAATCATCCATTAATGATGAGTTAAATAAACAATCAAATTTACTGGGTAAAATTAACCCCAAATGTACTCTTTTAACAGCCCAAATTGGTTTGTTTTGAACCCAGTGTTTTCTAGAGTATGCAGAGTTTGTTCATTATTGTGCTGCGCGAAATTAAAGCAGACGGCAGAAAGCTGCATATATTTTTTGTCTTATTTTACAAAAAAGCAAAGATTATTGTTTTTATTGTGAATGTACACAAATAAAAGCAGACCTTTTACAATTCCGATTATCTTCATGACCAAGAGGAGTAGCTACTGCTTCCACTGTTGGAAGAGGAATAAATCAAGTGATTGCTTCAGCGCCGCATGCGCTCACATTTAAGCATTCTACCTTCACAATGCAGCCTGTTCATTATCATTATAAAAACAACCGGTCAAACATATGGACAAACACACTGCTCTGTTTAAATATGTAGTAAAATCTGTGCTGTTTAGCGTTATCACCGTACCGCCGTGAAGTTATGCAAAACATTTTGTTTTATGTGGATATTGTAAGGGTAAATAAATAAAAGGTAAATAATATTTTGGCATTTAAATACCTCGAATACGGGAACATTTGATTTTGTGTTGAAGGAGAGACCCAACATTGGTTTCAGTTTTGTTTTAGCCTAAAATAATTAGTTTTGGTTTGTCGTTATAGCTTCTTATTTTTAATTCTTGTTATTTTCTAGCCTACTGTTAATTGTAAGGATTTGTTGTGGAGTGAGGGGAACTAAAACAGCCTAGCTATGTTTACAGTGTTTATTATAATGTTTGTTATTCGTGTTGGGCTATTTCTGAATGAAATAATAAAATGCGACTTATAGGCTACTTGGTTTTTTCTCTCTCTCGCTCTCTCTAAAAAACTTGTTTTTTTATATGTGTAGCTTATTTTAACCATGCAGCAAACCTTTTAAAATATTTTGATAAATTACTAAAAATAAATAAATAAGTGAATTTAAACCGTTTAACTGATTGTATTAATGGGTCAAAATTATTATCGGTTGGTTAAAGGTTAATTAACATCCCTAATTTAAATGAACAATTTCACTCTGAAACATAACCATTTCTTACCGGACTACTGCTTTAATTGAGACATTTATTCAATAATGTCACTATTGTAAGCCCGGGCCCGGTGCCAAAATGTCTGGGCCCCCCTAGAGAGGAAATGTGGGCCTGGTGTCAGTAATCAACGGGAGCTATCTCTTGCATATAGCAGCAACATCCAGGACGCAGCACACTGGGGGGTTTCACACCCTGTGCTGACGGTCCGCACGAGGGACCGGCTGCAGTCGCCATTCTCCCCCCTCCCCTCATCACCTAAAATCCATGCAATGTAATATGTACAAAAAGTAACTATACATGTTTGATATCTTTTGAAATGTCTCAGTGCGCCTGGTAAAATGGTCTCATTCTCCCAATCATAATGAAAAGCTAAAAGAAGTTCTAAAGTATGAGGAAATATAGTGCACAACTTAAAGGTGTGCCCTCCCCCTGATCTCCTATTCAGATCACCTCCTGTATGTAAATAAGTAATCCCGGCCACAGGATCTCCAGAAGCCTTTTGGTTGCCAATTCTAAAGACTAATTATAATGACAAGATACCACCTTGGAGGGTCTATTGAATTATCTGGGTATATAAGGGAAAGGGACAGAAAGTTCGGGGAGTCAGTAAGCTGATTGCCCGCACATGTCACTTGTGTGTAGTTTTTCATTGCCAGGTAGTAATTTCTACAAGTTCTTCAATTCCTGAATTATTGTTATGTTATGGTTAACCGTTGATTCTATTCTTGTAACATTGGAGCTTTGAATTATTGTTTTGATTACCTGGTCAATAAATTGTAACGTTTGATTCTATTCTAACTGCCTCTGAAGAGTGCTTTCTCTCTACTAGATTAGTGGATTCGTATATTTCCGCAAGCCTGCGTCAGTTTTAGCGACGGCTAATATCCGGCATCTTTTAAGTGTGCTTGGGTGTAGGGACGGGCTAATTCCGTTCAGTGACGGTGAACGCCGTCTGATCAGACTGAATTCGGGTACGTCCACACCTCTGACTTTGATTTAATGTTACTTTAAACAAAGATTTGGCCAATCCAAAGCTATTACGAGTGTAGTATATTGATCTGCTAACATATCTGATAGTGGCCAAAACCCTTTACTGAAGTAAACGATTGAGTTCGAGTTCTGAGGGTGCCCCATGAGGGTTATTGATATCTCTGATTGTGTACGTGTGAATTTACGGCAAATCTCAGATACGTAACCATAATTTACCTCTGACTGATGACCGGGCCTGACGAGATTGTGTCCGTGAGACCTGTGGAAAACAGGACCTCTGAGCGATATAGTTTCCCTATGTCTGGACGGGTAAAGTATTGAAAAAGAGCTGATAAGAATAACCGATCATTCGTTCCTGTTTTAATGATGCACAGATATCATTAAAACCCTTTTCATTTTATGGAGTCAGATGAAATAACGAGATAAAATATATAAGAAGAAGTGTTCCATTTTAATGTTCTTGTTGGGTCGTGAAAAGGAAAGACTAACACGCAAAGCCCTTCACCCGCGGAACGACTGCCGTCATTGGATCGTTCCAGCCGGGCCTTCCTTACACTATAAACAGGAAAAAATAAATATGCCTAATCTTACTGGAGACATTTAATGTGAGCGCGTGATTTGAGCGGGATTCGGTTTACCGGTGAGCGTGAGCAAACATTAGCGGAGCGTTTGTTTTGGCCGTGAACGACTGAGCGGAGCGCACACACACAAAGCGAAATATTGAACCGCTCCGCTTCGCTCACATGCTCTGGTTGCATCTTGTTTTGTTGGATTTGATTACTCACATATATTTGCCATATGTCTGTTCTAGAGACATGTTACAACTTTTTGGGAAAGGTCTAATTGGTTTCCTTTGGAAATATGTTTCAAATTCACACAGAATGCATTTATAACTGTAAAGGTCAAGGTTTCTTTATTTGTCACATGATAAATTATACAGGGTATAATCAAAAGTGAAATGTAGATCAAATCAGGTCCGCTCAGTGGACAGTGCAAAGAATAAAAATTATATAAAAGTAACACCACACAAGAGCATATATATATATATATATATATATATAGGTAAAAAAAAAGAAGAGTAAAATGTGTAATAGAATAAAGAAAAGTGCAAAACAAGATGTGCAAGACAAGTAAGATGTGCAAAAACAAGTAAGATGTGCAAAAACAAGTAAGATGTGAGATAAAGCATGTCTGTTTGTCAAAATCGTGATTAAAATCGAAATCGAAAAAAAAATCGTGATATATATTTTTTGTCCATATCGCACAGCCCTATTTTCCAGGACAATATCCATTATCTGATGTAACTCGAAAACACAAAATACAATTAGTAATAAAAAATGCATGTAAAAAACCTGAGGAAAAATCAATACAGAGAATTTCTTCATATTAACATTGTATATTGTGCCCCTTTTTACAGCCTTTTCTTGGATTGTAGCACACTAACGAACTACTAATACACTGCTTAAAAAACTGTTCAGAATGTGTAGCTTTACTTGTTTACTAGCTGATAAAAATAAAAAAACAGTAATTTTATATTATTTTACGAACTAATCTAAATTAACATATATGATGTATTTTTTGCTGAGATTTGATGCAGTGACTCAATTTTGCATCATGATTACGTTATGACGTCATCATGCAGTGATGCCACAATGTCATTTAGCAACTTTTAGCATCAAATCAACCTTCCTTTAGCAGCACTGGTAGTCACGGCTGTTTGATGTGTTGAGTGCAGGAGTTTGGTCGAGGCGCCGCAGCTGACTGCAGAAGGCATGTCCAGAAGCTGAATGCTCTGTGAGGACAGATGATGGAGGGGAACAGTGAAGAGCTGCTGTCTCAGCGGTGAGCAGACCCGCAGGAGCGTCACAGTCTCTATACGTTACAACAAGTCCTTAAACCTTAACCCTAAAAGGGTGGCGTATCCTGGGGATCAGTGGCGGCTGCTGATCTTTTAAAGAGGGGAAGCTCATTTTCGGCCTAAATCATAAAAATTGTCCATTTATTTATATGTAAATTCTGCCCTACGTTCCTTTTCAAGAAAATGCTCTGTAACCCTGTCGTACCAACTAGGCGTCTTTTCCAGTGACTTGACCAGTGTCCTCTCAATGGCCAGCAGAGCTAGGCTGCTTAAACGGCCTTGGCCCATTGTGTTACGGGTGTAGGACTTGAGCCGCTTTAAACAGGAGAAGCTCCTTTCTACACCTGCTGTGCAGTTTGCTAGCTGGCTAGTTCAGGCTATATGAATTAATGAACAAACGATCTAATATATATATATATATATATATATATATATATATATATATATATATATATATATATATATATATATATATATATATATATATATATATATATATATATTTAACTCAACGGGAGGAAATGTGGGAATTATGTTAAACTGAAACAATGAATGTGGTGTGAAATTGTGTGAAATATACGATGAAGGTTGCAGCAGTTTGTCTTTCGACTACACATGCAAAATCCGCGATGGGACTGAGTTGGAAATGGAGACACAGAGTGATACGCGTCATAATCTGAAGACCACGCCCACGCCCACACCAACCGTCTCTTTAATACGTTTTTATAAGCTGTCGACCCCAAAAAACGAGCGTTTTAGGACATAAAAGTGGATTAAAAAGAGATGACAGACCCTCCAATCATCACGCAGACGCTCGGAGTCCGGGCCAGCCCACTCCTCCATTCATCCCAGAGACGCTGAGCGTCCGTGGGCGGGACATAATCGCAGCATTATCCAATGACCGTCTTGTTTCTAAGCACTGAAAAAAACTGTTTAAAGCAGCCCCATTGAAGTCAATGGACGCTGGGCTTCAACAGAGTAATGCACTGTACGCTACGGGAATGAATGAGAAGGAAATCGAGTCAGCCGACCTAAGTAGCTGATTCTGAACGAAATTGTTTTCGTTCGAGATGAACGTGTTTAACGCATTTTTAGTCAATAAAATGTTAACATAATAGTACATATATTTGACCATTCATTTTTTGACAATTATAGGGGAAGCTGAGCTTCCCTTGCAGTCTTAAAGAAATCGCGGCTGCTGGGGATACAAACATTTGAGAAGCTGTGGGGAGAAGCAGTTTAGCTCACAGGAAGCATTTAAACCTGCGCGTCTGTGGTGGGACATCTACTCACCCTCCAATAAAAGAGGATCTAGTTCACATATTTACACGTGTTGGAGGGACTACCTGTTTAAAAAGCCGTTGTTCAGGATTAGCTTATTGGGTTTACATTGAAATTTCATGAATTAAATGCTTAATTCTTTTGTCATTACATTTTTGTATCTCAGGGGATATGTTACCGTTTTAGGGGTATTTGACATTTTTAATTGTCACCCCAAAAATATAAAACTGCATTTCAATACAGAAATTCAAAACAAGCCCATCATAGGAGACATATATTCAAGTCACTGCATGTATGAGTTGGACTTTTATGCAATGCATTTTGAGTAAATTAATAAGTTTTAAAAAGTGAGCATCGTGTCATTGACCCTTTGACTAACAATGTTTTAAAGCGAACCGGATGAAAACTATGAAAACGAAGATGTTCATGAAAGTCTGGATCAAAATCCTGAATCAGAGGTAAAGCTCCATGTTCATTCAGTCCTTTTGTCTGCTGAGTTAAATGGTTATCATGCAGAGAGAAACCGAGAAGTCACATGTAGATCAATTGAGAATCAATGTGTTTGCCAACAGCACTGGCCTTATAAGCTTCCTCTCCTTGTAGCAGGAAGTGGATCAAGTCAGCCGCTGGAGTAAATACACTGATCAAACAGCTGAGGGTCCAAATGAAGATGAGGATGTTTATACAGAAACATGAGAGGCAGAGGGATGCAGAAAAAAATATGCCATAAAGTCTCGCCTTTTTTAAAAGTTGAACTTACATTAATTTGACATGGTTTTCTAAACATACTGCTCTCTTGTGCGAGACGCGAGTGCCACGATGATAGATGTCCCTCGAGAAAATGCGATAAATACAGCGGGTAAGATAAGTATTAAACACGTCACCATTTTACTCATTAAATATATTTCTAAAGGTGCTGTTGACATGCAATTTTCACCAAATGTCAGTAACAACCCAAGTAATCCATAGATATAAATGTGTAATAAAATATAATATTGCTTTCTAATTACTGATTGGCTTTCCATACCTTTTTGCACCTCCATTTCATCATGTGCTCAATACTTTTCCCTGTGTAATTCCATTTTATTACACCTAAATTAATTTCTGAATGTATTTGATTTGTTTTATTAGTATGTGTGGATTACTTGGGTTATTACCGACATCTGGTGAAAATTTCATGTCAACAGCACCTTTAGAAATCTATTTACTGAGAGAAATGGTGATGAGTTCAGTACTTATTTTACCCGCTGTATGCATTCTGTGTGAATGGCTTGTTTTTTCAGCATCATCTCTGCATTGATGTTCTCTTTTTCCACAATATTTTGAATGAGCAACGCTGCATTGTGTGCCACTAATAAGGCACACCTAAATTGTGAATTTTTTGACAGCCCTAACAACCACTGCTATGTTCATTATTACTTCCAACAACAAAACGCATCAGTCGACAATCTTGGGAGGGGCCTGTGCAGAACCACGTCACTCTGCCAAGAATCTGTGAACTGCTTGATTTGAGAAAGGGGTTATGATTTATGGGGATTTTTATAAACACACTGGGTGGATTTTATCATTATAGGGTGGTTGTGTACACACACTGCCAACACGCATTTATGTTCAAACAACTTGTTAAAGTGAAGTTTGCATCCGATGACTGCTTTAAAAGAAGCTTAACTTTATTCTCATGCATCTTTTACTGTCTGCTTTCACACGTCTGCAGCGGTCTACATCGTCATCATGTTTCCCTTCCTGTTTGCCGTTGTTGTGGCAATTTCTTTCATACAAACATCATCACTGAGTAAGAGACAATTCTGAGTCCAAATTGTTGTAATAAAAGTATTTATTCCCTTGCAAGAGAAGATCTCCTTGTCACCAATACACATGAGCTGAGTCAGTGAGGGAAAGAGAGATAAGGAGAAAGCAGTTTCGGTCTGTTTTTATAGCGGCCTTCAAGGCCTCTCTCTCTCCCTCCCTACAGGAGGGATGCCAGTTCGTTCACCTATTAATGGTTATACAGAAAAGGGCAGGCAAATGCCCCCCTGACCCCCAGGCTATAAGTTGTAAATGCCCTCATGATGACCCTTTAACCATCTGCTTTTCCTTACCTCTCCCATAGTAAATCACACAAAGAATGCTTTTCTAACTATGAGTGAGAAAACATATAATGCACACATCTTGAATATAGGTTTCACGGTTTGATTAATACCCATAAGGAAAATTCCATCACAATTCCTCCCTGTTTATCATTCTCTGATAACTGATTAATCAAACGTAATAATAATAGTAAAAATAATAATAATAATAAATACAAGTTCAAGCCATTACATCACACTTATACTCTTCATCTCTGATTTTCACATAAATGATCACTCTTCTTGAACCTGTGAAGTAAGTTTTTGAATATTGGAAAAATGCTTAGGCTGTTTTTGTTGGGTCAGACCCTAAATGTTTAGCAAGCAAAGTAAAGACTTTATTCTATAGCCGGGCTGAATGGACAGGCCCTGCTGTCGCACCCTCGGCCTGAACCGAACTCTCAGTCACCATATTATAAACAAGAAAAAGTATAGTTCATAGTAGGAAATAAACATATCAATTTATCACTGTTGAGTTACTTCTGTAATATAAAATGTAAATATTAAAAGTATATAAAAATCCCTCAGTTTCACCCCCTCTCCTTGTACGTCATCTCGTACATGGATAACTGCTGCTTTTTAACCTTCTTTACATATCAATCATCCTCAGGAAGAAAATAGAAACATCATAACTCAATTACCCCTTTCACTGTAACTTCCGCTACTTGCGTCATCATATTGTTGGTCATCAACATTAACATCATCATCCGGATAGACTGTCATTTTCACCAATTGAACAGACATTCCGACCTTAACCAGTCTTTGTACTAAGCTAGACACACATTGTATAATACATGGTATGCAGAGCAAAATTAGTACTACTATAACTATAATTGGCAACACAGTTTGAGCCAACCACATTCCCCAGCCCCCCTCAAGATTCATTATCCAAGTGAGCCAGTGGTCGTTCGCTGGTTCAGGCTCCTGCACCGCCTTTCTCATGTGCTCAATCACATCAGTTATGTTGTCACTGTGGTCTGGAATATTGAAACAACAAGATACTCCTAGCATTTTACAAACCCCTCCCTTTTCTGCGGTAAGTAAATCCAAGACTAAACGATTCTGAATAACTGCCTCTCTTAAATGTCTCATTTCATCATTTATCATCGATAAAGCATTTTCAGTGGCATTTGCTATTGCCAATACAGTCCATGCTAACCCATTCACTTTATTTATCGTTACTGTTGTTCCCACCCCTAGGAAAAGTGACCACCCCACATTTGCCCCAGGTGTCGTCCATGGATCAGATAATGTGTACCCTGAATAATGTTTTGGCAAAACCCCAGGCAAAATCTTAACATTTCTCTTTGCTCTTCCCCCGGTGTCTTGTTTGGCAAATACACAGAAGTTCCCACATTTATCAAACAAATTGTTACTGACAACAAAGTCATTATACATGTGGTCTTTAAACAGGCCACACATTCCTGGCACTCTGAATGGGTGCCACGGTCTTGGACGCTCCATTCTCTCAGTTACTCTGTATCAAAAGGTGCTGTTATGACCAAAGAATGTGAGAAAGTACTGTCTTCGAAGCCCTAAAAGTCTTATCTGTTCTGTTGATTACGGTGTCCACCCAGATGCCGTTTGCGCAATCAAAGTTGCCTCCTCCCTCCAGTCTCCTCCTTGCTGCTGATATTCTTTCAAACTGGATCTTAGCGTTTACTGACACTCGCGTTGAACCTCCTCCAGCGATTGCTCCGCCTCCGCAATGGGCGGCACCCTCCTGCAATGGTTTATGTGAACCCACGTAGCCCTCTCTGCGACCTTCACTGCCGTGTGCGTCACCAGCAGCACCTGGAAAGGCCCTAGCCACCTTTTCGATTTCCAGCTCTTTCTCCTGTGATCACGAATCACCACGAAATCGCCAGGTCTGACCTCGTGCAGGAATCTCTCAGCAACCTTCCCCTGGGCAGCTTTTACCTGCACAGAAATATTTGACAACAGACAAGACATTTCTTTGCAGTAATTCAACATGTCATTCTCACACACATCCGTTGATGGCAGCCTTTGTTTACCCCCTTCTATGCCCATGAATGGTGGCCTGCCAAACAAAATTTCAAATGGGCTCAGGTTTGTTTTTACTCTTTTTCTCATTCTCATGTACATCAGTACAATTGGGAGGGCTTTAAGCCAAGTCAGACCCGTCTCTTCACAGCATTTCGCCAATTTGTTCTTAATTGTCTGGTTCTGTCTCTCTACTGCCCCTCCTGATGAGGGCGCGTAGCTGCAGTGTGTTCTCATGTCAATTCCCAAGAACTGACCCACCTGTTTTATTGCATCATTGACAAAGTGTCTGCCATTGTCAGAACAGATTTTTCTGGGAATTCCCCATCTCGGAACGATCTCGGTTAACAGGGCCTTTGCCACTGCTGCCGAATCTTGTTTCGAGGTTGGGAAGGCCTCAACCCATTTTGACCACATGTCAACCATCACCAGACAGTGTTTCTGTTTCCCACAAGGGGTTAATTCGATGAAATCCATCATTAGATATTCAAATGGGCCTGCCGGGGCTGGTTGAGATGCCAAGGGTGTTTTTATTCCCCTCGCCACATCTTTTGCAAAAATTTTCAGCAACCACTGTAAATCCCTTTGTAAACCATAATTCCTTCATCTGCATTATCATACCCGCCTTTGACACATGATCCAACCCATGTGTCAACTTAGCATAATGCTGAAAGAAGTGTTTGGGCAAACAAGGAATGTCATCAACACTCATCCATACACCCCTCTGGAGACTGCAGCCAGACGACCTCCATTGTTGTTTTTCTGCTCCTGTGGAAAAAGTCTGTATACTCTGTAAACAAGGGGAAATATCAGGGTTAGTCACAGATACCAAAGCACAAGTCGTTTCTTTTGTCTCCCGTGCTGCCGCGGCCTTCGCTGCCGCGTCTGCTCTCGCGTTTCCTGTGGAGATAAAACTTTTATCGTTAGTGTGCGCTGCGCATTTACAGATCGCGACCTTGTCTGGTAAAAGAATGGCCTCCAAAAGCTTAGACACAAGCGATGCGTTTAATATCGGATGTCCATCCGACTTCAAAAAATTTCTGTGCTTCCAAAGTGCGCCAAAATCGTGAGTGACCCCAAAAGCATAACGCGAGTCTGTGTAAATTGTCACACACTTGTCTGCCATAAGATTACACGCCTCTGTCAGAGCAACCAATTCAGCTCCCTGAGCCGAATAATTTGATGGCAATTTGCCAGACTTTACGACTTCAAATTCAGTGGTCACCGCGAAACCAACCTTATTCAAGCCTGTTTGTGGATCTTTGGACGCCGATCCATCCACAAAGAGGACATTGTCACAGTTCTCTAAAGGTGTGTCCAACAGGTCTGGACGTGGTGTACACACCTGTTCCAACACTGATAGACAACAATGGTGTTCCTCGCCATCCTCCTCTGTAGGGAGGAGTGTGGCAGGATTCAAAGTTGTGCATCTTTTCACCGTTACATTTGGCATGTCAAGCAAAATCGTGTGATACCTCAGCCATCGGGCTGTTGATAAATGTGATGTTCTCTGCTCTTGCAAAATCATGGAGACCGCGTGTGGGACCATCAAAGTCAAATCAGAATACCCCACAAATTCCCTTGAAGCCAGCACAGCCAGCTCCGCAGCTGCCACAGCTCTCAGGCAGTGTGGCAAGCCTGCTGCAACCGCATCAAGCTTCGTTGAAAAATATGCGACTGGTCGTAATCTGTCCCCATGGGTTTGCAAGAGCACCGAACTCATAAATCCATGTTTTTCGTCTACCATCTGTGTGAAAGGCCTTTCAAGCACAGGCAGGCCCAACGTTGGAGCCTGAGCCAGTTGCAGTTTCATATTTGCAAACGCATCCTGTGCTTCTGTGGGCCAATTAATCTTGTCACATGACCTCAGCCCTTTCCCTGTTGTCAGGGCTCTCAAGGGCTTTTCAAGAAATGCATAATTTGGAATAAACGTTCGACAATATGCACACATTCCCAAGAATGATAACAATTGTTTCTTTGTTATGGGTTTCGGTACATCTTTGATAGCTTTTATCCGTTTCTCAGAGATAGCTTTACTGTTTGGTGTTATAATGTGACCCAAAAATGTTATCTCCTGCTTCACAAACTGCAGCTTGGTCAGGCTGACCTTGTGACCCTCCCGCGCCAGGTGGTGCAAGAGAGTTACAGTGTCAGCCACGCACGTAACCTCATCTCGTGCACAAATCAATAAATAATCTACATACTGCAATAGCGCCGTTCCGCTCGATAGAGTTAATGGTTCAAGGCTCCGTCTGAGCGCTTCATTGTAAATCGTCGGAGACTCGCAATAACCCTGACACAACCTGGTAAACGTGTACCCTTTGTTGTCAAAATCAAACGCGAACCAAAACTGACTTTTTTCTTCCACTGGGACGCTAAAGAAAGCGTTGGCCAAATCAACCACAGTGAAATACATTGCATTTTGCGGAATTTGTGACAAAATTGTGTATGGATTAGGTACGCGGGCAGCTCTTGCAATAACGGCTGAGTTTACAGACTGCAGATCCTGCACGAATCGCCACGTGACTGGTTCGCTTGTGTTAGATGTTATTTTCTTCACGGGGAAAATAGGAGTTCGCACTGGAGAATCATGACAGGGAATTATTACTCTCTCCTTCAGGAGAGACTCAAAAACCGGCTGTATCCCTCGCAATGCCTCCTTCTTCAGAGGATATTGCGATTGACATGGCCTGTAATCAGACTTTGGAGTGATTACAACTGGTTCACAACCTTTAATCAACCCAACATCATATTTGTGTTTTGCCCACAATTTTGAAGGTATTTCTGCCAGAACAGGATGAATGTCTGTGGCAGAAATAGATCCGTGCTCATGCTTCTCCATTGTCGTCTCGACAACAGCAGTCACAATTCTCTGTACGGCAACCTCAAACTCACATTCCTCCATAAAAACCCCTTCATTTTCACTGTGTTTCTGCCCGTTTGGCTTTTCCGCCCAATCTGTGGCGGAAATAAATTCTCTCACAAGCAGGCCTAAAGCGGCCCATTTCTGCTCAGTGGCCTTGGTTAGTGATAAGTGAGGCGCAGACTTCCCCGTTATCAAATACAGCTGCATTTGTTTTTCTGACAGGCAAGCTGAAAGCACACACACATTTTCATTCCAGAAAATCTTATTAAACCTTATTGTCTCATTTTCTGCCCCGTTAAACCACTCTTCCTCATATTGAGGTTCACGCTCGACCACAACATGTGACGTACAATGCAATCTGTCAGGCAACATACTTTCTGTGTTAGCTGATACTGTTCGATCTTCTGCCAATGTCAAAATCATTCGTGCCCAATCAGAATCTTTTATCTGCCACTCGTAAGCCCACTGTGGCTCAAATTTTGCACAACTCATCTGCTGTTCCTCTTCAATCTCTATCCCAAACGGCCCAGCAGTGAGTTTCAGATTTAATTTACACATTAGATCCCTGGCCATTAATGGAACCGGACAGGTTTCAGAGCACAAAAACGCATGTTTCAATGCCCTGCCCCCCTCCGTCTCACATTTCAACGGCACAGTATAGTTTTCTGAAATGGTATGCCCTGACGCGGACGTGCTTTCAAACACTAAATCCGTCATTCTTGGTTCACATGGCAAGTCACATGGTCTTATGGTGGATCGAGCGGCCCCCGAATCAACCATAAAGTCTATCATTGTCCCGTCAACTAACATGGGATATCTCGGTAGCCTCAAAAACCCTAAACTTTTGTACATTCTCAGACATTCATCATTAACAGCATTATTCAAAACTTCAGCCGTCACACATAAACAGTTTGCAAGCCTTTCTTCATTGCAGATAGCCTTATTCAAAACTTCAACAATCACACATAAAGGGTTTGCAAGCATTTCTTCATTGCACAGAGCGGTATTTGAATCAGTGTATGTGAGCGTGTTGTGTGTGTGTGTCAATACATTTTTACTTCCCTTTTTCGTAGCTGGCTGAATGCCTGTCACCCGCCCTCTCCTCTCCTGTTCTCCGTTCCTCTCGTTTCAATCCGCCTTACGCGCCTCTGGACAATCCTGTGCCCAGTGTCCATCGTTCTTGCACAACCTGCACTTCGTGCAGCTAGAAAAGTCATGTTCACCACTCGCACACAGTTGTGCTGTCTGTGCTGCTTGCGCTGCTCGTGCTGCCTCTCGTGCTGCTTTAATCTGTACAACAGCCAGCTGCATCTCTCTCTCCCCCTTCGCTTTCGCGGCGCTGCCTGCGCTGCTTGTGCATCCTGCTGCGGTTGTCTTGGACGGAGAACAGTCGAGGTCGGGGTCGAATTTCAATGCATCCAGCTGAGCCATTGGGTAGATGGGTGTTTTGGCGGTGCCGACCTCACCGTATTTTCATGTGGGAAACACAAACATACTGTGGGTTAGTCGGTTCTGGTGGTGCAGACACGCATACAGATCCACTTTCACACTTTTCATTTTTTCTTCCTGCTAGCTCTTTCTGCATTTGCTTTCTTTCTCTTTTATCTGCTTCCTTGAGCCAACAATCTACTGTTTGTTCACATCTTTTACATACATGTTTAACATTAGCAAGATGGCGCCGAGGATGGCTGCCGTGTTGCGTGCTCCGGGAAAACTTTGCAGTTTTTCGTATGTTTTATTTGTTTTTTTGTTGTTTTACGTGTTAGATGTTGTTAGTATAACTGTCTACGATAGAGACACGCTTTTGAACATTGGTTCCTCCGTCGCGCAACGCAAACCGGACTTTGAGTTTCTGAATGCCGGTGGTGTGTTCACAGACACGGTATCGGAGCCCTTTGTGTGGGTTGCGAAATCGAGGAAACGCCGCCGCCGAAAACGAGGAAAAAGAGCTGGCGTTCTCATCAGATTGAGACGCCGTGCTTTCCGATCTCCTCTTCCAACCATTTTACTGGCCAACGTTCAGTCACTGGATAACAAACTCTGTGAACTGCGGGCGCGCATCTCATACCAACGAGAAACAAGGGACTGCTGTGTTATTTGCCTCACAGAAACCTGGATGTCTGCTATTGTTCCAGACTCAGCCATCGAGCTCACGGGCTTCTCCGTGCACCGCTCGGATAGAACAAAGGAGCTCACAGGGAAAAGCAGAGGTGGAGGTGTGTGTTTCTATATTAACAACTCGTGGTGTGATGAAAGGAACATACACTCTATTAAATCCTTCTGCTCCCCTGATCTGGAATTTCATACGCTTCTGTGTCGACCGTTCTGGCTACCGAGGGAATTTACAGCGATCATAATCACGGCTGTTTATATCCCCCCCCAAGCCAACACAGACCAGGCACTCAAGGAACTGTACAGGAATATAAGTGAGCAGGAAACCGCGCACCCAGATGCAGCTTTTGTTGTCACAGGGGACTTTAATAAAGCCAACTTCAGAACAATAGCTCCAAAATACTTTCAACACGTCACCATCAACACGCGTGGAGATCGCACACTCGACCACTGTTACTCCCCCTTCCGGGACGCATACAAGTCCCTCCCCCGTCAACCTTTCGGCAAATCGGATCACTCTTCCGTTCTGCTCCTGCCTGCTTATAGGCAGAAACTGAAACGTGAAGCACCCGCCCTCAGGACAGTTCATTGCTGGTCTGACCAATCGGACGCTATACTACAGGACTGTTTTGATCACGTGGACTGGGACATGTTCCGGGCAGCGTCTGAAGACGACATAGAGGCGTATTCAGATACGGTCACGTGTTTCATCAGGAAGTGTATAGACGATGTAGTTCCGACCAAAACAATCCGGATCTACCCCAACCAAAAACCGTGGATTAACAGCGATGTTCGATCAGCCTTGTCAGCGCGGACATCTGCCTTTAAATCCGGAAACACTGACGATCGGAAACAAGCCAGTTACAATCTCAGGAGATCCATCAAAGCAGCCAAACGAACTTATAAAAACAAAGTTAAAGAACACTTCAACAACAATAACCCAAGAAGCATGTGGCAGGGCATCAACAACATCACAGGCTTTAAAGGGAATAAACCGGCTACTGTGAACATTGCCGCCTCTCTAACGGACGAGCTCAACACCTTTTATGCTCGGTTCGAGGCTGATAACACCGCACACACAGAGAGCGCTGCCGCGGCTGCCGCAGAAGAGGTCAGTCCACTCACCCTTTCTGTCGCGGATGTAACCCGATCCTTCAAACGGGTGAACATCCGTAAAGCCGTAGGCCCAGATGGGATACCAGGCCGTGTGCTCAAAGCATGCGCTTTCCAGCTAGCCGGGGTTTTTACAGATATTTTCAATCTGTCCCTCTCTCTGTCTGTGGTTCCCTCATGCTTCAAAAAATCCATCATTGTGCCCATACCAAAGAAAAACAAAATCACATGCTTGAATGACTGGAGGCCCGTTGCTCTGACCCCCATCTTCAGCAAGTGTTTTGAGAAGCTGGTCAGAGACTACATCTGCTCTGTGCTGCCTGCTTCACTGGACCCACTACAATTTCCATACCGCAGTAACCGTTCCACAGACGATGCTATTGCCTTCACCCTGCACACTGCTCTCTCCCACCTGGAAAATAAAAACACCTATGTGAGGATGCTGTTCGTGGATTATAGTTCAGCATTTAACACTATAGTGCCTGCCACACTGGTTGCGAAGCTCCAGACTCTAGGACTGAACAGATCTCTGTGCAGCTGGATCCTGGACTTCCTGACCGGCAGAAGTCAGGTGGTCAGAATGGGCAACAACACATCATCCCCCCTGATCCTCAACACTGGTGCACCGCAGGGTTGCGTCCTCAGCCCACTCCTGTACTCCCTGTACACACACGACTGTACAGCTACACACAGCTCCAATGTCATCGTCAAATTTGCTGATGACACAACGGTGATAGGCCTGATCACCGACAACGATGAGACGGCCTACAGAGAGGAGGTGAGTACCCTGACTAAATGGTGTCAGGAGAACCACCTCTCACTCAACATCGACAAGACCAAGGAGCTGGTGGTGGATTACAGGAGACAGAGCAGAGAACACACACCCATCACCATCGACAAGACACCTGTGGAGCGGGTGAGCAGCTTTAAGTTCCTCGGCGTTCACATCACTGAGGATCTCACATGGTCTGCTCACACAGATGCAGTGCTGAAGAAGGCACATCAGCGTCTCTTCTTCCTGAGACGGCTGAGGAAGTTTGGAACGAGCCCCAGAATCCTCAGGTCCTTCTACACCTGCACTGTGGAGAGCATCCTGAACGGCTGTATCACCGCCTGGTTTGGAAACAGCACCGCTGGCAACCGCAGGGCTCTGCAAAGGGTCGTGCGAACTGCCCGCCACATTGTTGGAGGTGAGCTTCCCTCCCTCCAGGATATCTACACCAGGCGGTGTACAAGGAAAGCCCGGAGGATTATCAAAGACTCCAGCCACCCGTCCCACAGACTGCTCTCTCTGCTGCCCTCAGGGCGACGTTTCCGCAGCATCCGATCCCGCACTAGCCGACTGAGGGACAGCTTTTTCCCTCAGGCTATCAGGCTAATGAACAGTCACAAATAACTCACCTACATCACACTCCCACTCACACAACATGCCATGCACTGCACTTTAACACCGTTCAACTGGACTACACGCACACACTGCACTAATCACAACCTATCTGCTATCACTGGACACCATACAATGCACATCCACGACACTGCATATGCATAATCTGTTGCACCTTTGCACATCTATCTGCTGCTCAACCAACCAATCTGCTGTTAATTTATAATCTGTTGCACCTCACATTATTACTATGCATAGACTACATTATGTATAGATACTGTACATAATGCAGATGTGCCCATACGGTGTATAATGTGTCATTGATAATTAAGTATGTCTTTATAGTACACTATGTGTACTGAGTATATGTATGTGTATTTTGCACATTGTCTTCTGTACAGTCTGTAAATATGTACTGTCCATATGTAAATTGCTGTTGCTTTTTTGCACTGTCTGTCCATATGTAAATTGCTGTTGTTGTTTTTTTGCACTGTCTGTCCATAGGTAAATTGTCTGTTGTTTTTTTTTGCACTGTCTGTCCATAGGTAAATTGTCTGTTGTTTTTCTGCACTGTCTGGAGCACGCTCATAAGAATTTCACTCACCAAGGCACTTGTGCTGTGGTGATGTGACAATAAAAGTGATTTGATTTGATTTTTGATTTAACACATTTGCAACAACAACCTGGTTGTTTGTCGCTACTTTGTTCAACTGAGTCCCTCACCACTTTCAGTCTTGTGAGGCTCAATGTTCCCTCTTCGGGAAAATCATGATGCTTGATTAATTTTTCAATATCTGAGGGATTTTTCAATAGGGATTTTTCAATATCTTGCATACATTTCTGACCATAACTTTTTTTTAATTTGGTAGTACACCGGTGTATCATATTTCACAAGCTTGCTCTGAGACATCCCCATACTGGCTGTTTTCTGCTTTCTGTGGATTTACTCACGCGCGTCTCTTTAATCTGCTAGACGTCTCCAGCAGATCCGATTTTCTCTTATCCCGCAATCGGATCGGGTTGCACTATCAGTGCCCTCTTAATTGTGATTTACCAAAATCTTTTGATTTTTTTTTTTTTTTTCTAACCCCAATTAACCTCGGTACCTGTTTGAAACCCTCTTGATCCGTACAGATCTCAAATTAATCTCAGGTTACCCAATCTGAACGTTCGTGCTCAGATTACTCTACCACAGAAACAATTTTCAGCCAATATGGTTCAATTTCACTCTTTAAACTGAATTTAACCCTAATTAAATTGAATTTAATTGTTTCTTACCAGAGATGTCGTTTTGTGCCACCTGGGTTCTTTTTTTGATTCCAGTGGTCGATCCCTCCGGTCCCAACAGCGGAAACGGTCCCTCGTCTCTCAATCTTTTTTGCGAGGTAGGGTTGGAACTTTCAGCTCCAAGGTGGCCTGCCTCCGTCCGCTGTCAGGTCCAGAAGTCACGTCCAAGGTATCCCACTTCTGACACCAAATTGTTGTGGCAATTTCTTTCATACAAACATCATCACTGAGTAAGAGACAATTCTGAGTCCAAATTGTTGTAATAAAAGTATTTATTCCCTTGCAAGAGAAGATCTCCTTGTCACCAATACACATGAGCTGAGTCAGTGAGGGAAAGAGAGATAAGGAGAAAGCAGTTTCGGTCTGTTTTTATAGCGGCCTTCAAGGCCTCTCTCTCTCCCTCCCTACAGGAGGGATGCCAGTTCGTTCACCTATTAATGGTTATACAGAAAAGGGCAGGCAAATGCCCCCCTGACCCCCAGGCTATAAGTTGTAAATGCCCTCATGATGACCCTTTAACCATCTGCTTTTCCTTACCTCTCCCATAGTAAATCACACAAAGAATGCTTTTCTAACTATGAGTGAGAAAACATATAATGCACACATCTTAAATATAGGTTTCACGGTTTGATTAATACCCATAAGGAAAATTCCATCACACCGTCATGTTCGGGGACGATAATTCCACTTCGCTGGTTTGAATCCTATCTCACTGGTCGGTCTTTCAGTGTGGCCTGGGGAGGGGAGGTATCCAAAGCACATCAATTGGTCACTGGGGTTCCCCAGGGCTCGGTTCTTGGACCCCTCCTCTTCTCCACATACACTACATCACTGGGTTCCATCATACAGGCACGTGGCTTCTCCTACTATTGCTACGCTGATGACACACTGCTGTATTAGACTATTAGACTCAAAGACTAAGCTTCTTGTCTTCCTTGCCACTCCAACTCTACAGCATGACTTCACAATTCAGTTAGGTTCATCAACAATTACCCCATCGGCTTCGGTTAGAAATCTTGGTGTAATCTTTGATGACCAGCTGACCTTCAAAGAGCACATTGCAAAGACTGGTCAATCTTCCATGTTTGCACTACACAACATCAGAAAGATATGGCCCTTTCTGACAGATCATGCTGCACAACTTCTTGTCCAGGCCCTTGTCATTTCTAGGCTGGACTACTGCAATGCTCTTCTAGCTGGACTTCCATCAAACACAATCAAACCTCTACAAATGATTCAGAATGCAGCGGCACGACTGGTCTTCAACGAGCCCAAAAGAGCCCATGTTACACCTCTCTTTGTCTCCTTGCACTGGCTACCAGTTGCAGCTCGCATCAAGTTCAAGACACTGATGCTTGCATATAGAACAACCACAGGCTCAGCACCCACCTACTTCCACTCACTATTACGAATCTACATCCCCTCTAGAAGTCTGAGATCTGCTAGTGAGCGACGCCTCGTGGTACCATCACAGAAAGGCTCAAAATCACTCTCCAGAACATTCTCGTTCACAGTTCCTGGCTGATGGAATGATCTTCCCAACCCTATCTGGAGTGCTGGATCCCTGTCAAATTTCAAGCAACAACTGAAAACTCATGTCTTTCGACAATACTTGACTTCATCCTAAACTTAAAAAAAAAAAAACTTTCATCATTCTCTTTATATCTGTCTCCTTCCCTTGCTAGCTTGTACTTATTTGAACAATGCCTGAGACTTGGTGTTACGAGCACTTCCTCTGTCTGTTTGCTTCAAGATTAATTGCTTTATGTATTCCCCAATTGTAAGTCACTTTGGATAAAAGCATCTGCAAAATGAAGGTACATTTAGAAATAAAAGGAAATTTTCCAGATTTGACCCTGATTTTAGCCCTCTGACACTATAACACTCTAAATTATCACAGTTACTTATATTTTGTGGCATTACTGTTGGGTCCATATCTGAATTAAACAAATGAATACCGCTCTAGTGAGATAATCGCATGGTTGAAAATAAACATTAGAATCCTTTGGAAGGTAAAGTAATTTTTAGTCCATTGATCCTGTTGGTGTTATTTTCCTGCTTGTCCATTTAAAGCAGGGTTCCTCAAATATTTCCCTGGAGGGCCAATCTGCTGCAGAGTTTAGCTCCAATCCTGATCAAACTTACTTACCTGTAATTTTTCTAATGATCTTGAAGACTCTGATTAGCATGCTCAGGTGTGTTTGATTAGGGTTAGAGCTAAACTCTGCAGGAGTGGGCCAGATTTGAGGATGCCTGATATAAAGGATGAGTGGGCTGGGATAAAGAAGCGATGAAGAAGTAGTACCTCTTATATTTGTATTTTAACTATTTTATCTAAAAAGATCAAAGTTAAATTTGATTTCTCAATTCATGACTCTTTTAAAAGAAGTAAATAGAGTTCAAAATGACCTTATGCCACGTGCTAAGGGCAGGTGAACAGAACATTTACTGGCCATAAATATTGTTTTCTTAACAAGTACTGTTCTGTGCAGTACTTAACAAGTGTCGGTTTAATTTTTGTGTAAAATGTGACACATAATGGGGCGATGACTCACTGAAATAGTTATCTTACTTGCGCTGCTGTCCTGTCGTTTTGTGGTTCCTTCATGGGAACTTCAAACTGCGTCCCCTAGGGGTTGCTATGGGGAACGCCGTCAGCGTGACCCGTGTCTGAAGCATACATATATAAAAACACCACCTGTTGGCCGGCGACAGCCTATGACGTCACTACCGGCGCGACCACAATATAAGGGGGTAAGAGTACAGTTTTCTCTATTATCAGGGCGAGCACTAGCAAGGCGTTTAAGAAGTGTGTGGATCCGTGTCCTCGTTATTTGACACCCGATGATGACACACACAATCTTTACATCTTTTGTTTGGGCAAAGAGCACGCACGCGATGTCCTTGAGGGGAAAATCTGCGCATACTATGAGCCTTATTTTCTATGAAAAAGCTCCGTTCTCGTCTGTCCCTCTTTTCGAGGAAAGAGGGGCAGCTGTCTGCTTCCCGCGATTCGAGACCCACCGCTGCTGAGGCACAGAGGCGGATGGAATGGTGGGGTTCGCAGTTGGATCTGGTCGATGAGTTAGAGAGGGACCGCCCCTTTTCGCGCGCGTCGGCCAAGAACGAGAGTGAGCTGCTGGATTGTGATGATGCAATCTTTCTGACGTCATTAGATTCAGCGGCTAGTGCTCTGCTGGGTTATGCCCAGGAAGAGCAGGAGATATTTGAGGGCGAGGAAGTTGAGACTGAACCCTCTCAATCCTCCTGCACTGCATATGACGAGTTATTGGAGGTTATGGATCATAAAATAATCTTTCTGGCCATAAACCCTCAGCTCGAGCGAGCCTTCCTTTCTTCCTAAATCTCCATGTGGGGGTTGAGAAGGAGTGGAAAAAGCTATTTTTTTCTCGCATTCATTGGTTTCAGCATACTAGTTATGCTGACATTGAGGGGATGCATGAAAATGGCTATGAGGGGATGGCCCTTGCAAGAGATGATAGCCAGCTATCTCTCTGTGGGCGAGACATCCTCTCTCAAGGCTCCCTACTTGCCATCTAAGCCCCTGAATCTTGCTTAAATGGCGGGGCAAATGCAGCAGCAGGTCAGACCGTCGCTTCGTTGCACACTATAGCGGTGCTTCAGGCATACCAGACTGATCTGCTGAAAGATCTGGATAAGGCTTTTCTATAAAGTCCAGGTCTGAGCCCGAACAACCAGGGGTCCTAGCCCATCTCGGTCTGGGGATCAGAGATGGGCTCAGAAGGCTAGTCTCGTGACTCGTGCCCCTCCCCCCGCCTACGGGTAGGGCTAGAGAGAGGCAAAACCTGAGGGAGGTGTTCCAGACGAGGCGTCCTAAACTCTCGTCCGGACCAGAATAAGAACATCTACTCCTTTCCCTTAGGGGGCATCTGCCCTCTTATTCCTCTCTAAGGAATAAGCATTGCTCCCCTCACCATAGAGGGTCATCTATGAGCATGCCGCTCCCTTCTGAGCATCTGAGTTCCCTCTCATTCTAAGGAATGAGTTCTCCGCTCTCCAGAGCTCCTTGTTGGTAGAGCTAGCATTGCTCCCCTCACCATAGAGGGTCACCTATGAGCATGCCGCTCCTTCTGAGCATCTGAGTTCCCTCTCATTCTGAGGAATCAGTAGTTCTCCGCTCTCCAGAGCCGTAGAACGTTACCAAAAATTATATATGTGCACACGCTAAAGCTCTGGGCACTTTCTAAAATCCACTCAGGTTCAAGGTTCTTTATTATTCGTCACGTACACAATCATACAGGGTATAATCAGTAGTGAAATGTAAGTCAGGACAGGTCCGCACAATGGACAGTGCAAAAAAATTAAAATAAAAAATAAAACAATGAAACATAACACAAGAGAATATATATAAATATAGGTGAGAATAAAAATGAAAATAGGAACAAATAATAAAATAGAATGAGTAAAATGTGCAATACAGTATACTGTGGATTATTAAATATTAATATAAATATAAACACGGATGTGCAAGAGGAATGTGCAAATAGGTTGTACCGGGTATGTACACATAGCAGCAATGCGGATGATGGAGAATAATGGATGTTTTTACAGTATATTAAATTGAGTCCTCTAGATGTTATGAAGTTATGTAGATGTTATGAGACTGAGTTTAGGAGCCTGATGGCCTGAGGGAAGAAGCTCCTCCTCAGTCTCTCAGTTTTTGCCATCATGCTCCTGAAGCGCTTGCCAGATGGCAGTGAAGTGAAAAAATTGTTCCCGGGGTGATCCAAGTCCTTGATGATTTTAGCAGCTCTGCTTTTGCAGCGTTTGAGGTGGATGTCCTGCAGAAAGGGGAGAGCAGACCCTGAGATGCGCTCAGCCAAGCGCACGACTCTCTGTAGAGCTTTGCAGTCCTGGTTCAAGGAATTACCATACCACACTAAGATGCACTGAGTCAATACACTTTCTATGGCCCCTGAATAGAAAGTTTTCAGGATTGCTGGTGAGACCCTGAATTTCCTCAGCTGTCGCAGATGGTACAGTCTTTGCCTGGCTTTCTTAACCTGAGTCTGAATGTGTGTAGTCCATGTCAGGTTCTCTGAGATGTTTACACCGAGGTACTTGAAGCTGCTCACCCTCTCCACAGGGGTCCCACTGATCATAAGAGGACTGTAGGGCCGCTGCTGTCTCTTCTTGAAGTCTACAATCAGTTCTTTAGTTTTGTTCACGTTCAGAGAGAGACAGTTGTCCTGGCACCATGATGTAAGTCTCTCTACATCACCCAAGTATGCAGTCTCATTGTTGGAAATGAGGCCCAGAACCACAGTATCATCAGCAAATTTAATAATAGAAGTGGAGCTGTGAGAGGACACGCAGTCGTGGGTGTAGAGAGAGTAGAGCAGGGGACTCAGGACACAGCCCTGCGGGGCTCCTACGTTCAGGGTGATGGAGTTGGAGGTGATGGAACTGGCCGACTTTCACCACTTGAGGTCTGCCGGTGAGGAAGTCTTGAATCCAGTCACAGAGTGAAGTGTTTAGGCCGAGGTCTGAGAGTTTGACAGCTAGCTTGGTGGGGACTATAGTGTTGAAAGCTGAGCTATAGTCAATGAATCCACCTCATTTAAAAAATCTGTCATAATCCCTGTGCCTAAGAACAGTAAACCCTCTTGCCTGAATGACTATCGTCCAGTTGCCCTCACATCGACAGTCATGAAGGTTTTTGAGAGACTCTTAAAGAAACACATTTCCTCCTCCATTCCTGCTACTCTGGACCCTCTTCAGTTTGCCTATCGGCCAAATAGGTCTACTGATGATGCCATCTCCCAGGTCCTGCACTCTTCCCTCACTCACATTGACAGCAAAAATGGCAACTATGTCAGGCTGCTATTCATAGACTATAGCTCAGCTTTCAACACTATAGTCCCCACCAAGCTAGCTGTCAAACTCTCAGACCTCGGCCTAAACACTTCACTCTGTGACTGGATTCAAGATTTCCTCACCGCCAGACCACAAGTGGTGAAAGTCGGCCAGTTCACCTCCAACTCCATAACCCTGAACGTAGGAGCCCCACAGGGCTGTGTCCTGAGCCCCCTGCTCTACTCTCTCTACACACACGACTGTGTGTCCTCTCACAGCTCCACTTCTATCATTACATTTGCTGATGATACTGTGGTCCTGGGCCTCATTAACAACGAAGACGAGGCCGCATACTTGCATGAGGTGGAGAGACTCACATCATGGTGCCAGGACAACTGTCTCTCTCTGAACGTGAGCAAAACCAAAGAGCTGATTGTAGACTTCAGGAAGAGACAGCAGCAGCAGCCCTACAGTCCTCTTATGATCAGTGGGACCCCTGTGGAGAGGGTGAGCAGCTTCAAGTACCTCGGTGTAAACATCTCCGAGGACCTGACTTGGACTGCACACATCCAAACACAGGTCAAGAAAGCCAGGCAAAGACTGTACCATCTGCGACAGCTGAGGAAATTCAGGGTCTCACCAGCTATCCTGAAAACTTTCTATTCAGGGGCCATAGAAAGTGTTCTGACTCAGTGCATCTCAGTCTGGTATAATAATGCCACAAACCAGGACTGCAAAGCTCTGCAGAGAGTCGTGCGTTTAGCTGAGCGCATCTCAGGGTCTGCTCTCCCCTCTCTGCAGGACATCTACCTCAAACGCTGCAAAAGCAGAGCTGTAAAAATCATCAAGGACTCGAATCACTCTGGTAACCATCATTTCCGTTTACTGCCATCTGGCAAGCGCTTCAGGAGCATGATGGCAAAAACTGAAAGACTGAGGAGGAGTTTCTTCCCTCAGGCCATCAGGCTCCTAAACTCAGTCTCATAACATCATTACATCCACAGGACTCAATTTAATAAACTGTATACACATCCATTATTCTCCATCATCCACACTGCTGCTATGTGTACATACCCGGTACAACCTATTTGCACATTCTCTTGCACATCCGTGTTTTTTATTAATATTTTTGTATTAATATTTATTATCCACAGTATACTGTATTGCACATTTTATCTCATTGCACATCTTACTCATTTTATTTTATTATTTGTTCCCTTTTTCATTCTCACCTATATATATATTCTCTTGTGTTATGTTTCATTGTTTCATTGCTTATTTTTATTTCATTTTCTATTTTATTATTATTTTTTTTAATTTTTTTTTTTGCACTTCCATTGAGCGGACCTGTCCTGACCTACATTTCACTACTGATTATACCCTGTATGATTGTGTATGTGACAAATAATAAAGAACCTTGAACCTTGAACCATGAATAGAAGCCTGACATAGTTGCCATTTTTGCTGTCAATGTGAGTGAGGGAGGGGTGCAGTACCTGGGAGATGGCATCATCAGTAGACCTATTTGGCCGATAGGCAAACTGAAGAGGGTCCAAAGTAGCAAGGATGGAGGAGCAAATGTGTTTCTTTAAAAGTCTCTCAAAAACCTTCATGACTGTCGATGTGAGGGCAACTGGACGATAGTCATTCAGGCAAGAGGGTTTACTGTTCTTAGGCACAGGGATTATGACAGATTTTTTTAAAGGAGGTGGGAACAACAGAGGTAGCGAGGGACTCATTAAATATGGATGTAAACAAACCAGCAAGCTGATCAGCACAGGACCTCAGAACGCGGCCAGTAATCCCATCAGGTCCTGCTGCTTTCCTGACGTTCACTCTCCTTAGTTCCCTCTGAACCTCGTCCTCTGACAGGGTGAATACATGATCATCGCTGCTCTGTCTGCTGCTTCCTGACGCGCTCAGTGGTAAGATCGCACATCAAGTGTTCTGCGTTCTTTTTAAAATCCATGTTATAGTAAGTGCACATGCTAAGGCTCTGGGCACTTTTCTAAAATCCACCCAGTGGTAAGATCGCACATCAAGTGTTTTGCGTTCTTTCTAAAAACCTGTATGGTAGGGTTACGCGCTGTAGCTTCGTGCCCTTTATTTGAGTTGGTCAGGCCCTGGTTTGTGCCTTGGGCCCCACTCTACCTTTTTGTCCCAATATTTTGGGTTTGAACAGTGTGTCGCTACCAAAGGGTCTGTTGAGACAGTTCCCTCAGCAAGCTCGTGCAGAGCAAGCAGTAGGGGTGACCGGCCAGGACCTAGTTACTACCACTAGGTGCATGGCCTTATCCCCTTAAAGAAATCTTTCTCTGATTCCAAGCCTTTGAGCCCTACCCTGGGCAGAGTATGCAGCTGTGTCTCATTCCCCACTCAGGGAACCACGGTTACATACGTAACCTGAGACGTTTTCTTTTGATATATATTTTCATTATAAAGTGCATTCTGATTTTTAACATGTCCAAGAGCCGCCGTCATTGGGCATGAATACAGTGCGAGGCATTCCACACGAATCAGATTATTTGCATAATCAACAGCACCATCGATTTGCATTGTCACATCATTCCGGTCCAGATGTTTTCTACTTAAAAATAGCATAAAAAAATAATTGAATTACCATTTGAAACGTGTATCATTTAACCCCACTATGTATCCACTTGCTTGCTCTTTCCTCCTGCTGTGTAGACACTTCAAAGATATCAGCAGTGTATTTCTGGTGCTGATCCCGGAGCTGTGTTTCATGCTGTGTCTGTTTGGATACCTGATCTTCATGGTCATCTATAAGTGGGTGATGTACGGCCCCATGACCTCCGACATCGCTCCCAGCATCCTCATCCACTTCATAGACATCAAATCAAAATCAAATCACTTTTATTGTCACATCACCACAGCACAAGTGCCTTGGTGAGTGAAATTCTTATGAGCGTGCTCCAGACAGTGCAAAAAAACAACAACAACAATTTACATATGGACAGACAGTGCAAAAAAAACAGACAATTTACCTATGGACAGACAGTGCAAAAAAAAACAACAGACAATTTACCTATGGACAGACAGTGCAAAAAAACAACAACAACAATTTACATATGGACAGACAGTGCAAAAAAAAAAAAAAAACAATTTACATATGGACAGACAGTGCAAAAAAAAACAAACAATTTACATATGGACAGACAGTGCAAAAAAGCTGCACTGGAGCATTTACAGTGCTCCAGACAGTGCAAAAAAACAACAACAATTTACATATGGACAGTACATATTTACATGTTCCTGTTTACTGAGAATAAGGACAACAAACCTCTCTATACGGGACAGGTGTGTACCTGTTATGATGTCATCTTTGTGTTAGTGTCAAAAAGCAGACATTTGACTTCCATCGTTACTGTTTTCCATTTCACAGTTAGTTGAGGACTGAAAATGGTGATATAACAAACTGCTTTGTTAATGATTAGTCTCAATATGGTTTATTAAACAGAAGTTAGACCTGGAAATGACAGATATGCAGCACTTTAACAAATCAGTTTCCTCTTAAGTTTCCAATTCTTCCCCAAGCATTATTAAAGGGGTCATGACATGGATTTATTTTTTATTTTACTTCTCTAATCAGCCACTGTTGTTATGATTGGCTAATGTCACTGCATAGGAAACACTATCAACACCATTCACTATTTCTCTGTGAACTCTGACATTGTGCCTCAATTGCAAAACCAAATGCTCCGACCAATCCTCTGATACGATCCGGGGTGTCATTAAAAATAAACTATCCACTTGTTCCTTACACTGTGATCTTGCTGAGCTGTTCAAACCAAACACGTCAAAGCAAACGCTCTTTCACTCCACTTGTCCGGATGACAGACTTAAAGGGTCAGTTCACCCAAAAATGACGATTCTGTCATTAATTGCTTATGCTCATGTCGTTCCAAACCTGTAAGACCTTTGTTCATCTTCAGAACACAAATTAAGATATTTCTGATGAAATTTGAGAGCTTTCTGACCCGCCATAGACAGCAATGTAATTAACACGATCAAAGTCCAGAAACATAGCAAGGACATCTGTAAAATAGTCCATGTGACATCAGTGGTTCAACAGTAATTTTTCGAAGCTACGAGAATACTTTTTTTTGTGCAAAAGAAAACATTAATATGTAAGCTCGTGGACTGTGTCAGAAAGTGAACACATGTCTATATACTGTATCCAATTTAGACAAGATAGAGGCAGTGGTTGTCATTTCTATTAGCTTTTGAAGCTACGCTTACATTCAGTGTGATCAAGTGTCAGCCGTTAGCGACTGAACGCCAGTGGGCGGGGCCTATGGGGAGAAGATTACTATTCGTCGATGTCTTACTCAGGAGGTGGTGTTTATGCAGATGTTTGCCCGAGTGACTTCATCTTGCACCTCAGATACAAACAAGCTTGATTTAAATACATGTTTTGTTTATAATGAGAAGGGCATTTTAAGTTATGAAGCTTGTCGGATGTTTTAATGGTACAAAGACCTCCTTATATGCCAAAAGATCAATGCAAATTTCTCATGTCATGACTCCTTTAATCAGACTCGTCCGGTCTCGTTGTATCTGTAGACGATCGTGCAGAAGGTGCTGGTGATTGTGGCTGTGCTGTCTGTTCCTGTGCTGCTGCTGGGGAAGCCAATACAAGAATACATCACACACAAGAGGAAGAGAACTCCACTTTCTGTGAGCAACCCTTCTGAATTCATCTACTTCAGTGTTTGTGTGTGTTTGTGTAACCATGCTCTCATCTTCTGTAGGGAGACAGACGTCCTTTGCTAGCAGAAAACGGCTCTATAAATGCTCACCAGGGAGAGGTGGATGCAAGAGGAGGAGGAGAAGAGGAGGTAAGAGGGAAATAGGGGAAAGTAGGTGTGTGTGTGTGTGTGTGTGTGTGTGTGTGTGTACAGAGTGTATATAATCAGCTTGCATTGCATTCAATCAAGGTACATATTTGATCTGTTCTTGCCGTGGGAATCAAACCCATGACCTTGCCATTGCTAGCATGCTGTACTATTTCAGGTCTTCTGAACACTTTCTTGGATTTGTAATTTTTATGATGTCTTCTTCATCTTTCCATCAGCCCTTGTCTGTTAGGAGTTTGAAGCAGCGAACGTGTTCATGCATCAGGCCATTCACCATCGAGTATTTTCTGGGCTGCATCTCTAACACGGCCTCGTACCTGCGGCTCTGGGCCCTCAGCCTGGCTCACGCTCGTAAGTGCTCTCGTGTGTTTCACTGCTGCCGTCGTTACTGAGGAGGAGCATTTGGTCATGCTGTGTGTGTGTTTCAGAGTTATCTGAGGTGCTGTGGTTAATTGTGTACGGCATGTATCAGATTGTGTACGGTAGGGGTCGACTGATTATCGGCGCTGATATTAAGCATTTTACCGATTATCGATATCGGCCATTCTAAAAACAGATTTGCCGATAATTGTTTTTTTTTTTTTTTTTTTTTATGCAAACAAATATACTATTTACAGGTGACATTATTTATTGGTGAATAAATAATACAGGTGAAACTATTTAATGTTTAAATGCACTATTTGGCTCGATGCAGCCTGTCTGAGCTCAACACACTGTGAGAGTGAGGCGATCTCTCAATCTCTGAGAGCAATCTCCGCCCACCGCTCATCTGATATGTAGAGAGTCACGAGTCCGACCAATCAACGCGGAAAACTGAAGGCAGTCTCACACCGAAAGCACATGCTAACTGGAGCTGCCTCAGTGATCACGCATCAGTTGTCTCTCAAAGGTAAAGCAGCAGCAGACGTTGCTGAAGTTGCAAAACACCTCAATATAACCTATGATGTCCGCGATGCGGAAAATGCGGGCGGAATCGCGGAATGCAGTCATATAATGGAATTTACCGTATAACGCGGAATGTCGCGGAATGTGTCGAAGTTTGGATGAATTAATCAAAAGTAGGTCAGTACACTTAAATCGAATCGCGCTATGGACTAGTATCTATAAATATTAAGCTGCAAAAACACTATTTAAATATGAATCCTGCATGTTCTGCATCTCTGTTAATGAATGACACAGACGTGCGGTTTCATTTACTGCACACATACATGAAGAGCGTGTGAAGCTCGCGGTGTTTTCAGCATCTGCCGTCTCACTAAATGAGGACATAAATACATGAACAACATCCCCAGAACTGCTCGGAGAGTCACTTCATGAGCATTTGACCGTTTCATTTGAGTAAAACGATCGTCATATCATATATACATAGGCTACAGAAACTTAAAAGGTCCTCATGGCAACCTGTCAAAATATAAATTCGGTTTAGCCGAATATATTACTGTATACGTAATACAACTACAACAATTATTACAACTTTTGTTGAGAATAATCACACAATACGCTAAATACGTTTACTTTAAGTTTTACAAAATGTTTACAGAATGCTTCTGGGTGATCTCTGTACTTATGTTATTATTAATATTATTATTAATATTACTGTTTATTTAATGTTGTTGTTATTAACAGTTTTCAGAATTAAAGACATGTTTAAAAGCATTTAAAGAAAGTTTTTTTGTCAGAGCTCTTGTTATTATTAATTTTGGCATTCATTTTGATTTTTACACCAGACACGTATATCGGTTCAAAATATCGGTTATCGGTCTACTTGATCTGTAATAATCGGTATCGGTATCGGCCGACCCCTAGTGTACGGCATGTATCCGATTGTGTAGCGCATGTATCAGATTGTGTACGGCATGTATCAGTTTGTGTACGGCATGTATCAGTTTGTGTACGGCATGTATCCGATTGTGTACGGCATGTATCCGATTGTGTACCGCATGTATCCGATTGTGTACGGCATGTATCAGATTGTGTACGGCATGTATCAGATTGTGTACGGCATGTATCAGATTGTGTACCGCATGTATCCGATTGTGTACGGCATGTATCCGATTGTGTACGGCATGTATCCGATTGTGTACGGCATGTATCCGATTGTGTACGGCATGTATCCGATTGTGTACGGCATGTATCAGATTGTGTACGGCATGTATCAGATTGTGTACGGCTTGTATCAGATTGTGTACGGCTTGTATCAGATTGTGTACGGCATGTATCCGATTGTGTACGGCATGTATCCGATTGTGTACGGCATGTATCCGATTGTGTACGGCATGTATCCGATTGTGTACGGCATGTATCCGATTGTGTACGGCATGTATCCGATTGTGTACCGCATGTATCCGATTGTGTACGGCATGTATCCGATTGTGTACTGCATGTATCCGATTGTGTACGGCATGTATCCGATTGTGTACGGCATGTATCCGATTGTGTACGGCATGTATCCGATTGTGTACGGCATGTATCCGATTGTGTACGGCTTGTATCAGATTGTGTACGGCTTGTATCAGATTGTGTACGGCATGTTTTGATGATTATAGGTCTTAGATATTTGCTCATCAAACATGATACAGTAGGACTCATCATACTGTGCTTTTATTCTCAGGTTTCTGACTTCTCTCTCTCTTTGTGTCTCAGGGTGGAGTTTCAGAATAAATTCTACAGTGGAACAGGCTACAAACTCACTCCGTTTGCCTTCACGTCAGAAATCGGAGCTTTCTCTCTAAAGTGACCCATGCACCTCCTCTAGACTAGCAGTCACGGGACAGAGAAGAATCATGGAATTATTTGTTTTTATTATTTCATGGATTTATATTTTAGCTTGAGTGCCGCTGGACCTGAAAAATCAAACATGAACGATGTTTTAGTGCCCTATAATGCATCCACATTCATATCTGTGACACTACATCTGAGTACATGGCACACATCTGATGTTGAGTCTTTTAGTTGAATGAACATGATTTTTTAATTGAAGTCTTGAGTCCACATACAATAAAGGTATTTTAACTAATGCTGCATAATCAGGTGTATCACGACGACAGCCGTCTAATTATTTAATGCTGCAAGTACAAACCAATTATGAAATAATTTGGCCATTAATCACATGAATATGTAGACTTTAAATTAAAGAAAGTTTGTTTTCTCACAATAACCTCCCAACATGAAACTCAAATCAGTTTTGAAAGAGTTTGCTAATTTCAGTTTGTTAATCAATATCTTGAAATGTTCTGATTTACAGCATTTTTCAAAGGGAATAATCTTCCGTCCATGTCTTCTTTTATTGTTGCGTTTCTATTATCACAATGAAACATTGTTTTAATTATGGAGCTGATGTCAAGCCTCACAGTTGTACTTGATGATCAGTAAAGACCAAAGCCTTTCCATACTGAATAAACCATGTTTGCCTGGGTCTGGTGCATTATTCACTCGGATTGCAGAAATATCATATTTTACACAGAAGAGTGAGCAATTGTGCACATTATAATATTATTTTTATTGCATAACAAGAACAGTAACATAACTTACATATATAGAGGATCACTGTATTCAACTATTATTAATTACATTCAGAATAGCATCAAAGGAAACAAAAGAAAGAAAGAAAACTTATGAAAGAAATAAGATAAAATAATTCAAAAATTCTGGAGTTTCTATTTCTTAGATCTTTTAAGGCTTCAAATAATGTAATGTTAGGTTTATTATTTCTCCATTTTTGTTTGTTTATATGGCATTTTTACACAATTATTAAATCATTACCAAATTCTGCTCCAAACTCTTTATTTTTATACAACAAAACTATATCTATACCAGAGAGTCAAATCTTTAATTTTGTAAATTGAAATATTATACATTCAATATCAATCCAAAACATTTGGGTAGAGACACATTCATAAAATGTGTGTTTTAATGATTCTTTCTTCAAGTTACAAAAGAAGCATGTAGTCTCCGAGCCTCTAAAAACTTCTGCGATTACTAATCTCACTGCGTAAATCAAATGAATAACTTTATAAATACCTTCTTTAACTTTATTGGTGAGACAGTATTTAGGTAAACTCAGATCTCTTTCCATTCAGTCTGATTATAATGAATCACAAGAAGGTGTGCATGATGGGCATCAGTTCCCTGCGCTGACCTGCACTCATCCTTCCACCAATGATAGATTTGGATAGTTTTAGTACCAAAAACACACTGCTACACAATTCAGCAATCTGAATGAATTTAGGGAATGTTTCGATCTATATGAGTTTGATTAGTAAAAGTTGTGTAGATGTGTAGACCTCCAGGAATTACTGGCTGTGTCTGAAAACTATATCTGTACTATCAGGTAATGATTATACACACAAAAGTACCTCACATGATTTCAGACAAACTATATAAAGGTTTAATGATCTACAACAAAACAGAGCTTTGGTGGTAATGAAGCAAATGCTTAATTACCACAATATCGATTTCGCTTTGGATAAAAGCGTCTGCTAAATGCATAAAAGTAAACATAAATATAAATGACATCAAAAGTGGAAAACAAATGTCAAAAATGTACATTGACACAAACTGATCTATTCATGCATTGCATGCTGGGAACCTTTATAGTACACATGCACTGTAGAAACACAGTATGATGCTGTTTGTTTACAAGATATTTCTGAGAGTGTAGTTTGATACAAGAGAAGTCCTGCTGTGAAATCACTGTGAAAGTAATGTAATTATTAATATACTGTAATTTCACACAGTGTAGGATTGTGGGATATTAAAGACAGTGAAGGATACATCCATGCTACCTTAAAGAAATTGATCAGATGAAGGTGTCTCAGCACACGATGTGACACGATCACTGGACTTGAACATGTTTCCTTTCTACCTTTATATGCTGCATTCTTCAGCTTGATGCAGCCTAACATCCCCCTAAACACTCTTAACACATAAAGATCGTGAAGAGTTTGTGCAGAGATCAACTCCTGTAATTAAACTTATAATAATCACTGCAACATTACAGACAGGTGTGTTTGATCTGATTCTGTAATAATCTACTCAGTTATCACTCCTCTACACTACAATCACATTCATATTTGAGTGTAACACCAAACAAAATCAATCAAGATCCAATCAACAACGGCTGAATAGAACCAAAACCGGCCCTACATTTTTTCTTTTTCGTTAATACAAGGAAAAATTTTAGGGTCGGTCAATATACATTAAAAAAAATATAAAATCTGTTGCTTCTTCAATTTATTGTTTTCATTAAAAACTTTAAAAACATAATTTCATAGACATTCAGATTAAATTGTTTAATATCCATTAGTTACCCTAATATATAAATCCATAAGAAATGTGAAAAATGTTTTAGAGTAGCTTGAATAACAGTTTGAGTCGATGTTTTATCGATGAATGAGACTCTTTTCCTTTGATTACAGTGTTACTATTGAACCAAAAAATTAAAAACAATGAAAACAAGAAATTATTGTACCTTAATTGATCTAAAAGCAAAATGAGATTTAACTATTTTCTGTCGTTACAATCAGTTTAACTGGTAAGATCCTGAGAGGGAACGTTGTGCAGATGTTATATAAGAATGGAAAGACAGTCTCTGTAAAGGTTGTTGTGAATGAACACAGACAGATGTTAGTTAGAGGATCAGAGAAGGACACCTTACCTCTTTCACAGTCCAGCTGAACTCTCACACGCTGCAGCTGCTCTTTAACTGTCAAGCGAGTGAAGGGTTTCTCTGGGGATTTTGAGCTGTATTTGCTGTTCATGTACCGCACACACCAGACATTAGTGTTAAAGAAAACCTCCCCTTTCCTTTGGTTTGATGCTGTGGTTATTCCAAGAGTCCAGAGTGTATTGTCTCCAACCTCCACATCCCAGCAGTGTGCTCCTGAATTAAAGCCCTCAGAACCCAGAACACATGGATACCTGTCAAACCTCTCTGGATTACGAGGAAGATTTTGACCTACATCACTGTAGGACACACTGGTCAGATCAGCAGAGAGTGTGAAGCGAAAATGTGCCGTGTTTGGATCTAGAGTCAACGGAGCTGCAAAGAGAATACAATCAGATTAGAGGATAAAATAATATGGATATTAGAAATACAAACCTAATACATAAACATACACCATGAGGAATAGACTGTGCTTTGTAGTCATCATGCATTTGCTGAATGATCTTGTGAATTATGATAGTAAGATGGTATAGTTCAAATTCACTTCAGCTTCATTGTACTCTAAGTGATTATTAGATGTACAAAGTGTATAAAGTGATTTTACATCTGCTGGAGACTCACTGTGTTTGAGAGTCTCCTGCATCTTCTCCCAGACTCTGAACCGCAGGTTACTCAAGTAATGTGGCACATGAATCAAAGCTCCAGAACTCATCTGTGAATCCGGCCGAGAGATCTGGACTCTGGAAGAACATTCAGGATCAGAACTGCAGAGGATTTGAGTTCAGATCCACCGAGAGAAGAAACACCAGCAGCTCAACTTACCTTTCCATCGTGATGCTAAAGTCCTGGAAAATACAGAGTTTGAAAGACATTTTAATATCTTATCAAATGCTCATAACAGTTTATAGTCTCAATACTAATGAGTGTCTATACACATTTGATCATTGGTTGGGTAACTGGTATGTTATTTTGTGCACAAACAATGAAGCTGAATTAAGTCGTCACCTTCAGAAAGCAGACGTCACTGGCTTTCATCATCTCCTCCGTGTCTTTGATTGTGTGTGAAAGAGCTGAGATGTGTCTGTTCATCTCCTCCAGCTTCTCCTTCATCATCTGCTGCTTCTGCTCCTCTTCCTCTCTCAGTGCAGTGATTGTAGCTTCTTCTTCATCTCTGAGAAACTGATGAAGCGTCTCAAACTCCTCTTTAATCTGACGCTCTGTGTGCTCAGCTTGAGACTGAAATCACATCACATTCACTTCAGTCAGCTCTGCTTTAACACACACTCCATTAATGTCCATCATAAACTCTTTACTCCATGTCCTCACCTTGATGTGTTTCACTGTTTTATCACACTCTGCTTTCATTTCTTCTGCATGTTTGAGCTTGTCTTGTAAAGGTTTCAGTGCTGTATTAAACTCCTCCTACAAGTTAAAATAGAAATATGTTAAATTAACTAAGAGGTTTAGTATGTTTTTATAGGTATTGTTAATATGTTGTATGGTCATATGGTCAAACAGTCCCATTTGTGCCTAAAATTTGCAGGACATATATTTTTTAATTATTAACTTGTAAAGAATAAACATAGTAATAGTAATAGAAATAGTAATAAAAATATTACTAGCAAAGCACTGCTTATCGTATGAACTGAAAGAGGTTTTCTGATCATACCTTGTGAGATGAAAGCACTTCTCTGATGGGTCTGAATGTGTGATTAACATGTTTCTCTGAGTCTCTGCACACTAAACACACCGGCTGTTTGTCCTCCAGACAGAAGAGTTTGAGTTTCTCACTGTGTAAACTGCAGATCTCCTCAGATCCTGATGAACGTCCCTCATTTCTCTCCTTTATCAGTGAATCACACAAGTTTTTTAACACTAGATTACGTGGAGGCTCTTCTCTTGAGGATCTTCTCCTGCAGACGGGACACTCCTGAGTATTCCTGGTCTTCCAGAACTGTTGAAGACACTCTTTACAAAAACTGTGACTACAGGACAGAAGAACAGGATCCTTGAAGATTTCACAGCACACGGGACAAGAAAGCTCTTCCATAGATTTTGAATCCATTTCCTCTTCTTCTGAAACGATCTACAGTTTACTTTCACTTTCTGAACGATGCTTTGAAAAGTAAATAACAATTATAATCAAAATCAAACCTATTCTGTTCAATACACTTCTCCAAAATCCTCATTTATAGTGTCCTCCTCTGATCTCCACAACACTGACTCTTTAGCTCTTTTTACTCTTTATGTAAAGCAGAAATCATAAGACTAGTCACTTCCTGGTAGGGTGAAGGTTAAAGGTAAAGAAGGGAGGAGTTTCTGATGTTTTTTTGAGCTTCTGAACAGAGACTGAATGTACAGCTGAACTTTATTTGTGCTTTCATCCACCGGACTCAATAAACTGAGAATCAAACTACCCTGCTGAACAACAAACAATAGAAACCTTTACAGAATTTGTAATGGTTTTGCTGGTTATAATGACAATTGTATTGGTTTTAATGGATACAGTAATGGTGTCTGTTGGTCTCTCCTGGTAATTAGTCACCTTCTTGATGTCTTGATAAAATCACTAAATCCTAATGGAATGTGTCCCAAAACATATCAAAGAAAACCATTTTTAAGATGATATTGCATTGGAGACTAATAGAGCTATTTTATTAAATTGTATGTTTGATATATTAAAATTAATAAATTTTCAAATAAATTAATTGTCACTTGTTTTTTTGAAAAATATCCTTTTTTAAATTTCATCTGCATTACTATTTTTAAATAAGTATTTACATTAAATCAACATTAAAAAAAAAATACACTGGGGTTGTGTGATTAATCACCATAAAGTGTTAAATGTATAATTATGGGTAATAATTTCTCAACACCTTGAGTCATTAAAGAAACACTATCATAGTGTTTGAATAATAAACACTTTTGCCAGTGTTGCTTTAACACTAGCAAAGATGGACCTGTATGTTCACTCGGAAAGTGATAATTTTAACACCCACGGTGACAAATCTCCCAACATATTTTTGCTGTGTAGATTTGGAATCCATTTCCTCTTCTTCTGAAACGATCTACAATTTACTTTCACTTTCTGAATGTTGCTTTAATAAGTAAATAACAATTACAATCAAAATCAAACCTATTCTGTTCAATACACTTCTCCAAAATCCTCATTTATAGTGTCCTCCTCTGATCTCCACAACACTGACTCTTTAGCTCTTTTTACTCTTTATGTAAAGCAGAAATCGTAAGACTAGTCACTTCCTGGTAAGGTGAAGGTTAAAGATAAAGAAGGGAGGAGTTTTCTGATGTTTTTTGAGCTTCTGAACAGAGACTGAATGTAGTTTGACTTTATTTGTGCTTTCATCTACCGGACTCAATAAACTGAGAATCAATCTACCCTGCTGAAAAACAAACAATACAAACCTTTACAGAATTTGTAATGGTTTTACTGGTTATAATGACAATTGTATTGGTTTTAATGGATACCGTAATGGTGTCTGTTGGTCTCTACTGGTAATTAGTCACCTTAAGTTGGTGTCTTGATAAAATCACTAAATCCTAATGGAATATCTCCCAAAACATATCAAAGAAAACCATTTTTAATGGTTTTGATGGTTAAAAGGGGGGGGGGGGGGGGGGGGGGGGGGGTTCAGCATGTGAATTTATTTTTTCAATAGCAGAAAAGGGAAATACCCTGTTAGTAGCACAATCATTAAGCAACAACATAGTTTTATGTTTCTAATATTCTACCAGAAACAGTTGTTTCAATGAAACACTAGGAGAAGGGATATCAATCGATATAAATCTGTCATTTTTAACATTGACTTTTGTGTGCAGAACTGATTCAAAAGCAACTGGCTTTAAAAAACAACAACAACAAAAACAGGGTATTGTCTGTGTATTTTAAGACCCTTATTGTTAATGTAATCATAATTGAACATATCATAATAATAATAATAATTAAAAAAGGATTGACAAATGTAGTGTTTGATGCAGTTCTTCATTTGGGGTTTTGCATCCAAGATGCAGCAGTTTACTTTGACTTTTAATTTTGATAGCGGCATGCCGTGTAACTTTTAATACAAAATACATTTATTATCTGTAATTTTCACACCATTAATACTTAACTGAAGGGTATAGACTCAGAAGATATATTATTGGACAAAATTTGAATAAGACCATTAGAAATGGCATCAAATAACACTATAAACACTTTAGCGGTTACAGGGATATTATGATAATTAAAACAGCAATTAAAGAGATGTCCATTTTTCTTGAACAACTGTTTCACCAAGATAACATCATTATTATATTATATACTATTATAAGGACTTGTTTTTTAATTGTAGAATATTTGTTGAGTTATATGGAGAAAAGTTATGCTTAAAAATGAGCATCCATAATAAAAAAAACTGTTTATGAAAATAAGACAGCTTTATCAGAACATTATTTACATCAAAATTACACCTAAAATAATAATAATTCTAAACCCCCTCAACGTATCAAAAATGAACTCAGGGGTGATATTCCAAATTTTATCCAATACTATTCTTCCTTTTAGTGTCATATCTATCTTTAACCATGAATTTAATTTTTGTTTAATTTCCTTAAAAATTGGATGCACAATATTTCGATTTGTAGGTGTGAAGACATAAGAAGTGGTCCTCACTATTTGAAAGACCCATAATTCGGCTAAAAGTTGTTTTGTCTTGAGATTTATTTATTTATTTAGTCATTTAGCAGACGCTTTTATACAAAGTGACTTACAAATGAGGACAATAGAAGCAATCAAAACCAACAAAAGAGCAACAACATGCAAGTGCTATTACAAATCCTGGTTAGCCTAACGCAGTGTATTCATTGCTTCCACGAAGGAAGGTTTTTATTAAGAAAATTAGTATATAGAATACAGAAAAAAGAAACCTAGTGTTAGTTTTACAAGAAAAGCTAGCAGTTTGAGAATAAATATGCAATTGATAGAGGATTAAATGTGTTTTTTTTAAATAAAAAAAGAAGACAGATTAGATCAAATTGAATTAGAATAGAGAGTGCTAGAGTTAGAGGTTCAAATAAAGATGGAAGATATGTGTTTTTAGCCATTTCTTGAAGATGGGTAAGGATTCAGCTGCTCAGATTGAGTTAGGCAGGTCATTCCACCAGATGGGAACAGTTAATGAAAAAGTCTGTGAAAGCGATTTTGTGTCTCTTTGGGATGGTACAGTAATGCGTCGTTCACTTGCAGAACACAAGCTTCTAGAGGGCATATAAGTCTGAAGTAATGAATTTAGGTAAAGTGGTGGTTCTGTAGGCAAACATTAATCCCTTGAATTTAATGCGAGCAGCTATTGGTAGCAGTGCAAATTAATGAAAAGAGGTGTGACGTGAATTATTTTCGGCTCATTAAAGATTAATCTTGCTGCAGAGATGTGATGTGCTCATTATAATCCAAATTCATTTTTAAATTGGCTAATTCCCTCAGACACACAGATGTTTTTATGCCTTTGCGCTAGGGCTAGGAATCGACTCCTCATTCAGAGCTTTTTTCATTTCAACAAAGCTTATATATAGATGCCTCTCAAACAGAGGACAGCATCCTACAAAGACTGCACACATTTAAATTCATGAAAATATACTGAAAGGAAACCAGTCGGTACTGAGATCATCTGAATTTGAGAAGCACCCTTCGCCTCCCTCATGCCCTTAAGGAGGCTATTTATTCCATAGTGGAACTGGAGCCTCAGGAGGCCATGGCGGATCAGGAAACTTGGCCCTTATTTTTTCAGGTGGCCAAGGCGGGTCAGGGAGCTCCGTGGCCTTGGCTCTGGGCCCGGCCACCCAGGCAGAGGATATATGGCCCCCCCAAAAAAAATTTCTTGGGGAAGTTCCCCTCTGGTGGGTGCTCTGGAGGAGCGGGCGCATGAGGGGGCTCTGGAGGAGCAGGCTCTTGAGGTGGTTCTGGTGAGCCGGACGGAACCAGCAGGGGCTCAGGAGAGCCGGACGGAACCAGCAGGGGCTCAGGAGAGTCGGACGGGACCCACAGGGGCTCAGGAGAGCCGGACAGAACCAGCAGGGGCTCTGGAGAGCCGGACAGAGCAGGTGCTGGAGGACGCTGGCGAGGAGCCGGCACTGGAGGGCGCTCGGGTAGCGTTGAGTCTCGGGGGCGCTCGGGAAGCGCAGAAGGGGCACTGGACGGGACCAGCGGAGGCCAAGGTGAGCTGGACGGGACCAGCGGAGGCCAAGGGGAGCTGGACGGGACCAGCGGAGGCAAAGGTGAGCTGGACGGGACCAGAGGCGGCAAAAGTGAGCCGGACGGGACCAGCGGAGGCAAAGGTGAGCCGGACGGAACCAGCGTAGGCAAAGGTGAGCCGGACGGGACCAGCGGAGGCAAAGGTGAGCTGGACGGGACCAGCGGAGGCCCAGGTGAGCTGGACGGGGCCAGCGGAGGCCCAGGTGAGCTGGACGGGGCCAGAGGAGGCCCAGGTGAGCTGGACGGAACCAGCGTGGGCCAAGGTGAGCTGGATGGGACCAGCGGAGGCAAAGGTGAGCTGGACGGGACCAACTCTAGGGGGCGCTCTGGAAGCGCTGATTCTCGTGGGCGCTCGGGTAGCGCTGACTCTCGTGGTTGCTGTGGAAAGCACTTGCGAGGAGCAGGCACCGGAGGGCGCTGGCGAGGAGCGGGCACCGGAGGGCGCTGGCGAGGAGCGGGCACCGGAGGGCGCTGGCGAGGAACAGGCAACGGAGGGCGCTGGCGAGGAGCAGGCGCAAGAGAGCGCTGGTGAGGAGCAGGCTCTGGGTCTGGGCTCCAAACCATCCCCTCAAAAACTACGAACAAGCCCAGGGGTACCTGGGGGCGCTCGGGTAGCGCGGAACTGGGCGGAACCAGCGGAGACGAAGACGAGCTGGGCGGGACCAGCGGAGACGAAGACGAGCTGGGCAGGACCAGCGGAGACGAAGATGAGCTGGACGGGGCCAGCGGAGGCCACAGAGGGCTAGCTTCGACTCGGGACCGGAAACTTCCCAGACACCGGTAGATACCTTCTCTCCAACACAATGGTGTGTCTGGTGTGTCATGTGGTGTCTGGGAGATCCATAGGGCGATGGTAATTTCCCCCGAGTCGAAACAGCTGGAGGATTGCCGCGTCGTGGATTTCTGTCCTTGCAGCGAGCCCACAGAATTCTCCGGTATACTCCGTGAATGAGAGATCCCGCCGGATAAGGGCGAGGACGTCGGCGGCGAACTCCATCTTGTTTTTAGGGGCTGGTTTTCTGTCACGGTATTGGTCAAGGAGACAGACAGGTAGATGCAATTTATTCAATATAACTCTGGCAGGGCTTCCAACATAAGAGAGATAACGAAGAGTGCACTGGAAGCAGGATGTACAGTATCACTGTATGTAAACTTGCGTTTCCACAGGCCGGGACGAGTTCCAGGATGGACGGGCAGACAGGCGGACATCGATCAGTGTAGAGAGCCTTGCAACCTTGTAACCTGTTAACCTTGAAACCAACCGGTGAGTGACTGAGGTGAGTGAGCTTATGAAGGGTAGCGGTAAGATGATTGCAGGTGTAGGAGGTTGATTCAACTGATGAGGTAGGTGAGCTCAATCAATGATAAGGGAAACCAGGTGAGGGCGTGCGCTGTGATTGGAAAGGGAGCAGGACAGGCAGATCCATGATACCCCATAGTTAATATAAAATTAAGAAATAGTCTTTTACAACCTCTACAGAAACCTTTAGAAACAACCTCTACAGCTCTGAATGTCAACGGAGTCTAGGACACATAGATGAGTCCCAGAGACAGATCTCCAGTGAAGACCTCGTCACCTAGACATCCATCGAGGAAAGACCCCTGGAACCAGTGGAGCCCTTACAATCTGACTTTGCTGCAGTTGGAACAAACTACTGGTTCGTCTGGTCAGAGGGGAACTGCCCCCCCCCCGACTGAGCCTGATTTCTCCCAAGATTTTTTCTCCGTTCTGTCACCGATGGAGTTTTGTTTCCTTGCCGCTGTCGCCTCTGGCTTGCTTAGTTGGGGACACTTCATTTCCAGCGATATCACCGACTTGATTGCACAGATACTTTTTAAACTGAACTGAGCTGGACAATGTCATTACTAAATTCAATAATGAAATGCATTCAGGTGAAAATTGAGTGTTAAATCTTGTCATTTTACATTATTGACAATTTTCCTATTTTGATATTGTGCAGTGCTATGTTACAATTTGTATTGTTAAAAGCGCTATATAAATAAAGGTGACTTGACTTGACTTTTAGTTGTTTGCTGTAATAAAAATACTTGTGTGCAGTTAAATTCTCCGTTTTTACATACATGCCTATTATAAATCTGTCATTTGTATGTTCATACATATCTAACATGTACTCTAATGTTGCTGCAAAATCCATGTGCAGTGTGAAAAGAGTAAACGGTTAGAAGAATATCTTACCAGAAAAGACCACCTCATGCAAGCTAGAGACAGAAAACAAAAAATGTACAAAAAACTATTAAATAAATAAGGGAGTAAGCCTACATAGAATATGAGGCAAGCTTACATGTGATTAGGTCAAATTGAGCCAGACAAACCATCAACCTGACCATCAATATTGTCTTTGCATATAAATTATAAAGATGTCTCTTGACATATTGAAATGAATTGATTGCGACCTTTGGCTAATCACTTATAAATTATACTTGCATGGTTGCTGAACAACAATAACTTTAACGAGTATTTAACATACCTCTTTTTCATCTTGCTTCTAGATTTGATTTAGGTTTGATTCAGGTTTGATTCGGTTCTGATGGTTCATATAGGGCTTGGCAACCGACATCACTGCGCAGTGCATTCTGTAACGTAAACAAGGGGGCGCCGCCATATTGTGAGGTCACATCGGGCGAGAACTAAAACAACCAATTAAACAATTTTGAAAAGACGATTAAATTAACGAAATGTACTATATTGATACAAACTTATACCGAGCGCAAGAAAACGGTACCTGGAGATGGCATTCTTACGTTCATAATAGCGGACGAATCGCATTAGATTATGAACATGATATTGCGTAGCTTGTCAGTGAACTACGGCTGTGTATTAAATGCCGCTCCATCTAAAAGCAGGTGATGGAGATTTACTGCCCATCACTGAACCAGCTGACGAGATGCGCATAACAACCGTATTTGATTAATTGCACAGCCCTTATATATATATAATACTTGTGCCCACAGTTCTTTTCATTTACTGTTATTATGTACGTACACAGGTTATGTACTCACAGAGACTGAATGAGCCTCCTCTAAATCCTTGGGTCATTGTGAGCAGCGATGGGAAGGTGGAGTGTGCCCGTTGTACCTGCACGGCAGGGATAGCTGAGACCTGTACTCTGTTTAAGTTAGAGACAGCAGTTCGAATTCGTGGCACAAAGACTGCCACTGATGTGCCAGCATACTGGGTTCTGCCAAGTAACTTGAGCAAGATTCACCCAGAAGTAGAATATAGGATCAACTACACCTCCTCAGTTGCACAAAGAAAAACATTAGACCAGCGAATAAATATGCAGTTAGGCCTACTCAGTTAAGAGTTTAAAAAAAGTGTTTTACTTGACTCAAAGAGTATTAGCCTCTTAATTGAAATTCAGTGTTTTTCAGTGTTGTTAAACAAGAAGCACAAGAAGCTAAACATTACACTTTGCAGGGGATTTTTTTATTAACTACAATTTTAAATGTAATTTGAAGTATTTAATGTACAAATGACGTACAAGTTCAAGTTGAGCTTTATTGTCATTCCGCTACATGTGGGTACATACAGTGGGACGAGATGTCGTGCCTCACAGGACCACGGTGCTACATGAATACAGATATACAACATGAAGTAAAACAGTATAAACCTATACACAACTAAACCTACTGTCAGCTTTGACTATGCATATGCTATATATAAAAGTGGTTACATATACATAAACTAAGAAAATACAAACTGTACAACTGTGCAGATAACTCAAATACTGTACATGTGCAAAAAGAGAGACATTCAAGCAGCTGGCTGGGGAACAGTGTAAGGTGATTTGTGGTGCATGAACCAGTAAACATACATACATTACAGTCGTATATTACAATCAGTCTTTTGTGGGATTATGTGCACACGGTTTTGTATGAAAGTGTCTAGTGCGAGTAGAGGAGAGTGTGTTACTACAGGTGGCTTGTGCAGGGCCGCTCACCTGTGTGTAGCACACTTGAATTGCACAAAAATAAAAGTTTGACAGTTTTTTCCTGTGATGTGGTAAGGTTGGGGGTCCATGTTTCAGGAGGGGTTTGTTTGTACCATGTTCATTATAAGGTGCACACCAAACACACACCAAATACAAACATGTTCAATATCAGGAGGGTACCACACACTCATATACACCTAATTGAAACCCAACATTTCTTCTGGGGTCTTTTTACCATCCAGCATGCACACTTTTTTGTTTCATCTGGCTTAACAACAACACTTGGACACATGTTAATTAAAATACAGCAAACATTATCTATCGTATCAAGGGTAAGTTATTCATCCTTACAGGGAAGCAACAAACGAATTGGGAGTGTGTTATGTAATAGTGTGTACTTATTGTGCAAGCTACCTATTACCCTTTCTACATGTATCCTAAGGTGTGCTATAGCACGTAACGTTATGCCTTCCACATCCTTAGCATCGAGTTGACATCTGCTTTTAGTGAATGCTGGAATTTTAACTTCCGCGCACAACATTCCCACACTGTCTTTAATATCAAAGCCTCGGTCCGCTAACACTAAATCGCCAGGCAACAGGTTGTTAAGAAGCCCACAATTCTAGGTTATGTGCTTGTCAGATGCTCGCCCTCCATGATCTTGGGATGTCTGCGAAGAGTATGTCCGTGCGTCTTATGGCGGATATCTAGGCCATCCGTCTCCGCTTGGTTACATCAGACACATGACTCCCTTCATTCGGTTTCCAGGCCAGAAAACAAAAAAAAGAAAGTCCGCTGTCAAATGTTTTGCCCCGTCGATCGTGTGAACGGACATTACACCCAACAACACAACAGGTTCTTCCCATGACTAAAACTTCCTCGGCGACGACGGCGAGTCACAACCTGGCCTCACAAAAATGGCGATTTTTCCCATCAGCCACCGCGGCGCTAGAGCCGTTACGTTACGCCCAGTGGTGTAGTCTAGTTTTTTGTAGTGAGTATACTGTGATTTTTTTTCTTCCCAGCCTCATCCGTACCAGAGCAGCCTCTCATACCACCACACTCGCTAAACAAGGCTCTACGCTTACTACTATTTTTAGGAGCACTTGTGCTGCTAATTAAAAAAATAATAATTTGGGTCACAGTAAAAAAAAATCAGGAGCACCTTCTCCTCAATAACAAAAATGTGCCTTCCCATTACCCACTCCTCAAAGTGATTTACAAGGAAATTTTCATCTAACTTTATTTGAAGTGTTACCTTTCATGTCAAATTTCAAAAGTGGATTTTAATAAGATTTTTTTCAACATTTCTAATTAAAACAATGCAATAAGAGGAATAGGCTACAGATCAAATAAAAGCATTATTAATTAAATACATTTGCACTACAGAAGAGGCACAGAAGAACACGAAAGTGGCTTGTAGGTATTTACAAAGATTTAATGAGGCTCAGAGGTGGCATGTGTGCGTTTATCTTCATACATTCATGTTGCGATTAATGTTTTAAATATAATTTTTTTTATATAGAAATATTCAATTATTTAAATAACTGAAATTATACTTTAAAAATGAAACTAAGACTGCCCTGGCGGCAATTACTGATTTTATCACTGAATCATTAATTCAATTGACTCGTTCGATTCATTCAGGAACAAAGCGGGTCCCTGCATCCCAATGTGCATACTATCGACCCTATCTGCTCCAAATGGTATTGAAAATGACTAATATCACATTTAGGATGGATAGTATGCACATTGGAACTCAGGCAGTGACTATCTTTATGAATGAGTAATTGCATTGACTCACTAGATTCATTTAAATGCAGATTCATTCATAAACGAAACAATGTTGTGTTTGAATGGAGATGTGCAGCGGCTCAGTTGTGAGTTTATTTGAAACTATTTTAGTTGACGAAATAGAGCAAAGTCATGCAATACTGTTATAGTCAGACGATGTATATCACTAAATATTAACTTTTTGTTTATTGAAATAACTCATTGTTCTTATATGCCGTTAAGTTAATGACAACGTATACTTTACCACGCAAAGGGGGAATGGCGCATGTTTACCAGTTAACATTACGATAGCATCGGCCTCGTTTTCTGTACCGCGTAGGGTAGTATCAGCCAGGGCCGTGCAGAGACCTTTGGAGGGGCAGGTGCTCAAAATATAAAAGGGGCACATGAAACAAGGCTTTAAATAGGGCTGTGCCAAAAATATCATAACAGCAATGTATAGTGATGCATTCCTTGCTGATACGCGTATTGATGCGGATGCTGTAAATACTGTAACAATAAAAGTAAAAGTATGAATAGATTTTAGTCAAATGACATTAAAATACCAGACCCTTCCACCCCCATGAAACTTTTCTCCCTCAAATAGCACGAACGAAGTGAACACATGCACCATTGTTTATGGTGCTGCTGCTGTGTATAACGTTAGAAGTGACGTTTGCTGCAGGCTAAACACTGCGATTTAAACAAAAGCTGTGCAATGCATGTTCTCTTCACGTTGTTCTTGTAAAATAATAATAATGATAAGTAAACAAGCATACCACTCCGCTGAGAACCCCACTTACTTAAGCTGCAACCGTAGCGCGGACGATATTGAAGTGGTGCCTGAGCGCGAGGGATCGTTCCAATGAGGTCGTCAGGTGAAAGGTTATCATGTGGGTGATTTTATTTACGGCTAAATTATTAATCATTAATTTTACTAATAGTTAGATTGGGCAGGCCTTCACAGAAGGGTGTTTAAAAAAAAATAATAATAATTGCCTTGACAAAAGGGCACTTTGGGCAAAGGGGCAGGTGCTCAAGCACCCTCCGCCCCCCCCCCCCCCGCACATGTTCCTGTCATCTGTTTGCAGCAGCAGCTTCAGGGACAGGCTGCTTATGAAAACACTGAAAGGGGGTAGTTAGTTTCATATCTCATTTATTAGTTAATTAAAGCTTAGCAATAATCGTCAACAGAAATACGGCGTGATTATCAGAAAGACGGTGCTTCGCAACACAGACTGGGTGAATTTATGAATGAACTTGTGAAAGGTCTGTCTCAAAACGATGTTGTTACGTATCCGCATGCTTTTTTAAGTGGGTATACGCAAATCCTTGTCCTTCCCTAGTGGGTATACGGCGTATACCTGCGTATCACGTAGACTACACCACTGGTTACGCCCCCATACCCTATACTGTGCGGCCTCCCCCTACTGGACACATCAGGAACAACAGGGGTGTAAAACTGTCTGATCCAGGTCTGCAGCCTCCCTGTATAGCAGGCCTGCCTGATGCTGATTGGTTCACAGCTCCTCTAGAGGCGCTGTGCGACATAGACATATACAGGTGCTGGTCATATAATTTGAATATAATCAAAAAGTTGATTTATTTCACTAATTCCATTCAAAAAGTGAAACTTGTATAATGTATACATTCATTCCACACAGACTGATATATTTCAAGTGTTTATTTCTTTTAATTTTGATGATTATAACTGACAACTAATGAAAACCCCAAATTCAGTATCTCAGAAAATTAGAATATTGTGAAAAGGTTCAATATTGAAGACACCTGGTGCCACACTCTAATCAGCTAATTAACTCAAAACACCTGCAACGGCCTTTAAATGGTCTCTCAGTCTAGTTCTGTAGGCTACACAATCATGGGGAAGACTGCTGACTTGACAGTTGTCCAAAAGATGACCATTGACACCTTGCACATGGAGGGCAAGACACAAAAGGTCATTGCAAAAGAGGCTGGCTGTTCACAGAGCTCTGTGTTCAAGCACATTAATAGAGAGGCGAAGGGAAGGAAAAGATGTGGTAGAAAAAAGTGTACAAGCAATAGGGATAACCGCACACTGGAGAGGATTGTGAAACAAAACCCATTCAAAAATGTGGGGGAGATTCACAAAGAGTGGACTGCAGCTGGAGTCAGTGCTTCAAGAACCACTACGCACAGACGTATGCAAGACATGGCTTTCAGCTGTCGCATTCCTTGTAGGGGTCGACCGATTATCGGGGCCGATATTAAGCATTTTACCGATTATCGATATCGGCCATTTTTTTTTTTTTTTATGCAAACAAACATACTATTTTACAGGTGACATTATTTATTGGTGAATAAATAATACAGGTCAAACTATTTAATGTTTAAATGCACTATTTGGCTCGATGCAGCCTGTCTGAGCTCAACACTCTGTGAGAGTGAGGCGATCTCTCAATCTCTGAGAGCAATCCCCGCCCACCGCTCATCTGATATGTAGAGAGTCACGAGTCCGACCAATCAACGCGGAAAACTGAAGGCAGTCTCACACCGAGCGCACTTGCTAACTAGAGCTGCCTCAGTGATCACGCATCAGTTGTCTCTCAAAGGTAAAGCAGCAGCAGACGTTGCTGAAGTTGCAAAACACCTCAATATAACCTATGATGTCCGCGACGCGGAATCGCGGAATGCAGTCATATAATGGAATTTACCGGATAACGCGGAATGTCATGGAATGTGTCGAAGTTCGGATGAATTAATCAAAATTAGGTCAGTACACTTAAATCGACTCGCGCTATGGACTAGTATCTATAAATATTAAGCTGCAAAAACACTATTTAAATATGAATCCTGCATGTTCTGCATCTCTGTTAATGAATGACACAGACGTGCGGTTTCATTTACTGCACACACACATACTGAAGCGCGTGCTGCTCGCTGTGTTTTCAGCGTCTGCCGTCTCACTAAATGAGGACATAAATACATGAACAACATCCCCAGAACTGCTCGGAGTCACTTCATGAGCATTTGACCGTTTCATTTGAGTAAAACGATCGTCATATCATATATACATAGGCTACAGAAACTTAAAAGGTCCTCATGGCAACCTGTCAAAATATAAGTTCGGTTTAGCCGAATATATTACTGTATACGTAATACAACTACAACAATTATTACAACTTTTGTTGAGAATAATCACACAATACGCTAAATACGTTTACTTTAAGTTTTACAAAATGTTTACAGAATGCTTCTGGGTGATCTCTGTACTTATGTTATTATTAATATTATTAATATTACTGTTTATTTAATGTTGTTGTTATTAACAGTTTTCAGAATTAAAGACATGTTTAAAAGCATTTAAAGAACGTTTTTTTTGTCAGAGCTCTTGTTATTATTAATTTTGGCATTCATTTTCATTTTTACACCAGACACGTATATCGGTTCAAAATATCGGTTATCGGTCTACTTGATCTGTAATAATTGGTCTCGGCCCTGAAAAACACATATCGGTCGACCCCTAATTCCTTGTGTCAAGCCACTCTTGAACAACAGACAGCGTCAGAAGCATCTCGCCTGGGCTAAAGACAAAAAGGACTGGACTGCTGCTGAGTGGTCCAAAGTTATGTTCTCTGATGAAAGTAAATTTTGCATTTCCTTTGGAAATCAGGGTCCCAGAGTCTGGAGGAAGAGAGGAGAGGCACAGAATCCACGTTGCTTGAGGTCCAGTGTAAAGTTTCCACAGTCAGTGATGGTTTGGGGTGCCATGTCATCTGCTGGTGTTGGTCCACTGTGTTTTCTGAGGTCCAAGTTCAACACAGCCGTATACCAGGAAGTTTTAGAGCACTTCATGCTTCCTGCTGCTGACCAACTTTATGGAGATGCAGATTTCATTTTCCAACAGGACTTGGCACCTGCACACAGTGCCAAAGCTACCAGTACCTGGTTTAAGGACCATGGTATCCCTGTTCTTAATTGGCCAGCAAACTCGCCTGACCTTAACCCCATAGAAAATCTATGGGGTATTGTGAAGAGGAAGATGCGATATGCCAGACCCAACAATGCAGAAGGCCACTATCAGAGCAACCTGGGCTCTCATAACACCTGAGCAGTGCCACAGACTGATCGACTCCATGCCACGCCGCATTGCTGCAGTAATTCAGGCAAAAGGAGCCACAACTAAGTATTGAGTGCTGTACATGCTTATACTTTTCATGTTCATACTTTTCAGTTGGCCAAGATTTCTAAAAATCCTTTCTTTGTATTGGTCTTAAGTAATATTCTAATTTCCTGAGATACTGAATTTAGGGTTTTCATTAGTTGTCAGTTATAATCATCAAAATTAAAAGAAATAAACACTTGAAATATATCAGTCTGTGTGGAATGAATGTATACATTATACAAGTTTCACTTTTTGAATGGAATTAGTGAAATAAATCAACTTTTTGATGATATTCTAATTATTAGACCAGCACCTGTATGTCTATGCTGTGCGAGAGGAAGAACTACTGTAGAAGACGACGACTGTGGGGGCGGCGGCGGGAAACAGAAATAAGAGCAGTCTGTAAATGAGTGAAAAACATTTACTTTTATTCTCTGGACTGTAAAAACTACCCAACATGGTTCAGAAACTTCATGTACTGAGATGTTTTTCCTGTCAAACATTTCAAGTACAGCAGGTAACGTTAACCCTTACTCATGTCCCTTTTATTCTGATTTTCTCGCGTTGTAACGTTAACATTTAACGTAACGTTAAATCGCAAATGCTTGACATAAATCACTCAGCTCTTAGTAATCCACTTAACCTTACTAAAAAATTAATGACAGCTTCTCCCCATCGTATTCAGATTGTCTAAATATTAGGTTTGGCTTGACAATATCGATTAATCTATTTAAATTCATCTTCATTTTGTTGAAACGAGATCTTTTGGCTTTGCTGTTTTCAGTTGATGCCTGAATAAGACTAAAATACATGTTATTTGTATGACGTCACCCATATAATTATCCTAATAAGCCTTTGTTACTTTTGAAAAATGTATGTGTGATGTACCCTAATATCCAAATGAATGTGGAACTGAATCGATTGTTTTTATCCTCTAGGTGAAGAAGACATGGACATGTAAAGTGTGGCGCGAGAAGCAGTCATTGATTAAGGTGAAACTCAATCAAGCTAAACTTGTCATGACACCCGTCTAGTGTTGCCAACTTAGAGATTTTGTTTGCTAAATTTAGCACCTTTTCAGACTCCCCTAGCAACGTTTTCTTCCAAAAGCACCTAGCAACAAATTTAGCTATTTTAACATTTATTTGGCAACTTTTGATAAGTGACTCAAATTATAAAAATGAACATTTACAATTTAAATTACACAAAAAGAGAAAAACAGATGCCTAGTAGTGCACACATCGTGTGAATTATGGGCAGTCGTGGCTCTAGTGGATAGAGTGTCGGACTTGTAACCCGAAGTTGTGGGTTTCTAATCTCGGCTCCGGCAGGAATTGTCCACGACTGAGGTGAGACCCTTGAGCAAGACCCCCAACTGCTTCCCGGTGCTGCAGCATCGGCTGCCCACTGCTCCAGGTGTGTGTGCACTTGGATGGGTTAAATGCAGAGAACACATACTCTCTATAATTATACTCTCAGTGCAACTCAGTGTGGTATAATAATGCCACAAACCAGGGCTGCAAAGCTCTACAGAGAGTCGTGCGCTTAGCTGAGCGCATCTCAGGGTCTACTCTCCCCTCTCTGCAGGACATCTACCTCAAACGCTGCAAAAGCAGAGCTGCTAAAATCATCAAGGACTCGAATCACCCCGGTAACCATCATTTCTGTTTACTGCCATCTGGCAAGCGCTTCAGGAGCATGATGGCAAAAACTGAAAGACCGAGGAGGAGTTTCTTCCCTCAGGCCATCAGGCTCCTAAACTCAGTCTCATAACATCATTACATCCACAGGACTCAATTTAATAAACTGTATACACATCCATTATTCTCCATCATCCACACTGCTGCTATGTGTACATACCCGGTACAACCTATTTGCACATTCTCTTGCACATCCGTGTTTTTTATTAATATTTATTATCCACAGTATACTGTATTGCACATTTGATCTCATTGCACATCTTACTCATTTTATTTTATTATTTGTTCCCTTTTTCATTCTCACCTATATTTATACATATATTCTCTTGTGTTATGTTTCATTGTTTTATTGCTTATGTTATTTTTATTTTATTTGCTTTGCACTTTCCATTGAGCGGACCTGTCCTGACCTACATTTCACTACTGATTATACCCTGTATGATTGTGTATGTGACAAATAATAAAGAACCTTGAACCTAATTGTGTATGTGACAAATAAAAAATTATTCTTAAGTTAGCTGCTATTTGCAATTGTTTAATTTAATAATAATAGTAAATGAATTTATATTAATAGTAATTTTATAATTGTTCATTTATGATACACTTTGTTAGCTTGTACTTGCGATTGTTGGTACACTGTAAGAAAAATATCTAGACAAATGGAAAAGGTGCTAGAAATTTTCCAGGACAATATCCATTATCTGATGTAACTCGAAAACACAAAATACAATTAGTAATAAAAAATGCAGGTAAAAAACCTGAGGAAAGATCAATACAGAGAATTCCTTCATATTAACAAGATTGTGCCCAGTTTTACAGCCTTTTCTTCGATTGTAGCACACTAACGAACTACTAATACACTGCTTAAAATTATAACTGTTAAGAATGGGTATAGCTTTACTTATTTACTAGCTAATAAAAAAATAAATGTAAATTGTTCTAACATTTAATGTATTTAAATCTGTTATTTACATTTTAATATTATATTTTGCATTTTATATTATTTTACGAAGAAATCTAAATTAACATATATAATGTATTTTTTGCTGAGATTTGATGCAGTGACTCAATTTTGCATCATGATTATGTAATTACGTCATCGGGCAGTGATGCCACAATGTCATTTAGCAACTTTTAGCATCAAATCAACCTTCCTTTATGTAACGGGACCTTAGGTCCTGTCTCGTAGGGAGGAATTAATGTTACCTAGGAAGACTTAAGGAGGAAAGGATCTAGGTCCCCCACCCCAGTGCTTTGAGTCTCAGTGTATATTATATGTATACGTGTTACCTTACTCTGTTGTATAGCATACTAAAGGGATCAGAGAGTGCGGCTTCAGGTAAGTTTATGAATACTTATTATAATCTGGTGGCTGCCTGAAGTATAAATATGTGAGGCAATATAACAGTAACAATTCACATTCCCACCCCCGGTACCTAACAGAGCAAGTGAGACGCCCCTACTCCATGGTAAACTTTACTTAAACGTTCAATCAAATGTATTCCTTTTATAGAATGTTTTTCTTCTGTAATGTTTCAGTGGGATAAAGAATATCAGAACAAGATATGGAATGAATGTAAAAAAAAACATAAAACAATATTACTCAAATAAAGTTGTCACTATACTCTTTACCCGTGGTGCACCACCAATTGATTTTCAGACAGCACTGGATGCCTTAAACAAAACTCTGAACCATATAAATGATTCTTATAATTGAAATGAAATAATTAACTTCAATTAAACTCAGAAATAACTCTTGACTGAGTTCAATTGTGGAACAACTCTTATGAATCAATACACGATTCTGTTCTCACACCAACCCAGTTCAATTGCTTAGTTCAAGTTCACAGTACGGTTCAATTTATATCAGCGAAGAGTTCATGTGTGTGTAAATGCAAAGAATATTTGTACCAGTCCGTAGCAATGAAGAATTTGATGAGATGACTTGCGATGACAAAACGAACAGCTGGGGCAGGACACCGCGGTCAAGTGAGCCGCCATCCGTGAACACCCGGTCAAGCCAGCCGCCACCTGGATTCTGCTGCACGTCTGTTTGTGGTATTACGGTACGGAGACACGAAGCGGCCAAAAAGCTGACGGAGACCTATATTTCAGCGGTTATTAATTAAATGTGCTCAAAAACAGGAAAGAAAACTATTAACAAGCGTATTAATATTGGACATTATAAAAGATTCAGTTATATTATGTTCGAATATATTATACTGTGGTAGTTTCCACAAAAATAAAGTCTGTTAAAATACATTATAACACTGATTATGACCTACTTTTTTCTACATGCATTATTCAAATTCCTTCAGAGTTAAGACGAAAATTTCAATAAAATCTTTTTCATAACGACCATGTCTCTATCTGTGTCAACTTTCCCGGGGATTTACTGTGGAATTTGGGAGAAAATGAAAGTAAAAGTCTGTCACAATGCATTATAGCACTCCTTGACATTTATACAGGAATTACTCAAATTCCTTCACAGTTAACATGACATTTTCTATACATTCTTCTTCAGGACACCCAAGACTCTGTCTGTGTTAACTTTCACTGGGTTTTACTGTAGAATTTGGGGAAAAAATGAGTCAAGATGGCGCCGAGGATGGCAGCCGTGTTGCGAGCTCCGGGAAAACTTTGCAGTTTTTCGTATGTTTTATTTGTTTTTTTGTTGTTTTACGTGTTAGATGTTGTTAGTATAACTGTCTACGATAGAGACACGCTTTTGAACATTGGTTCCTCCGTCGCGCAACGCAAACCGGACTTTGAGTTTTTGAATGCCGGTGGACTGTTCACAGACACGGTATCGGAGCCCTTTGTGTGGGTTGCGAAATCGAGGAAACGCCGCCGCCGACGCCGAAAAAGAGGAAGGAGAGCTGGCATTCTCGTCAGACTGAGACGCCGTGCTTTCCGAACTCCTCTTCCAACCATTTTACTGGCCAACGTTCAGTCACTGGATAACAAACTCTGTGAACTGCGGGCGCGGATCTCATACCAACGAGAAACAAGGGACTGCTGTGTTATTTGCCTCACAGAAACCTGGATGTCTGCTATGGTTCCAGACTCAGCCATCGAGCTCACGGGCTTCTCCGTGCACCGCTCGGATAGAACAAAGGAGCTCACAGGGAAAAGCAGAGGAGGGGGTGTTTGTTTCTATAGCAACAACTCGTGGTGTGATGAAAGGAACATACACTCTATTAAATCCTTCTGCTCCCCTGATCTGGAATTTCATACGCTTCTGTGTCGACCGTTCTGGCTACCGAGGGAATTTACAGCGATCATAATCACGGCTGTTTATATCCCCCCCCAAGCCAACACAGACCAGGCACTCAAGGAACTGTACAGGAATATAAGTGAGCACCCAGATGCAGCTTTTATTATCACGGGGGACTTTAATAAAGCCAACTTCAAAACAATAGCTCCAAAATACTTTCAACACGTCACCATCAACACGCGTGGAGATCGCACACTCGACCACTGTTACTCCCCCTTCCGGGACGCATACAAGTCCCTCCCCCGCCCACCTTTCGGCAAATCGGATCACTCTTCCGTTCTGCTCCTGCCTGCTTATAGGCAGAAACTGAAACGTGAAGCACCCGCCCTCAGGACAGTTCATTGCTGGTCCGACCAATCGGACGCTATACTACAGGACTGTTTTGATCACGTGGACTGGGACATGTTCCGGGCAGCGTCTGAAGACGACATAGAGGCGTATTCAGATACGGTCACGTGTTTCATCAGGAAGTGTATAGATGATGTAGTTCCGACCAAAACAATCCGTATCTACCCCAACCAAAAACCGTGGATTAACAGCGATGTTCGATCAGCCTTGTCAGCGCGGACATCTGCCTTTAAATCTGGAAACTCTAACGATCGTAAACAAGCCAGTTACGATCTCAGGAGATCCATCAAAGCAGCCAAACGAACATATAAAAACAAAGTTGAAGAACACTTCAACAACAATAACCCAAGAAGCATGTGGCAGGGCATCAACAACATCACAGGCTTTAAAGGGAATAAACCAGCTACTGTGAACATTGCCACCTCTCTACCGGACGAGCTCAACACCTTTTATGCTCGGTTCGAGGCTGATAACACCGCACACACAGAGAGCGCTGCCGCGGCTGCTGCAGAAGAGGTCAGTCCACTCACGCTTTCTGTCGCGGACGTAACCCGATCCTTTAAACGGGTGAACATCCGTAAAGCCGTAGGCCCAGATGGGATACCAGGCCGTGTGCTCAAAGCATGCGCTTTCCAGCTAGCTGGGGTTTTTACAGACATTTTCAATCTGTCCCTCTCTCTGTCTGTGGTTCCTTCGTGCTTCAAAAAATCCATCATTGTGCCCATACCGAAGAAAAATAAAATCACATGCTTGAATGACTGGAGGCCCGTTGCTCTGACCCCCATCTTCAGCAAGTGTTTTGAGAAGCTTGTCAGAGACTACATCTGCTCTGTGCTGCCTGCTTCACTGGACCCACTACAATTTGCATACCGCAGTAACCGTTCCACAGACGATGCTATTGCCTTCACCCTGCACACTGCTCTCTCCCACCTGGAAAACAAGAACACCTATGTGTGGACGCTGTGTGTGGATTATAGTTCGGCATTTAACACCATAGTGCCTGCCACACTGGTTGCGAAGCTCCAGACTCTAGGACTGAACAGATCTCTGTGCAGCTGGATCCTGGACTTCCTGACAGGCAGAAGTCAGGTGGTCAGAATGGGCAACAACACCTCATCTCCCCTGATCCTCAACACTGGTGCACCGCAGGGTTGCGTCCTCAGCCCACTCCTGTACTCCCTGTACACACACGACTGTACAGCAACACACAGCTCCAATGTCATCGTCAAATTTGCTGATGACACAACGGTGATAGGCCTGATCACCGACAACGATGAGACGGCCTACAGAGAGGAGGTGAGTACCCTGACTAAATGGTGTCAGGAGAACCACCTCTCACTCAACATCGACAAGACCAAGGAGCTGGTGGTGGATTACAGGAGACAGAGCAGAGAACACACACCCATCACCATCGACAAGACACCTGTGGAGCGGGTGAGCAGCTTTAAGTTCCTCGGCGTTCACATCACCGAGGATCTCACATGGTCTGCTCACACAGATGCAGTGCTGAAGAAGGCACATCAGCGTCTCTTCTTCCTGAGACGGCTGAGGAAGTTTGGAACGAGCCCCAGAATCCTCAGGTCCTTCTACACCTGCACTGTGGAGAGCATCCTGACCGGCTGTATCACCGCCTGGTTTGGAAACAGCACCGCTGGCAACCGCAGGGCTCTGCAAAGGGTCGTGCGAACTGCCCGCCACATTGTTGGAGGTGAGCTACCCTCCCTCCAGGATATCTACACCAGGCGGTGTACAAGGAAAGCCCGGAGGATTATCAAAGACTCCAGCCACCCGTCCCACAGACTGCTCTCTCTGCTGCCCTCAGGGCGACGTTTCCGCAGCATCCGATCCCGCACTAGCCGACTGAGGGACAGCTTTTTCCCTCAGGCTATCAGGCAAATGAACAGTCAGAAATAACTCACCTACAACACACTCCCACTCACACAACATGCCATGCACTGCACTTTAATACAGTTCAACTGGACTACACGCACACACTGCACTAACACAACCTATCTGCTATCACTGGACACCATACAATGCACATCCACGACACTGCATATGAATAATCTGTTGCACCTTTGCACATCTATCTGCTGCTCAACCAATCTGCTGTTAATTTATAATCTGTTGCACCTTCACATTATTACTATGTATAGACTACATTATGTATAGATACTGTACATAATGTAGATGTACCCATACGGTGTATAATGTGTCGCTGATAATTGAGTGTGTCTTTATAGTATACTATGTGTACTGAGTATATGTATGTGTATTTTGCACATTGTCTTCTGTACAGTCTGTAAATATGTACTGTCCATATGTAAATTGTTTGTTGTTTTTTTCGCACTGTCTGTCCATATGTAAATTGTTGTTGTTGTTTTTTTGCACTGTCTGTCCATATGTAAATTGTTGTTGTTTTTTTGCACTGTCTGTCCATATGTAAATTGTTGTTTTTTTTGTTTTTTTTTGCACTGTCTGGAGCACGCTCATAAGAATTTCACTCACCAAGGCACTTGTGCTGTGGTGATGTGACAATAAAAGTGATTTGATTTGATTTGATTTGAAAAAGAATGGCAAAGTCTGTCACAATGCATTATAGCACTCCTTGACATTCATACAGGCATTACTCAAATTCCTTCACAGTTAACAATAAAATTGGAATGAATTCTTCTTCAGGATGACCATGACTCTGTCTGTGTTAACTTTCACTGGGTTTTACAGTAGAATTTGGGGAAAAAAGAATGGCAAAGTCTGTCACAATACATTATAGCACTCCTTGACATTCATACAGGCATTACTCAAATTCCTTCACAGTTAACATGACATTTTCTATACATTCTTCTTCAGGACACCCAAGACTCTGTCTGTGTTAACTTTCACTGGGTTTTACTGTAGAATTTGGGAGAAAATGAATGGCAGTCTGTCACAATACATTATAGCACTCTTTCACATTCATACAGGCATTACTCAAATTCCTTCACAGTTAACATGACATTTTCTATACATTCTTCTTCAGGACACCCAAGACTCTGTCTGTGTTAACTTTCACTGGGTTTTACTGTAGAATTTGGGAGAAAATGAATGGCAAAATCTGTCAGAATGCAGTTTTTGTCTGAGCTGTCGAGTGTGTTTTGGATGAAATGATGATCCAGATGCGATGGAAATGTGCAAATTCAATAAAGATCTGAAGAGACTGAGAATTAAAGAACCAAACAGAGGTTTATCTTTGTCTTGCTTTTGATTTCTGCAGAAATTATCTGGTCTACACACACAGCTTGAGTCTGTGAGCAACGAGATAAGAAGCTGGCTCACAGCTCAGCCTTATATCTCACCAAATGATACATTGAAGGACAGATAAAGACCTGTAAGCTAATCATGTTATGCACATTCACAGTTCTGTCTATGGACATTTATTTTTTCTTTTCTGTATATTTTTATTACTGTTGTTATTTATAATTTATTGTATATTATCTTCATTATTAGTGTTTTATTACCTTAATTATACTGACTTGTGTTGTAGATATTTTTCTCATTAATAAAGAACACGGTCAGAGACAGAGTCTTTTGAGATTTTATTCTTGCAAGAAGGTCAGACAATACAGTAAATACATGGTTCATGGTACAGGTACATGGAACATGGTTCTCTGCTTTTATACCCCTTTGCCCCATGTTTTCAATAGCTATCTCCCAATATGACTATATATGGCTAAGCAAGCATCATGAACACATTCGATATGTTTCATTCCTCACGTTGCGTCTTCCCGAAATCCTCATGATATCCTGTTTTTCCTAAGCAAGCAAGAACAAGCAGGTTATAGTGCCATATTCTTATGCAAGGCAGAGAAAGGCAGAAGCAGGCCTCATAGGCCATGTTAACTGTGAAGGAATTTGAGTAATGCCTGTATGAATGTCAAGGAGTGCTATAATGTATTGTGACAGACTGCCATTCTTTTTTCCCCAAATTCTACAGTAAAACCCAGTGAAAGTTAACACACACAGAGTCATGGTCATCCTGAAGAAGAATTCATTCCAATTTTATTGTTAACTGTGAAGGAATTTGAGTAATGCCTGTATGAATGTCAAGGAGTGCTATAATGCATTGTAAAAGACTTTGCCATTAATTTTCTCCCAAATTCTACAGTAAAATGTCATGAAAGTTGACACAGACAGAGTCTTGGGTGTCCTGAAGAAGAATTCATTCCAATTTTTTTGTTAACTGTGAAGGAATTTGAGTAATGCCTGTATGAATGTCAAGGAGTGCTATAATGTATTGTGACAGACTGCCATTCATTTTCTCCCAAATTCTACAGTAAAACCCAGTGAAAGTTAACACAGATAGAGACATGGTCGTTATGAAAAAGATTTTATTGAAATTTTCGTGTTAACTCTGAAGGAATTTGAATAATGCATGTAGAAAAAAGTAGGTCATAATCAGTGTTATAATGTATTTTAACAGACTTTATTTTTGTGGAAACTACCACAGTATAATATATTCGAACATAATATAACTGAATCTTTTATAATGTCCAATATTAATACGCTTGTTAATAGTTTTTTTTCCTGTTTTTGAGCACATTTAATTAATAACCGCTGAAATATAGGTCTCCGTCAGCTTTTTGGCCGCTTCGTGTCTCCGTACCGTAATACCACAAACAGACGTGCAGCAGAATCCAGGTGGCGGCTGGCTTGACCGGGTGTTCACGGATGGCGGCTCACTTGACCGCGGTGGGCAGGACAGCGAGGAGATGTCGTCAGGATGGCAGGGTAATAAGAATAAAAAAACATAAGCAAAAACTCAGCGTGGTCCAGGAAAAAGCGCAGGGACTTTCTGGAACAAAATGGCGCATATCAGCCACAGGATGCACACGATACACCTGAACAGGGTCTGACTTACAGAAAAAGGTGCTTCTCAAAAGCAAAACCTAATCGTAGACGATTGTCAGTCTCTCCAAAAATATGGAAAAAATGCTGAAAAATTTAACACTCCCTGAAAACCTCACTTCCAGTTTATACACGTATTCTCGTGCACTGACAAGTGCACTTGGATGACGCACAGGAAGAAATTAATGTATCTCGCTCTAAAGCACAGTTCAGAAATGACTCTGAAAACCAGCAAAACTCTCAAAAATGCTCACAGTTCGAATGATGCAAAAACACCAATAATCAGAACAAAACTCACGGCTACAGCAACTCTCCCTCGTGCTCTCAGCCAGTCTCTCACACCGTTCTCTGTTCGATGACGCAATCAGCCGAACTTCTGTAACAACTCCGCCTCCAGTCTCACACGATAGCGTTAGTGTTCACTGGACTCACAACAACTCAAATTAACTGTGCATTACTATCTTCTTTCAGGTTTTCCGCTGCAAAAACTGCCGATCTCTAACACAGCAAAGATAGCATGTCTGTCTCGTCAAAACCCGCTCTCTCCTCTCCCCAGAACATACTGAAAACGGGGAAACCCGTCAAAATAAAAGTCCCTTAAAAATCCCTCCATTACATTTAGCAACTTCCCCTGATAAAGAGTTGGCAGCACTGGTAGTCACGGCTGTTTGATGTGTTGAGTGCAGGAGTTTGGTCGAGGCGCCGCAGCTGACTGCAGAAGGCATGTCCAGAAGCTGAATGCTCTGCGAGGACAGATGCTGGAGGGGAACAGTGAAGAGCTGCTGTCTCAGCGGTGAGCAGACCCTCAGGAGCGCCACAGTCTCTATACATTACAACAAGTCCTTAAACTTTAACCCTAAAAGGGTGGCGTGTTCTGGGGATACAAACATTTGAGAAGCTGTGGGGAGAAGCAGTTTAGCTCACAAGAAGCATTTAAACCTGCGCGTCTGTGGTGGGAAATCTACTCACTCTCCAATAAAAGAGGATCTAGTTCACATATTTACACGTGTTGGAGGGACTACTTGTTTAAAAAGCCGTTGTTCAGGATTAGCTAATTTTTGTATCTCAGGGGATATGTGTTACCCTTTTAGGGGTATTTAAAATGTTTAATTTGTCACCCCAAAAATATAAACCTGCATTTCAATACAGAAATTCAAAACAAGCCCATCATAGGAGACATATTCAAGTCACTGCATGTATGAGTTGGATTTTTATGCAATGCATTTTGAGTAAATTAATAAGTTGCAAAAATTGAGCATCGTGTCATTGACCCTTTGACTAACAATGTTTTAAAGCGAGCCAGATGAAAACTATGAAAACGAAGATGTTCATGAAAGTCTGGATCAAAATCCTGAATCAGAGGTAAAGCTCCATGTTCATTCAGTCCTTTTGTCTGCTGAGTTAAATGGTTATCATGCAGAGGGAAACCGAGAAGTCACATGTAGATCAATTGAGAATCAATGTGTTTGCCAACAGCACTGGCCTTATAAGCTTCCTCTCCTTGTAGCAAGAAGTGGATCAAGTCAGCCGCTGGAGTAAATTCACTGATCAAACAGAGGGTCCACATGAAGATGAAGATGAGGAAGAAGATGATGAGGATGTTTATACAGAAACATGAGAGGCAGAGGGATGCAGAAAAAAACACCATAAAGTCTCGAGTTTTTTTAAAGTTGAACTTTAATGTTGAACTCAACATTAATTTGACATGGTTTTCTAAACATGCTGCTCTCTTGTGCGAGACGCGAGTGCCACGATGATAGATGTCCCTCGAGAAAATGCGATAAATACAGCGGGTAAGATAAGTATTGAACACGTCACCATTTTTCTCAGTATATATATTTCTAAAGGTGCTGTTGACATGAAATTTTCACCAAATGTCGAACACAACCCAAGTAATCCATAGATATAAATAAATTAAGTTATGTATAATTGCTTTCTAATTACTGATTGGCTTTCCATGCATTTTTGCACCTCCATTTCATCATGTGCTCAATACTTTTCCCTGTGTCATTCCATTTTATTACACATAAATAAATGTATAAAGGAATTTGATTTGTTTTATTAGTATGTGTGGATTACTTGGGTTGTTACCGACATCTGGTGAAAATTTTATGTCAACAGCACCTTTAGAAATCTATTTACTGAGATAAATGGTGATGAGTTCAGTACTTATTTTACCCGCTGTATGTGCTCTGTGTGAACGGTTTGGTTTTTCAGCATCATCTCTGCATTGATGTTCTCTTTTTCCACAATATTTTGAATGAGCAACGCTGCATTGTGTGCCACTAATAAGGCAATAATTTTTTTGACAGCCCTAACAACCACTGCTATGTTCATTATTACATCCAACAACAAAATGCCTCAATCGACAATCTTGGAAGGGCCTGTGCAGAACTACGTCACTCTGCCAAGAATCTGTGAACTGCTTGATTTGAGAAAGGGGTTATGATTTATGGGGATTTTATAAAAGCACTGGGTGGATTTTATCATTATAGGGTGGTTGTGTACACACACTGCCAACACGCATTTATGTTCAAACAACTTGAAAAAGTGAAGTTTGCATCCGATGACTGGTTTTAAAAGAAGCTTAACTTTATTCTCATGCATCTTTTACTGTCTGCTTTCACACGTCTGCAGCGGTCTACACCATCATCACGTTTCCCTTCCTGTTTGCCGTCATGTTCGGGGATGTTGGGCACGGTCTTCTGATGACGCTGGTGGCTCTCTGGATGGTTCTGGAGGAGAAGGATCCGAAACTGAGGAAAAACACGAATGAAGTAAAAAACATGACACATGCGCACATTTTCTTTTCTTTTTGTCCAACACTTTAAAACCTTGCGTTTTTGATACTGGAATTTTTTATTTCGATACAATACCTTATATAATAAAAAATATTCGATAACCGTGAAACAATGTCACAATATTAAGGGCGTAAAATGTAAATGGTGTCCAAGTTAAGACAATATAGCTCTGAGGAGGATTATATGATAATATTAATAATAATAACGTTCTTAATATTTTTCTTATTTTAGGAAGAAGAACATATTGTATGCGTGTAACTTCACTACAAATTTGTATAAAATATTTTACTTAATACTGCAGCAGTAAAGTTACAATACTTATGACTTAATTTCTTCACTTACAAGAGTTATAAACCCTCAAGCAAAAAACTGCAAAAAGACCTATAGGTCAGGGGTGTCCAGTCCTGATCCTGGAGACTCACTTTCCTGCTGAGTTTAGCTCTAGTGCTAATTAAACACACCTTAACCAGCTAATCAAGTCTGCGGATCTCTAGGGCTGTGTTCCACTTCACATTTAGACACACTTCCCTAAGCACTTCCCCTCGGGGAAATCCCTGCTGCCATTTTGAAGTGCATTTCACTTCGTGAAGTAGACAAGGGCAGTTTATATGGACAGACCCTCGCCCCCTCGATTTTCATACTTTTGATGTACATTTCAGGCAGCTCCATACATCACAGTGCAACATGATTTACCTCCACCCCAAACAACTCTTATATAAATTATTCAATTATAACTATTTTAATATAATTATATCAGTTATTTTTTATACATTTATTTATAACCACATATATCTTATACATAAATAACCTATATACCTTATACATAAGTAACACGTATACCTATATACATAAAGATTGGTGCATCCATGGTTCAATGCAAAACTCAGACATCTCCATCAGGCCAAAGAAGATATATGCTATAAACGGGCCTAATACACTGGAAAAGGAGATCCGAGTTGCAAAGAGGAATCATTCTGAAAAGCTTAGGATCCAGTTCTCTTCCAATGACACGGCTTTAGTATGGAAAGGTCTGAAAGACAACACCAACTACAAAACACCATCCCCCAGCATTGAGTCTAATCAACAACTGGCAGACAATCTGAATGAGTTTTATTGCAGGTTTTAAAAAACACCATTAACACCTCCAGCAACCCCTCTTGCACTTTAGATCAATGAAGATGATGTGTGTCAGGTCTTAAGAAAAAACAAGAGAAGAAAAGCACTAGGCCCAGATGGTGTCACACCAGCCTGTCTGAAAACCTGTGCTGACCAGCTGGCCCCATCTTCACACAGATCTTCAACAGATGACTGGAGCGGTGCGAAGTCCCTTCCTGCTTCAAATGCTCCACCATCATCCCCATCCCAAAGATACCCAAAATTACTGGACTTAATGACTACAGACCTGTAGCTCTAACATCTGTGGCCATGAAGTCATTTTAAATACTGGTGCTGGCTTATCTGAAGGACATCACAGGACCCCCTGCAGTTTGCCTACCGGGCAAACAGGTCTGGACGATGCAGTCAACATGGGACTGCATTTCATCCTGCAGCATCTGTACAGACCAGGGACTTACTGTATGTGAGGATCTTGTTTGTGGACTTAACACTATCATCCATCACTCCTTCAGCCCAAACTAACTCCTCTCTCTGTGTCCACCTCTATCTATCAGTGAATCACCAGCTTCCTGACAGACAGGCAGCAGCTAGTGAGGCTGGGAAAATACACATCCAGCACCCGCACCATCAGCACTGGAGCTCCTCAGGGCTGTGTTCTCTCCCCACTGCTCTTCTCTCTCTACACGAAAGAATGCATATCTAAAGACCCCTCTGTCAAACTCCTAAAGTTCGCAGACTACATCACGGCCTCATCCAGGACGGTGACGAGTCTGCTTACAGACAGGAGGTTAAGGAGCTGGCTGTCTGGTGCAGTCTTAACAACCTGGAGCTCAACACGTTCAAAACTGTGGAGATGATCGCGGACCCCCCTGCTACCCCCCCCCCCACATCATCATCATGAACAGCACTTCAGTGGAGTCATTCAGGTTCCTGGTCACCACCATCTCTCAGGACCTGAAGTGGGACAATCACATAGACTCATAGTGGAAAAGTGGAAGAAGTTCAACCTGACACAGCAGCTGCTGAAACGGTTTTAATCTGCTATCAGTGAATCCGTCCTCTGCACTTCAATAACTGTCTGGTTCAGCTCAGCTACAAAATCTGAACTCAGAAGACTACATCGGATAGACATCGGATAGTCCGGACTGCTGAGCGAATCATTGGTACAACTCTACCCACTCTCCAAGAACTATACTTGTCCAGAGTGAGTAAAAGAGCTGACAAAATCACTCTGGACCCCTCACATCCAGCACACTCCCTCTTTGAACTGTTGCCATCTGGTCGACGCTACAGAGCACTTAAATGTCTGTGTCACTACATTTGTCTTTCCCTTGACTTCCATCTGGAGCGGAAATGCAAACTCGTGTAAAGAGCTTTCACATTCTGCTACAATACGAAGCTCAAGTTTGATGAACTCTAACCCACGAGTTTGTATCACGTGAAACCATGTGATCAATAGAAGATCGATTCATCATGGCACAAATTAAAAGAACATACATTCAAAACTGCAGCGCCACAGGAATGTGGAGTAGATTGTATGTTTTTTTACGTTTGAAGTTAGTGAGGAAAGGGCATATAAAACTAAGTGGAACGCAGCCCAGAAACCTCCAAACAGGTGCGCTTATTTGTTTGTAACGCCAGTTTTGCTTTATATTATAAATAATCATCAATTCATCATCCACAAAAATCGTGGATATTATGCAAACATGAAAACACCAGATACACAAGCAGCGATGGAGACAATTCTAGTTTTTACAGTATTTTTATGTATGTACTGATTTCTTGGGGTCTCTTGTGTGTCAGATCTGGCAGATGATGTTTGGAGGCCGATATCTCATTTTGTTGATGGGGCTGTTTTCTATCTATACCGGAGCCATTTACAACGAGTGTTTCAGCCGGGGCCTCAACACTTTCTCCTCAGGATGGCACGTCCGGCCCAATGCAGAATACTACAACTGGACGTACGACACACACACACACACACACACACATCTATCCATCATAAGCCCAAAGACCTTGCATGTTCTGAAAGTCTCTGTCTGTGTGTAGAGAGGAGACTTTCAAAAGTTATCGGTATCTGTCGCTGGACCCCAATATCACAGGCGCTTTCACTGGTCCTTATCCTTTTGGCATTGATCCGGTAAGTCAGACAAAATACTGTGGAAAGGACATTGCAGTACCCTTCTCTATTATTTGTGCTGATAGTTTGACTTCAGAGTAATATTTCTTAATTGTGTTGGTATAAGAAATCTTGAACAACTAATTCTTTATCTCTCTCAGATTTGGGGTCTGGCCAATAATCATCTGACGTTCCTCAACAGCTATAAGATGAAAACTACATGTAAGTATGTTTTTCTTTGCTGTTCTTGAGGATTTCTTCATGTTTTCTGCAAATTGGTGTCTTTTTTTTGTTTGTTTCTTGAGGTGTATTTAGATCAGACAAGGTTATAATTGAATTTATAACAGTGGATTTATAATCCAATTTAATAATTTATTTTTGATTGTACTTACTGGTAATTATAATAATTTGCACCTCCATTGCTCCTTGGGCAAAATGTTAGTTTCATCTTGAGCTATTAGCACTTCTTTAGGTTATTGGCTGGGCTAATCAGAAGCCGTCCACAGTGACTTTTAAAAAGTATTTAAACTGCTTGGTCGCTGCTATAAGTTGGGAGAAGCAGACTAGTCACCAGAATAGATGGACGGCAGCGTGTAAGTGTTGTAATACTTGTTCGTAGACCCGTTGTTTTAAATTTACTTGCTGCTAGTAAGGAATACTTTGTTTCCTACCTATTTATATTCTGCATTTTCGTTGAAGTTTATATTTTTGATTGCACTTACTGATATTTATAATAATTTGCACCTCCATTGCTCCTTGGGCAAAATGTTAGTTTCATCTCGAGCTATTAGCCCTCCTTTAGGCTATTGGCAGGACTAATCAGAAGCCGGCCACAGCTGTTTTCACTCTAGTCTCTTAGACTGTGTATTTATTTGATGTCTGAGTGCTGATGGGGAAGTGTCTGCGGAAACGTTCAGCCTCCTTGTGTGAACACAGACGAGTGTAAAGACCAACGACTTTTTCCTGCGCGACTTTAACCGAGCAACGACACCAATCAACACTCTTTTATCATTTCTATCTTCCCTCACATGCTCTCCTTTGCTGTCCTCTATCCTTCGACCTCTATCATGTGTTTTCAAACCATTCCGGTTGTCTGGTTCAAACCATTCAACCACGCTCTAACATCACATGCAGACGGCAAAGTAATCCTGCTAACCTGCACCCTATCTCTACATCTTCTACTACACCTCTTTTCAACAAAGCAGACTTAATTTCTGCTTTTTCTTTACTATCCACACTCAGCTTCTTGGGCTTGACTGAGACCTGGATTCGTCCAGAAGTCTCAGCAACCCCAGCTGCCCTCTCTAACAATTTCTCTTTCTCTCACACCCCACGTCAAGTTGGCCAGGGTGGGGGCACTGGTCTGCTCATTTCAAACAATTGGAAATACTCAACCCGCTCTCCCCTATGCAATTGCAACTCATTTGAATATCATGTGATTACTGTAATAGCTCCTATAAAACTCCAGATTGTGGTAATTTACCGCCCCCCTGGCCAAATTCTAGCCCCCTTCCTAGAGGAGCTGGACGGGCTGATGTCCTTTTTCATGGAGGATGGCACTCCACTCTTAGTTTTTGGCGATTTCAACATTCATCTAGACAAGCCTTATGCTACAGACTTTCATTCACTCCTAGCTTCATTTGATCTCAATCACCTTACCATAATTGACACGAAATTGTACTGCGGATAACATTCTGGTACAACCACTACATACCTCTGACCATTTCTTCATTACATTTACATAATTTTGCTACCCGGGTGCCACCAACCCCCGTACCGGTTACTTTTAGATGAAACCTACACTCCCTTTCACCCTCACATCTATCTTCTATAGTGTCCTCCTCTCTTCCCTCACCTACCCATTTCTCATCTGGATGTGAATGCAGCTACTGACACTTTATGCTCTACCTTAACCTCTTGTCTTGACGACATTTGTCCTCTCTCCTCCAGGCCAGCACGGACTGCTCCTCCTAACCCCTGGTTATCTGATGTTCTTCGTGAACATCGGACCAGACTCCGAGTGGCAGAGAGAAAATGGCGCAAATCAAACGATCCGTCTTCAGTCATTGCTTTCATCTTTCTCTGCTGAAGTCCACACTGCCAAATCCTCACATTTCCACAACAAGATAAACAGCGCTCCAGATATGCGTAATCTCTTCAGAACATTTAATTCTCTCCTCTGTCACCACCTCCCACCACTTCTATAACAGCTGATGACTTTGCCACTTTTTTTCACAGACAAAACTAGAACAATCAATAGTCACCTCCACACACACACAGGACCAACAACCAACCAACCTTATCCACTGCTCAAACTCCCATCTTCTCCTTCTGTCTCCTCACTGAGGAGGAAGTATCCAAACTTCTCCTCTCCAGCCATCCTACAACATGTCCTTTAGACCCAATCCCCTCGCACCTTCTCCAAGCAATCTCTCCCGCACTCTTACCAGCATTCACACACATTATCAACACATCTCTCCTCACAGGCATCTTCCCCACTGCATTCAAGCAGGCTCGGGTTACCCCACTGCTCAAAAAAACTACATTAAACACTTCTCTTATAGAAAACTACAGACCTGTCTCTCTCCTTCCATTCATAGCCAAAACACTCGAACAAGTTGTCTTCAACCAGGTCTCATTTTTTCTTTCACAGAACAACAAACTGGACGCTAAACAGTCAGGTTTCAGGAGTGGCCATTCAACTGAGACTGCGCTACTCTCAGTCACTGAAGCCCTGCGAATTGCAAAAGCCGATTCCAAATCATCAGTCCTCATTCTGCTGGATCTGTCTGCCGCTTTTGACACTGTCAATCATCAGATCCTCTCTCATCACTGGATATCACTGGGATTCCACTTCGCTGGTTTAAATCATATCTCACTGGTCGGTCTTTCAGCGTGGCCTGGGGAGGGGAGGTATCCAGAGCACATCAATTGGTCACTGGGGTTCCTCAGGGATCAGTTCTTGGACCCCTCCTCTTCTCCACATACACTACATCACTGGGTCCCATCATACAGGCAAATAAACTTTTGAATATTTCAAAATTTACAATGTATCCCTTGTTTTTTATTTATGTGATGGCTTTTATAATCGTGGCATTAATCATTTGTCTTTTTCAAGAGGTTCATTACGTGCTCATACAATAATACATACTTAATATAGTCTGGAGGTAAACTTATTCGATCAGATTGTTTTTAATTGAAGCAAAACACAGATACAAAGGTAAAAATATAAACAGAAGACATACTCTGAAAATATAGCAAGTTAAAAAGTATATACATAAGGCTTTTTCCTTCGGCGTCGCACCATCAAGCTCTCGCTGGATCTGCTCCTCGGCTATAAACGAGAGGAACGTCTGTACTTCCTCAACAAACAATGAAACAGATAATTTGTGGTTGATGCAAAAAGGTGCGTTTGTTGAAACAAAAGCTGCGTCCGCTCCTTCGCTGGCTGTGCTGATTTAAATCTAGCGGGTCTATGGGTCTCATGTAGCAAGTTCATTGACGCAGTAATGACGATTCTCTCCGGCCAATCAGTGATCAGCAGAGTTTACACGTCACGTTTTGGTAACGGTACTGATCGCTTGGAACCTCGGCTGAGGTGGTACTAAAAAAGTACCAGGTACCAGGTACAGTACCCAGTGGAAAACCCTCCAAAAGTGAACCGTACCGAACCGTACCGTGCCGTACCATACAGTGGAAAAGCGCCATTTGATTAGGGTTAGAGCTAAACTCTGCAGGAGTGGGCCAGATTTGAGGATGTCTGATATAAAGCATGAGTGGGCTGGGATAAAGAAGCGATGATGTAGTAGTACCTCTTATATTTGTATTTTAACAATTTTATCTAAAAATATCAAAGTGAAATTTGATTTCTCAATTCATGACTCTTTTAAAAGAAGTAATTATTTTTGTGCAGTTCAAAATGACATTATGCCATGTGCTAAGGGCAGGAGAACAGAACATTTACTAGCCATAAATATTGTTTTCTTAACAAGTACTATTCTGTGCAGTACTTAACAAGTGTCTGTTTAATTTTTGTGTGAAATGTGACACATAAGGGGGCGATGACTCACTGAAATAGTTATCTTACTTGCGCTGCTGTCCTGTCGTTTTGTGGTTTTCTTTTGATATATATTTTCGTTATAAAGTGCATTCTGATTTTTAACATGTCCAAGAGCCGCTGTCATTGTGCATGAATACAGTGCGATGCATTCCACACAAATCAGATTATTTGCACAATCAACAGCACCATCGATTTGCATTGTCACATCATTCCGGTCCAGACATTTTCTACTTAAAACAAGCATAACAAATAATTGAATTACCATTTGAAACGTGTATCATTTAACCCCACTATGTATCCACTTGCTTGCTCTTTCCTCCTGCTGTGTAGACACTTCAAAGATATTAGCAGTGTATTTCTGGTGCTGATCCCGGAGCTGTGTTTCATGCTGTGTCTGTTTGGATACCTGATCTTCATGGTCATCTATAAGTGGGTGGTGTACGGCCCCATGACCTCCGACATCGCTCCCAGCATTCTCATCCACTTCATAGACATGTTCCTGTTTACTGAGAATAAGGACAACAAACCTCTCTATACGGGACAGGTGTGTAACTGTTATGATGTCATCTTTGTGTTAGCATCAAAAAGCAGACATTTGACTTCCATAATTACTGTTTTCCACTTCATGGTTTGTTGAGGACTGAAAATGGTGATATAACAGACTGCTGTGTTTATGATTAGTCTCAATGTGGTTTATTAAACAGAAGCTAGACCTGGATATGACAGATATGCAGCACTTTAACAAACCAGTTTCCTCAAGTTTCCAGTTCTCCCCCAAGCATTATTAAAGGGGTCATGACATGGATTTATTTTTTATTTTACTTCTCAGTAATCAGCCACTGTTGTTATGATTGGCTAACATCACTGCATAGGAAACACTATCAACACCCCTCACTATGTCTCTGTAAACTCATGACATTGTGCCTCAATTGCAAAACCAAATGCTCCGACCAATCCTCTGATACGATCCGAGGTGCCATTAAAAATAAACTATCCACTTGTTCCTTACGCTGTGATCTTTCTGAGCTGTTCAAACCAAACGCGTCAAAGCAAACGCTCTTTCACTCCACTTGTCCTGACGACAGACTTAAAGGGTCAGTTCACCCAAAAATGACGATTCTGTCATTAATTGCTCTCCCTCATGTCGCTCCAAACCTGTAAAACCTTCGTTCATCTTCAGAACACAAATTAAGATATTTTTTATGAAATCTTAAAGCTTTCTGACCCTCCATAGACAGCAATGTAATTAACACGATCAAGGTCCAGAACCGTAGCACGGACATCTGTAAAATAGTCCATGTGACATCAGTTGTTCAAACGTAATTTTTCGAAGCTACGAGAATACTTTTTGTGTGCAAAAGAAAACATTAATTTATAAGCTTGTGGACTGTGTCAGAAAGTGAACGTGTCTATATACTGTATCCAGTTTAGACAAGATAGAGGCAGTGGTTGTAATTTCTATTAGCTTTTGACGCGGTGCTTACATTCAGTGTGATCAAGTGTCAGCCGTTAGCGACTGAACGCCAGTGGGCGGGGCCTATGGTGAGAAGATTACTATTCGTCGATGTCTTTACTCAGGAGGTGGTGTTTATGCAGATGTTTGTGCCCGAGTGACGTCATCTTGCACCTCAGATACAAACGAGCTTGATTTAAATAAATGTTTATAATGACGAGGGTGTTTTAAGCTATGAAACTTGCAGGATGTTTTAATATTTCAAAGACCTCGTATATGCCAAAAGATCAATGCAAATTTGATTTCTCATGTCATGACCCCTTTAATCAGACTCGTCCGGTCTCGTTGTATCTGTAGACTATCGTGCAGAAGGTGCTGGTGATTGTGGCTGTGCTGTCTGTTCCTGTGCTGCTGCTGGGGAAGCCAATACAAGAATACATCACACACAAGAGGAAGAGAACTCCACTTTCTGTGAGCAACCCTTCTGAATTCATCTACTTCAGTGTTTGTGTGTGTTTGTGTAACCATGCTCTCATCTTCTGTAGGGAGACAGACGTCCTTTGCTAGCAGAAAACGGCTCTATAAATGCACACCAGGGAGAGGTGGATGCAAGAGGAGGAGGAGAAGAGGAGGTAAGAGGGAAATAGGGGAAAGTAGACAGGTGAGGTGTGTGTGTGTGTGTGTGTGTGTGTGTGTGTGTGTGTGTGTGTGTGTGTGTGTGTGTGTGTGTATATATAAAAGCAGCTTGCATTGCATTCAATCAAGGTACATATTTGATCTGTTCTTGCCTTGGGAATCAAACCCATGACCTTGCCATTGCTAGCATGCTGTACTATTCCAGGTCTTCTGAACACTTTCTTGGATTTGTAATTTTTATGATATCTTCTTCATCTTTCCATCTGCCCTGGTCTGTTAGGAGTTTGATGCAGCGGACGTGTTCATGCATCAGGCCATTCACACCATCGAGTATTGTCTGGGCTGCATCTCTAACACGGCCTCGTACCTGAGGCTCTGGGCCCTCAGCCTGGCTCACGCTCGTAAGTGCTCTCGTGTGTTTCACTGCTGCCGTCGTTACTGAGGAGGAGCATCTGGTCATGCTGTGTGTGTGTGTGTGTGTTTCAGAGTTATCTGAGGTGCTGTGGTTAATGGTGATGCGGATCTCCTTCCAGCAGCTCAGTTATGTGGGTTCTGTTATCATGGTGTTTATATTTGCTGCCTTCGCTGTGCTAACCGTATCGATCCTGCTCGTCATGGAAGGCCTGTCCGCTTTCCTCCACGCACTTCGACTTCACTGGTGAGAGAAACATGTGCTCAACATCCCGCTGAGTCTTAAACTAGGCTGCAATATAACCCCTTGCTTGTGTATATTATCATATATACCCAAATTATGTAGACCTATTTAAGATTCATGTACTAGAATTTCATAAACATTGTCCATTAATCTGGATCACACAGTTTTAACATGATTAAAATGTAATGCATGTTTGTCAGTCATATATGACCCTGAACCACAAAACCAGTCATAAGTCAGTTTATTTAAATTTAGATTTATACATCATCTGAAATCTGGATAAATAATCTTTCCATTGATGTATGTTTTGTTAGGACAATATTTGGGTGAGAAATAAATATTAGAATATCTAGAATCTGAGGGTGAAAAAAATCTAAATATTGAGAAAATCACCATTAAAGTTGTCCGAATGAAGTCTTTAGCAATGCATATTAATAATCAAAAGTTAAATATTGATACATTTATGGTAAGAAATTTACAAAATATCTTAATGGAACATGATCTTTACTTAATATCCAAATGTGTTTTGGCATAAAAGAAAAATCTATAATTTTGACTCATATAATGTATTATTGATAACTGAAGACTGGTTTTGTGGTCCAGGGTCTCACGTGTAAAAGGATTAGAGGTCTGCACGGGCTCAAAACTGAAGCCCGAACCCGGCCCGTACCCGAGATCGTCTGACCCAACCCGACCCGACCCGACCCGAGCCGACCCGAGCGGCACAGTTAAATTTAGAGCCCGAACCCGACCCGAAATCACCCCCCCGCCCCACAACGAATAACAAAAAAGGAAAAAGGTTGCATTTCACGATTGCATGCAAAGAAACAGATTAATCAAGGCTCTGCCATTTCACAAACATTTACCAGTTATGAAAGTTTGTGAACATCAGTTGCAGCGGTCGCATACATTCTGCCGAGTTTATGAATTTTGTATGGACAAGATGATGACCGTGCAAATTATGGTCATTTTTTGTCAGTTAAGGCTCGTTAGCATTCTGTCTACTTTAAATCAGACATAAGATCTTAAATAAGATTGTATTTATTTGAATGAATTAATCATTTATTTGAGAGAGAGAGAGAGAGAGAGAGAGAGAGAGAGAGAGAGAGAGACCGACCGAGCGAGCGAGAGACCGAGGAAAGTTGCGCGTGCATGTGAACCTGCTTCTGCGCATGTCTCTCTATAAGCAATGAGGCTTAGTTACTTCAAAAACAGCGATTTTGCCGCCTCATTGCAGATAAATATAATGTTGTGACTTGCGAGTCAGTAGCCTGTCGAAGCTATTTTACTAATAAAAGTTTCCGTGCTGTTTGTGCGCGATCTCTGATATGTGTGTGCGTGCGTCTATGAAAGCAGCGAAAGCCTCTGCATATAGTTTTGGTTTAGCTACTGTTGGACTTCAAATTGTCCTGCGTGTTCAAAAATAGAAGGAGGCTTCAAAAGTCAAAGTATTGAAATTTATTGATCAGAACAGCGCAGCGCGCTGGGTTGTCTCTCAGACCAACGTCTCACAGAGAAACAACACCAGGGCAATATTTCACAACATATTTATAGATATTGTGTCGACTTGTGTCATTTTCTCGTTGGCCGCCAGAACCGTCCAACCAGCATCTCCTTCTTTGTTCTCCAGCTCCTTGGTACAGAATGTTCTCACAGTGTGTACTTCTTTGTTTTCTATGTGCTTGTAAAATCACCCCTCTGTGATTTTAGTTCAGTTCACATCAGTTACAGCTCATAGCATTATACTCCCAGCAAGCACTGTAATTAAACTTTAATAAACAATCCCATAAAAATCATCACATATTGATTATATTCATAGTATAATATAACTACTATGAGTTAGAAAAATGTAAATCCCTCAATCCCTCTCTTGACCTCTGAAAGAGGTCACACATCATTTTCCTCATCATCATCACCATATTGAGTAAATAACATACTATAAAAGAAAAAACAACACAACATATCCCCCCTATGAGACTTTACTAAGTCTCACCACTAATATCCCTTACCCAGAGTGCAACATCACAAGTCCACCCGTCCTTCTATCCTTCTATGAACCAATAAAGGTCCTCCATCATCTTTTCTCTTAACAAATGGCTTTTTCATGTTATTGCACTCCAGAGGAAGTCAGATCCAAACATCTCCTCTCACCATTGACTAGAGAAGAGTAAAAGAATCTACTTCCCTACCTATACATTCTTGGGGGTTAATGAACACTCAAAATAAATCAGCAATGTGTTTTTAAAGCATGTGCATGTCTTTTAGCCTTGCCCATGGTTGTCATGGTTATGTAGAGTACATGAATGATTAGTCAAATGATTATACTTATCAAATATCAAGATTAGAAAAAAACAAAGTAATATAATGCAATATATTATGCACTGGTCTATCCCACGCTGCCAGAGGAACTCCAAACATTTCCGGTAGCTTGGAGCGCTATCTGGTGATGTTGTCCTTCGTTGCCAGGCAGCTTCAATGCCCTTCAGCTCTATCTGGTGTTGGAGTAGATGGTGGGTTTTTAAACCTCCAGTTGAATCTACTCATGCTGCTAAGCACTGAGATGCTCGTCGGTCCTTTCTTCTTTTCATATTTTCCAGTGATAATTCTCCAGTGTTAAAAGAAATAAACTACATACTGATAATGAAGGTTAAATGATGAATACTTGCAAATAAGTAGTAGGCATACAGTCTTTTCTTATCGTCCCCTTTTCTGGTTGCATTGCCTCGTAACACGGACACTGACCTGCTTAAAACCTTCAACGTTTTCTTTCTTTGCAAAAACAGTTACATTTCACATTTGATGTATATAGGAGATTAAAATGCTCTTTAGAAATAAATGATTTCAGAATGAAAGATAAAGATTTCAAAACAAATAACTTCAGGAAGGGGTATATGCCAAAATAAAATACATAAAACCATCTAACTTCCTTCCTAACAAAAGTTACAATACAAGGTAAAAATAATAAATGAAAATAAAAGGCACCCCTTCCCTACCACTCGGTCAAGGATGTTTTACACAAATTCATCCAGTTCATCCAGTCCAGGTCCCGGTCCCACTGTATACATGTTGGTGCATCCAACATCAATTCCAGTTGGTCTCACTGACACATTAATCATCTGTTTGGCTGTAGCACTGGCCAGCATTGATCTCCTCTCTCAGGTTTTTCAGTTTCCCCATTGCTTTGTGACAGGTGGGCACCCGTATTCTTCACACTCACGTTCAAATTCAGACATTTTTAATAATATACACAATGCACTTTAATAATCTGACACTCTAGATTCACCAACTGCTGTAGGATTATAAAACCCTTCAGTCTTCTCAAAAAATGATTAAGTAGAAACAGAAAGAATTAGCAACAGAAAGAAATGATTACAAATAAATGCACTCACTCACACAGTCAAAAAGCCCCCACCTTTTTTACTCTCTCTGCCTCTACAGCTCAAGCAGCCCCCACCTTTTTCTCTCTCTGTCTCACACACAAACACACAGCTCAAGCGAGAAAGACACAAATAGGTCTTGTTCCCTTTTTCTTTAAATGTACAATCAAACAGTTTTATCTTTTATCAACAAATCACAAAAACAACATTTCATTCAACAGATGCAAAATAATAACCCAACACCACAAATAAAACGACTACAGCAATTTACACAGCAATTCCATATGGCAAAAATATACAACAATAATGATCATTCAATTCTTAGGCACATCACTCAAATTATGTCACTCGGAAACCCTCTGCAGTCTAATACCACTTGGAAATCCTCCGCAATCTTTTATCCTTTTTATGTCACTCGGGTAATTTTTGACAGCCTATTTGTCATAAAGAACCCTCTGCAACTTTAATCTCTGTCACTCGGAAACCCTCCGCAACCTAGTGTCACTTGGGAGCCCTCCGCAACTTTAACCTTTCGTCACTCGGAAACCCTCCGCAACCTAGTGTCACTTGGGAGCCCTCCGCAACTTTAACCTTTCGTCACTCGGAAACCCTCCGCAACCTAGTGTCACTTGGGAGCCCTCCGCAACTTTAACCTTTCGTCACTCGGAAACCCTCCGCAACCTAGTGTCACTTGGGAGCCCTCCGCAACTTTAACCTTTCGTCACTCGGAAACCCTCCGCAACCTAGTGTCACTTGGGAGCCCTCCGCAACTTTAACCTTTCATCACTCGGAAACCCTCCGCAACCTAGTGTCACTTGGGAGCCCTCCGCAACTAACTTCTGATCAATATATATCAATACCTCACTTTATTTTTAAATGGAACAGAATACAATTCAAATTCAACACATAAATTTAGAATGTCCAATTGCAGAATTTGGATTTAACAGGTTTCTGCTTACCTTATTTTAATCGGTGCACCGTGTGTTGAACTCAAATGCGTTCCGTCCCGGAATTGGCCCTCAAGGAATTGGCCCTCAACGGCCCCTTAGGTCTACAGCCTTGTCTTCTATCACGTCGCGGGGTCACCAAATTGTTGGACTTCAAATTGTCCTGCGTGTTCAAAAATAGAAGGAGGCTTCAAAAGTCAAAGTATTGAAATTTATTGATCAGAACAGCGCAGCGCGCTGGGTTGTCTCTCAGACCAACGTCTCACAGAGAAACAACACCAGGGCAATATTTCACAACATATTTATAGATATTGTGTCGACTTGTGTCATTTTCTCGTTGGCCGCCAGAACCGTCCAACCAGCATCTCCTTCTTTGTTCTCCAGCTCCTTGGTACAGAATGTTCTCACAGTGTGTACTTCTTTGTTTTCTATGTGCTTGTAGCTTCTTCAAACTACCCCTCTGTGATTTTAGTTCAGTTCACATCAGTTACAGCTCATAGCATTATACTCCCAGCAAGCACTGTAATTAAACTTTAATAAACAATCCCATAAAAATCATCACATATTGATTATATTCATAGTATAATATAACTACTATGAGTTAGAAAAATGTAAATCCCTCACTACAAACCGAACCCGACCCGAGCCCGAAGCTATCCATTAAACATTAACCCGAAACCCGAAAGTATTTTGGGACCCACGGGTTCGGGTCGGGTAGCAGACCTCTAAAAAGGATTGGGTAAGAAATGGCTGGTATTTCTGGAATAATACTAATAAAAACACATTTGTTGATTCAAAACTATTTGAATAAATGCATTTTGAAAATATAATTTTATATACGTGGACATTTTTACTGATGTACTAAAAGCCTTTTTATCTTGATAAAGTATAAATCGGATGACAGAAGGCATGTATCAGATTGTGTACGGCATGTATCAGATTGTGTACGGCATGTATCAGTTTGTGTACCGCATGTATCAGATTGTGTACGGCATGTATCAGATTGTGTACGGCATGTATCAGATTGTGTACGGCATGTATCAGATTGTGTACGGCATGTATCAGTTTGTGTACCGCATGTATCAGATTGTGTACCGCATGTATAAGATTGTGTACCGCATGTATCAGATTGTGTACCGCATGTATCAGATTGTGTACAGCATGTTTTGATGATTATAGGTCTTAGATATTTGCTCATCAAACATGATACAGTAGGACTCATCATACTGTACTTTTATTCTCAGGTTTCTGACTTCTCTCTCTCTTTGTGTCTCAGGGTGGAGTTTCAGAATAAATTCTACAGTGGAACAGGCTACAAACTCACTCCGTTTGCCTTCACGTCAGAAATCGGAGCTTTCTCTCTAAAGTGACCCATGCACCTCCTCTAGACTAGCAGTCACGGGACAGAGAAGAATCATGAAATTATTTGTTTTTATTATTTCATGGATTTATATTTTAGCTTGAGTGCCGCTGGACCTGAGAAATCAAACATGAAAGATGTTTTAGTGCCCTATTATGCATCCACATTCATATCTATGACACTATGCAACATTATCTGTGAAACTATATCTGAGTACATGACACACATCTGATAATGAGTCTTTTAGTTGAATGAACATGATTTTTTAATTGAAGTCTTGAATCCACATAAAATAAAGGTATTTTAACTAATGCTGCATAATCAGGTGTATCACGACGACAGCCGTCTAATTATTTAATGCTGCAAGTACAAACCAATTATGAACTAATTTGGCAATCAATCACAAGAATATGTAGACTTTAAATTAAAGAAAGCTTGTTTTCTCACAATGACCTCCCAACATAAAACTCAAATCAGTTTTGAAAGAGTTTGCTAATTTTCAGCTTGTTAATCAATATCTTGAAATGTTCTGATTTACAGCATTTTTCAAAGGGAATAATCTTTCGTCCATGTCTTCTTTTATTGTTGCGTTTCTATTATCACAATGAAACGTTGTTTTAATTATGGAGCTGATGTCAAGCCTCACAGTTGTACTTGATGATCAGTAAAGACCAAAGCCTTTCCATACTGAATAAACCATGTTTGCCTGAGTCTGGTGTATTCACTCGGATTGCAGAAATATCATATTTTACACAGAAGAGTGAGCAATTGTGCACATTATAATATTATTATTTTATTGCATGACAAGAACAGTAACATAACATATATAGAGGATCAGTGTGTTCAACTGATTATTCATAATAGTATCAAAGGAAATGAAAGAACTGAACTGAACAGATCTCTGTGCAGCTGGATCCTGGACTTCCTGACAGGCAGAAGTCAGGTGGTCAGAATGGGCAACAACACATCATCTCCCCTGATCCTCAACACTGGTGCACCGCAGGGTTGCGTCCTCAGCCCACTCCTGTACTCCCTGTACACACACGACTGTACAGCTACACACAGCTCCAATGTCATCGTCAAATTTGCTGATGACACAACGGTGATAGGCCTGATCACCGACAACGATGAGACGGCCTACAGAGAGGAGGTGAGTACCCTGACTAAATGGTGTCAGGAGAACCACCTCTCACTCAACATCGACAAGACCAAGGAGCTGGTGGTGAATTACAGGAGACAGAGCACAGAACACACACCCATCACCATCGACAAGACACCTGTGGAGCGGGTGAGCAGCTTTAAGTTCCTCGGCGTTCACATCACCGAGGATCTCACATGGTCATGCTCACACAGATGCAGTGCTGAAGAAGGCACATCAGCGTCTCTTCTTCCTGAGACGGCTGAGGAAGTTTGGAACGAGCCCCAGAATCCTCAGGTCCTTCTACACCTGCACTGTGGAGAGCATCCTGACCGGCTGTATCACCGCCTGGTTTGGAAACAGCACCGCTGGCAACCGCAGGGCTCTGCAAAGGGTCGTGCGAACTGCCCGCCACATTGTTGGAGGTGAGCTTCCCTCTCTCCAGGACATCTACACCAGGCGGTGTACAAGGAAAGCCCGGAGGATTATCAAAGACTCCAGCCACCCGTCCCACAGACTGCTCTCTCTGCTGCCCTCAGGGCGACGTTTCCGCAGCATCCGATCCCGCACTAGCCGACTGAGGGACAGCTTTTTCCCTCAGGCTATCAGGCTAATGAACAGTCACAAATAACTCACCTACATCACACTCCCACTCACACAACATGCCATGCACTGCACTTTAACACCGTTCAACTGGACTACACGCACACACTACACTAGTCACAACCTGTCCGCTATCACTGGACACCATACAATGCACATCCACGACACTGCATATGCATAATCTGTTGCACCTTTGCACATCTATCTGCTGCTCAACCAACCAATCTGCTGTTAATTTATAATCTGTTGCACCTCACATTATTACTATGCATAGACTACATTATGTATAGATACTGTACATAATGCAGATGTGCCCATACGGTGTATAATGTGTCGTTGATAATTAAGTATGTCTTTATAGTACACTATGTGTACTGAGTATATGTATGTGTATTTTGCACATTGTCTTCTGTACAGTCTGCAAATATGTACTGTCCATATGTAAATTGTTGTTGTTTTTTTTTTTGCACTGTCTGTCCATATGTAAATTGCTGTTGCTTTTTTGCACTGTCTGTCCATATGTAAATTGTCTGTTTTTTTTTTTTTTTGCACTGTCTGTCCATATGTAAATTGTCTGTTGTTTTTCTGCACTGTCTGGAGCACGCTCATAAGAATTTCACTCACCAAGGCACTTGTGCTGTGGTGATGTGACAATAAAAGTGATTTGATTTGATTTGATTTGATTTGATTAGAAAGAGAAAACTTATGAAGGAAATAAGAAATTTCCCAAATAAAATAATTCAAAAATTCTGGAGTTTTTATTTCTTAGATCTTTTAAGGCTTCAAATAATGTAATGTTAGGTTTATTATTTCTCCATTTTTGTTTGTTTATATGGCATTTTTACATCATTATTAAATAATTACCAACTATTGCTCCAAACTCTTATTTTTATACAACAAACCTATATCTATACCAGAGAGTCAAATCTTTAATTTTGTAAATTGAAATATTACACATTCAATTTCAATCCAAAACATTTGTGTGGAGACACATTCATAAAATGTGTGTTTTAATGATTCTTTCTTTAAGTTACAAAAGAAGCATGTAGTCTCCGAGCCTCTAAAAACTTCTGCGACTACTAATCTCACTGCGTAAATCAAATGAATAACTTTATAAATACCTTCTTTAACTTTATTGGTGAACTCAGTTTTTAGGTAAACTCAGATCTCTTTCCATTCAGTCTGATTATAATGAATCACAAGAAGGTGTGCATGATGGGCATCAGTTCCCTGCGCTGACCTGCACTCATCCTTCCACCAATGATAGATTTGGATAGTTTTGGTACCAAAAGCACAATGATACACAATTCAGCAATATGAATGAATTTAGGGAATATTTTGATCTATATGAGTTTGATTAGTAAAGTTGTGTAGACGAGCAGACCTCCAGGAAATACTGGCTGTGTCTGAAATCTATATCTGTACTATCAGGTAATGATTTTACACACAAAATTACCTCACATGATTTCAGACAAACCATATAAAGGTTTAATGATCTACAACAAAACAGAGCTTTTGTGGTAATGAAGCAAATGCTTAATTACCACAATATCGATTTCTCACTTGAAACATGCTAAAACAATGTATAACAGTGTAAGACGCTTTGGATAAAAGCGTCTGCTAAATGCATAAATGTAAACGTAAATATAAATGACATCAAAAGTGGAAAACAAATGTCAAAAATGTACATTGACACAAACTGATCTATTCATGCATTGCATGCTGGGAACCTTTATAGTACACATGCACTGTAGAAACACAGTATGATGCTGTTTGTTTACAATATATTTCTGAGAGTGCAGTTTGATACAAGAGAAGTCCTGCTGTGAAATTACTGTGAAAGTAATGTAATTATTAATATACTGTAATTTCACACAGTGTAGGATTGTGGGATATCAAAGGCAGTGAAGGATACATCCATGCTACCTTAAAGAAATCGATCAGATGAAGGTGTCTCAGTACACGATGTGACACGATCACTGGACTCGAACATGTTTCCTTTCTATCTTTATATGCTGCATTCTTCAGCTTGATGCAGCCTAACATCCCCCTAAACACTCTTAACACATAAAGATCGTGAAGAGTTTGTGCAGAGATCAACTCCTGTAATTAAAGTTATAATAATCACTGCATCATTACAGACAGGTGTGTTTGATCTGATTCTGTAATAATCTACTCAGTTATCACTCCTCTACACTACAATCACATTCATATTTGAGTGTAACACCAAACAAAATCAATCAAATCCAAAAATCAATCAAGATCCAATCAACAACGGCTGAATAGAACCAAAACCGGCCCTACATTTGTTCTTTTTCGTTAATACAAGGAAAAAAATGTAGGGTCGGTCAATATACATAAACAAATATATAAAATCTGTTGCTTCTTCAATTTATTGTTTTCATTAAAACTGTAAAAACATAATTTCATAGATATTCAGATTAAATTGTTTAATATCCATTAGTTACCCTAATATATAAATCCATAAGACATGTGAAAAATGTTTTGGAGTATACCTTGAACAACAGTTTGAGTAGATGTTTTATCGATGAATGAGACCCTTCTCCTTTGATTACAGTGTTACTATTGAACCAAGAAATGCAAAACAATTAAAACAATAAATTATTGTACCTTAATTGATCTAAAAGCAGAATGAGATTTAACTGTGATTTTCTGTCGTTACAACAGTTTAACTGGTAAGATACTGAGAGGGGAAGCTGTGCAGTGATTATACAGGAATGGAAAGACAGTCTCTGTGAAGGTTGTTGTGAATGAACACAGACAGATGTTAGTTAGAGGATCAGAGAAGGACACTTTTCCTCTTTCACAGTCCAGCTGAACTCTCACACGCTGCAGCTGCTCTTTAACTGTCAAGAGAGTGAAGGGTTTCTCTGGGGATTTTGAGCTGTATTTGCTGTTCATGTACCGCACAAGCCAGACATTAGTGTTAAAGAAAACCTCCCCTTTCCTTTGGTTTGATGCTGTGGTTATTCCAAGAATCCAGTTTGTATTGACTACAACCTCCACATCCCAGCAGTGTGCTCCTGAATTAAAGCCCTCAGAACCCAGAACACATGCATACATGTCAAACCTCTCTGGATTACCAGGAAGATTTTGAACTACATCACTGTAGGACACACTGGTCAGTTCAGCAGAGAGTGTGAGGCGACGAGCTGCTGTGTTTGGATCTAGAGTCAACGGAGCTGCAAAGAGAATACAATCAGATTAGACAATAAAATATTATGTATATTAGAAATACAAACCTAATACATAAAGTTACACCATGAGGAATAGACTGTGCTTTGTAGTCATCATGCATTTGCTGTATGATCGTATGAAATATGATAGTAAGATGGTATAGTTCAAATTCACTACAACTTCATGGTACTCTAAGTGATTATTAGATGTACAAAGTGTATAAAGTGATTTTACATCTGCTGGAGACTCACTGTGTTTGAGAGTCTCCTGCATCTTCTTCCAGACTCTGAACCGCAGGTTACTCAAGTAATGTGGCACATGAATCAAAGCTCCAGAACTCATCTGTGGATCCGGCCGAGAGATCTGGACTCTGGAAGAACATTCAGGATCAGAACTGCAGAGGATTTGAGTTCAGATCCACCGAGAGAAGAAGCACCAGCAGCTCAACTTACCTTTCCATCATGATGCTGAAGTCCTGGAAAATACAGAGTTTGAAAGACATTTTAATATCTTATCAAATGCTCATAACAGTTTATAGTCTCAATACTAATGAGTGTCTATACACATTTGATCATTGATTATGTAATTGACATGTTTTGTTCACAATCAATGAAGCTGAATTCAGTCGTCACCTTCAGAAAGCAGACGTCACTGGCTTTCATCATCTCCTCCGTGTCTTTGATTATGTGTGAAAGAGCTGAGATGTGTCTGTTCATCTCCTCCAGCTTATCCTTCATCATCTGCTGCTTCTGCTCCTCTTCCTCTCTCAGTGCAGTGATTGTAGCTTCTTCTTCATCTCTGAGAAACTGATGAAGCGTCTCAAACTCCTCTTTAATCTGACGCTCTGTGTGCTCAGCTTGAGACTGAAATCACATCACATTCACTTCAGTCAGCTCTGCTTTAACACTCACTCCTCTAATGTCCATCATACACTCTTTACTCCATGTCCTCACCTTGATGTGTTTCACTGTTTTATCACACTCTGCTTTCATTTCTTCTGCATGTTTGAGCTTGTCTTGTAAAGGTTTCAGTGCTGTATTCAGCTCCTCCTACAAGTTAAAATAGAAATATGTTAAATTAACTAAGAGGTTTAGTATGTTTTTATAGGTATTGTTAATATGTTGTATGGTCATATGGTCAAACAGTCCCATTTGTGCCTAAAATTTGCAGGACATATATTTTTTAATTATTAACTTGTAAAGAATAAACATAGTAATAGTAATAGAAATAGTAATAAAAATATTACTAGCAAAGCACTGCTTATCATATGAACTGAAAGAGGTTTTCTGATCATACCTTGTGAGATGAAAGCACTTCTCTGATGGGTCTGAATGTGTGATTAACATGTTTCTCTGAGTCTCTGCACACTAAACACACCGGCTGTTTGTCCTCCAGACAGAAGAGTTTGAGTTTCTCACTGTGTAAACTGCAGATCTCCTCAGATCCTGATGAACATCTCTCATTTCTCTCCTTTATCAGTGAATCACACAGGTTTTTTAACACTAGATTACGTGGCGGCTCTTCTCTTGAGGATCTTCTCCTGCAGACGGGACACTCCTGAGTATTCCTGGTCTTCCAGAACTGTTGAAGACACTCTTTACAAATACTGTGACTACAGGACAGAAGAACAGGATCCTTGAAGATTTCACAGCACACGGGACAAGAAAGCTCTTCCATAGATTTGGAATCCATTTCCTCTTCTTCTGAAACAATCTACAATTTACTTTCACTTTCTGAACGTTGCTTTAATAAGTAAATAACAATTACAATCAAAATCTATTCTGTTCAATACACTTCTCCAAAATCCTCATTTATGTCCTCCTCTGATCTCCACAACACTGACTCTTTAGCTCTTTTTACTCTTTATGTAAAGCAGAAATCATAAGACTAGTCACTTCCTGGTAGAGTGAAGGTTAAAGATAAAGAAGGGAGGAGTTTCTGATGTTTTTTCAGCTTCTGAACAGAGACTAAATGTAGTTTGACTTTATTTGTGCTTTCATCCACCGGACTCAATAAACTGAGAATCAATCTACCCTGCTGAAAAACAAACCATAGAAACCTTTACAGAATGTGTAATGGTTTTACTGGTTATAATGACAATTGTATTGGTTTTAATGGATACCGTAATGGTGTCTGTTGGTCTCTACTGGTAATTAGTCACCTTCGGTTGGTGTCTTGATAAAACCATTAAATCCTAATGGAATATGTCCCAAAACACACTACAGAAAACCATTTTTTTTAAATGATTTTAATGGTTAAAAGTTGATGGTTTTTAATATTTGTAATGGTAGTTGTAGTGAAAAGTCAAGTCAAGTCACCTTTATTTATATAGCGCTTTTAACAATACAAATTGTAACAAAGCACTGCACAATATCAAAATAGGCAAATTGTGTCAATAATGTAAAATGACAGGATTTAACACTCAATTTTCAGCTGAATGCATTTCATTATTGAATTTAGTAATGGCATTGTCCAGCTTAGTTCAGTTTAAATAATATCTGTGCAATCAAGTCGATGATTGTGCTGGAAATGACGTGTCCCCAACTAAGCAAGCCAGAGGCGACAGCAGCAGGAACGAAAACGCCATCGGTGACAGAACGGAGAAAAAACCTTGGGAGAAACCAGGCTCAGTCGGGGGGGCAGTTCCCCTCTGGCCAGACGAATCAGTAGTTTGTTCCAACTGCAGCAGAGTCAGAGTGTAAGGGCTCCACTGGTTCCAGTGGTCTTTTCCCGATGGATGTCTAGGTGACGAGGTCCTCACAGGGGATCTGTCTCTGGGGCTCATCTAGGTGTCCTAGACTCTAGACGCTGACGGTCAGGGCTGTAGCTCTTTTTACTCTTTATGTAAAGCAGAAATCACAAGACTAGTCACTTCCTGGTAGGGTGAAGGTTAAAGATAAAGAAGGGAGGAGTTTCTGATGTTTTTTTGAGCTTCTGAACAGAGACTGAATGTAGTTTAACTTTATTTGTGCTTTCATCCACCGGACTCAATAAACAGATAATCAAACTACCCTGCTGAAAAACAAAGAATAGAAACCCAGCCCTAGCGCAAAGGCATAAAAACATATGTGTGTCTGAGGGAATTAGCCATTTTAAAAATTAATTTGGATTATAATGAGCACATCACATCGCTGCAGCAAGATTAATCTTTAATGAGCCGAAAAGAACGCACGTCACACCTCTGTTCATTAATTTGCACTGGCTACCAATAGCTGCTCGCATTAAATTCAAGGCACTAATGTTTTCCTACAGAACCACCTCTTGCTCTGCATCTCTTTACCTAAATTCATTACTTCAGACCTATGTGCCCTCTAGAAGCTTGTGTTCCTCAAGTGAACGACGCATTACTGTACCATCCCAAAGAAACAAAATCACTTTCACAGACTTTTTCATTAACTGTTCCCATCTGGTGGAACGACCTGCCCAACTCAATCCCAGCAGCTGAATCCTTACCTATCTTCAAGAAACACATCTCTTCAATCTTTATTTGACCCTCTAACTCTAGCACTCTCTATTCTAATTTTATTTGATCTAATCTGTCTTCTTTTTATTTAAAAAACACACAAATATTTGACCCTCTATCAATTGCATATTTATTCTCTAACTGCTAGCTTTTCTTGTAAAACTAACACTAGGTTTCTTTTTTCTATATTCTATATACTCGTTTTCTTAATAAAAACCTTCCTACATGTACTGCGTTCGGCTAGCCAGGACTTGTAATAGCACTTGCATGTTGTTGCTCCTTTGTTGGTTTTGATTGCTTCTATAATGTCCTGATTTGTAAGTCACTTTGGATAAAAGCGTCTGCTAAATGACTAAATCTAAATGTAATGTAAATGTAAACAACAACTAGTAGTTTTATGTTTCTAATATTCCACCAGAAACAGTTTCAATGAAACACCAGGGGAAGGGAATTATTTATAAATCAAATATTTATAAATATTCTATATTTTCTATATATATTCTATATATATAGAATATTCTATATTCTATAAATATTCTATCAATATAAATCAATCGATATGAATCTGTCATTCTTAACATTGACTCTTGTGTTCAGAACTGATTCAAATGCAACTGGCTTTTTAAAAACAACAACAACAACAATAACATCAGGGCATTGTCAGTGTATTTTAAGACCCTTTTTTGTAAATGCAATAATAATTGAACATATCATAATAAAAATTATAATTAAAAGATTGACAAATGTAGTGTTTGATGCGACAGTCCTTCATTGGGGTTTTATGGCAGAATGCATCCGAGATTCATCGGTTTATTTTGACTTTTAATTTTGACAATGGCAATAATGTAATTCTTTTTATATAAAATATATTTATTATCTGTAATTTTCCCTCCATTAATACTTAACTGAAGGGTATAGACTCAGAAGATATATTGCCGGACAAAAGCTGAATAAGGCCATTGGGAATGACATCAGATACTGCTGTAAACATTTTAGCATTTACAGGGATATTATAATAATTAATACAGCTATTAAAGAGATGTACATTTTTCTTGAACAACTGTTTCACCAAGATAACATCATTATTATACCAGTTTCTGTAAAACAAGGACTTAAATGTAAAATATTTGTTGAGTTGTGTGGAGAAAGTTACGCTTAAAGATGAGCATCCATAATAATAATAATAAAAAATGTATGAAAAGAAGACAGCTTTATCAGAACATTATTTACATCAAAATTACACCTAAAAAAATTAAAATAAAAATACAACGTATCAAAAATTAACTCAGGGATGATATTCCAAATGTTGCCTTTAGACTGCAGGTGGTTCTTTATCAATTTCTTAAATACACAATTTAATCTTAATATTAAAGTCAAGTACATTAAGACCAGCATCTTCAGTTGGAAAAAGACAAGACTGTCTTTTTCATGTAACGTGGTCTGATCTTACAGATGAAATTGAACACACAACTATATCCATCTCTGTTATGACTGATTGTGGAACATCTAATGCAAGAGTTGTATACACTAAACCTAACAACCCTTCAGTTTTGCATAATAATATTCTTCCTTTTAGTGACAGATCTCTCTTTAACCATGAATTTAATGTTTGCTTAATTTTTTTTTTAATTGGATGACATTATGAAGTGGTCTTCACTATTTGAAAGGCCCATAATTCAGTTAAAAGCTATTTTTTATTGAGATGTCCTCATTATAATCCGAATGAATTTGTCAAATTTGCTAAATCCCTCAGTCACACACACATGCTCATTGATTCACAGCTCCTCCGGAGGCGCCGTGCGAGAGGAGGAACCACCGTAGAAGAAGACGACTGTGGGCGGCGGCGGGAAACTGAAACATGAGCTCTGTCTGAATATGAGTGAAATACATTTACTTTTATTCTCCGGACTGTAAAAACTACCCAACATGGTTCAGGAATTTCATGTACTGAGATGTTTTTCCTGTCAAACATTTCAAGTACAGCAGGTAACGTTAACTATTTCTCATGTCCCTTTTATTCTGAATTAAACCGTTGTTATCGTTGTTGTAAGTTAACTTAACGTTAAAGTTAGCTGCTAATCGTTAAATCGCAAAGGCTTGACATAAATCACTCAGCTCTTAACGTTACTTAAATTGAATGTCAGCCCCCCCGTTATTCAGATTGTCTACATATTAGGTTTGGCTTGACAATATCGATTAATATATTTGATTTCATCTTCATTTTGTTGAAACGAGATCTTTTGGCTTTGCTGTTTTCAGTTGATGCCTGAATAAGAACTAAAATAAATGTTATTTGTATGACGTCACCCATATAATTATCCTAATAAGCCTTTGTTACTTTTGAAAAATGTACGTGTGATGTACCCTAATATCCAAATGAATGTGGAACTGCATCGATTGTTTTTCTCCTCTAGGTGAAGAAGAGTAAGACATGGACATGTAAAGTGTGCGGCGAGAAGCAGTCATTGATTAAGGTGAAACTCAATCAAGCTAAACTTGTCATGACACCCGTCTAGTGTTGCCAACTTAGAGATTTTGTTTGCTAAATTTAGCACCTTTTCAGACTCCCCTAGCAACGTTTTCTTCCAAAAGCACCTAGCAACAAATTTAGCTATTTAAAAAAAATATTTTGCAAATTTAAAAAAGTGACTCAAATTATAAAAATGAACATTTACAATTTAAATTACAACAAAAAGAGAAAAACATAGATGCCTAGTAGTGCACACATCGCGTGAATAAGCTATTTGCAATTGTTTAATTTAATAAGTATTTAATAATAGTAAAAAATTATTTCGTAATTTAATAATTTTTCATTTATGTTAACTTTGTTAGTAGCTTGTGCGATTGTTGATCAGTTGGTACACTGTAAGAAAAATATCTAGACTAAAGGAAAGCATACTAGTAATTTTCCAGGACAATATCCATTATCTGCTCTAAGTCGAAAATACAAAATACAATTAGTAATTAAAAATGCATGTAAAAAACCTGAGGAAAAATCAATACAAGAATTCCTTCATATTAACATTGTATATTGTGCCCCGTTTTACAGCCTTTTCTTGGATTGTAGCACACTAACGAACTACTAATACACTGCTTAAAATTATAACTGTTCAGAATGTGTAGCTTTACTTTGTTTACTAGCTGATAAAAAATAAACGTAAATTGTAATTGTTCTAACATTTAATGTATTTAAAAACAGTTATTTACATTTTAATATTATATTATGCATTTATATTATTTTACTGAGACTTGATGCAAATGACATCAATTTTGCATCATGATTACGTTTTACTGACATCATCGTGCAGTGATGCCACAATGTCATTTAGCAACTTTTAGCATCAAATCAACCTTCCTTTAGCAGCACTGGTAGTCACGGCTGTTTGATGTGTTGAGTGCAGGAGTTTGGTCGAGGCGCCGCAGCTGACTGCAGAAGGCATGTCCAGAAGCTGAATGCTCTGCGAGGACAGATGCTGGAGGGGAACAGTGAAGAGCTGCTGTCTCAGCGGTGAGCAGACCCGCAGGAGCGCCACAGTCTCTATACGTTACAACAAGTCCTTAAACTTTAACCCTAAAAGGGGCGACGTGTCCTGGGGATACAAACATTTGAGAAGCTGTGGGGAGAAGCAGTTTAGCTCACAGGAAGCATTTAAACCTGCGCGTCTGTGGTGGGACATCTACTCACCCTCCAATGAAAGATGATCTAGTTCACATATTTACACGTGTTGGAGGGACTACCTGTTTAAAAAGCCGTTGTTCAGGATTAGCTTATTGGGTTTACATTGAAATTTCATGAATTAAATGCTTAATTCTTTTGTCATTACATTTTTGTATCTCAGGGGATATGTTACCGTTTTAGGGGTATTTGACATTTTTAATTTGTCACCCCAAAAATATAAAACTGCATTTTAATACAGAAATTCAAAACAAGCCCATCATAGGAGACATATTCAAGTCACTGCATGTATGAGTTGGATTTTTATGCAATGCATTTTGAGTAAATTAATAAGTTGCAAAAAGTGAGCATCGTGTCATTGACCCTTTGACTAACAATGTTTTAAAGCGAACCGGATGAAAACTATGAAAACGAAAGATGTTCATGAAAGTCTGGATCAAAATCCTGAATCAGAGGTAAAGCTCCATGTTCATTCAGTCCTTTTGTCTGCTGAGTTAAATGGTTATCATGCAGAGAGAAACCGAGAAGTCACCTGTAGATCAATTGAGAATCAATGTGTTTGCCAACAGCACTGGCCTTATAAGCTTCCTCTCCTTATAGCAGGAAGTGGATCAAGTCAGCCGCTGGAGTAAATACACTGATCAAACAGCCGAGGGTCCACATGAAGATGAAGATGAGGAAGAAGATGAGAAGTGTTTATACAGAAAGACACAGATTCAGAAGCCAAGGAACCAGGTACCTTGTCAATGAAATCATTTAATCTGTTAATTAGGCAAAATACTGTGGTTGTTAAAGATTGTAATTATTAACAAAGAATCTTCACACAAAACAATCATGAAAAAGTCTTGTATTTTCAGACTGCCAAACAGCTTTGTTATTAGTCAAATGAACAAATACCGATGTAATATCACTTTTTTTCTGAACAGGAAAAGGAAGAAAATCTCCCCTTCAAATTCTTTTGAAAATAACTGTGAGGATGAGGAGTCATGGACTGGTTGTTCTGGGTTTAAGAGACGGCCGTATCAGGTAAGCCACACAATCTGCAACAGTATAAAGACTCATGTGCTAACGATACTGCAAAATACCCTGTTTAACAAACACCATTCCTAACGCAAACACTTCTTGTGTCTATTGCAGCATGACCGGAGGTTCAAATCATCATGGACTGAAGGATCTGCTTCCACATATTCCTCCTGTGGCGCTAGCACAAATCTCCCATCATCCCATCAGGCCGTTTGTTACCCTGCAGCCTGCTCCAGTTCCACATACACAGCGGAGGAGTCTGGTGAAAATAAACAGCAGGGTAACTCTTCACATAAGCCGCCAGCAGTTGAGGTAACCAAAGGTCTTCTCCCGCACAGAAACAGTCCTTCTGTTGCTTCTCGTCAGAAGTATTGGCGAAGCAAAGATTGAGAATAAGGACTCCAAATGGGATATATTCCTCACAGTTGTCCCTAATCAGCAGGACGAGGAAGAGTATGAAGCTCATGACTCCTCTAATTACAGTGATGATAACACAGCAGTGGCTTGTTTCACAGAAGCACGGGCATACATGGGTGTGGATTCTGAAGAGTGCAGATATCCAACAGATGGAAAGACGGTTGGTGATATTTGTGTGGATGGAAATGTATCCAGTCCAAGCATCAGTCACAGCTCAAATCTAGACAGTTTTGAAAACGCTGTCTGTAAACAGCCTGCACTGTTTAAGATGCCGTGTTCAAGCCTTTCTGTAAACTCCCTGTTCTTTACCGATGAAGACTTTGACGACACATTTTGAGAATAAGTTGCATTCTGTTTAAAAAGCTGTCAATATTCTGAAATCAAAGTTGCATGATGTTACCATATTCTCTTCTTGGTAGTTAAACCATTCTCCAGTCTTGAAAAAAATCCAAACAAGTAGGTTTTTTTTCTTCATTTTATTGTGGATAGAAAGGACAGGAATTTTAGAAGACCTACAGCGACATTAACCTGATTCCATCTGTTTATTCAAACTAACAATAAAAATACCCCCAGCTTTCTGCTTTGCCTAAAAACTCTTCTTATTGAGTTATGTAAATGCAAATAGAAAAACCACACAAATGTAGACCTCTACTTTTATATGTAATATGCATATACAATGATACTAAAATAATCTTTATAACATGGTGTAATGTTAAAGACAGAAATGCTGAATATATCTATTTTGTATAAAAGCCCAATAATTAACTTAACTACGTGCCAGTCACCTGAGTAATTGATATTATTGATAACATTTACGTAAATAATTTGTCATTGAAAAATATGGAAAGACTTTGTTAATAGAAAATAGGCCAGAAGTCTCAAACATTATTAGTTATGGCCCAGGTCTTCTTTATTCCTGCGCTCTCTCTACTTCTGTGGGCCGGGTTTGGAGTACTGGATGGTATCCAGGGCAGCTCCGATGTCGAATTCCTTGGTGTGGAGCAGTCTGGTCAACCATCCACCCTCATCAGTGAAACCCATGGAGAGCATCTGAGAAAGAGACTCCACCAGCCTGGGGTCTGCATCTGAGGGAGAGGACATTCAAATTAGGATGCCTGAATTGATATGAAGTGGACTGGAATTGGCTACTGGGCATCAGCCCAATGACGATGCACTGTACCTTGAGGAAGGTGTGGGTAGAGAGCTGCCTCACGCAGACCAGTGGGACCCTCGGAGGCGCTTGTGCTGGAGTCTGTGCTTAGCGGGGCTGGAAGATCTGTCCCGTCATGCTCCAACTTGAGGGACTGCAGCTCTCCTGTGGAGGGGTCCACCTCTTTAGAGCTGAGATGAATCCATTCCTCATCACTGCCTTGGCCTTTCGGCCCCTAGGATTGAAGAAATGAACGTTAACCGAATGTAGCTTCTCAGCATTTAATATCTAACTTCTGTCTATTTTGGCTTTGAAAACTCAAGATGTCACAATCCTGTATACTATCATGCAGGGGTGTAGAGATACATGGGGGACGTGTCCCCTCCCACTTTTAATAAAACCAAATCGTCCCGCGCTTTTTCAGTGACCAGTGTAAATATATCTAGATTTAAATTCAAAGATAGCCTATGACCTGGCATTATATTCATATCCATAATGATGAGATGTGAACATTACTGAGTGCTAAACACTCATGCAGTGTATGTTTCATTCATACTCAAAGCTAGAGGGCGCTCTCACGCAGACAGTGCAAAACAGACTCATAGAAGTAATAACTTACAGCGCGCAGGAAATCCCTAATATGGACAAAGGCATCCAGCTATCGCTGTAGCTAAGCTGAATAAAAAACCTAAAGACAATACATGCACACGATTGCGACAATATATGGTCTGTGTGTTTTTCAAGTCACCTCCAGGTAATAAAGTATCTGAATAATGCAGTGCTAACTGACATAGCATTTATTACAGTGGCCTATAGAAACTATACAATATATTTTCTTCCTTGTTCTGTGATAAAAATTACAAAAGTGTAGTATATTTACAAACCATAAAACTGCAACTATGTAAATTTAGGAAAATATTACAAATGCAAAAAAATCATACAAATTATTGGTAACTGTCCAGCAGTGCATTAAATTTTTTTTGTCAATTAAAAGAGATAAAAAATAAAACCTGTCAATTGGACAAAAAATTTTTTAAGATTTCTGTCCCCCTTCTGAAAATGATGGCTACACCCCTGCTATCAGGCATTACAGAACTGCTTGGATATTGATTTACCTTTGTTCCCTCACTGATGCTATCTTCAGTGGCCTGGCTTCCAGGACCAGACCCTCTGGAGAGAAGCCCTATGGAGCCACTCTCACTCCGAGCACTAGGTGGCCCACTGGAGGCAGGAGGAGTTGGTGTAACTTTGGTCCGTTTCCCCTCATGCTCAACGTCGATGTCCACATCTATGCCTGGAGAGGACGAAGCATTTTTATTTTGAAGGGTTAGATAACATGCCAAACAAAGATGTATCCGGATGGTGTGTTAGAAGCAAATATGTTTGGGAAAGGCCAAAGGTATCAGTAAAATAAACCCAAGAAGGGAACTTACCAAGGGGGCTCAACATGGCCGCCACTCCCTCGCCAATGTTCTTTAGGTACTGCATATTAGCCTGGGAGGAGTCAGTAGCACCTGTGGATGACAACACAGTTTCTGTCAGAGAAGTGTTGGTCTACAGTATTGTAACAAATTATTCTAAGCTCAGATTTCATACATATGTGACCCTGGACCACAAAACCATAAGTCATAAGTGTCCATTTTTTTTAATTGATATTTATACATTATCTAAAAGTCCTTTGAAGTTGTCCAAATGAAGCTTTCCGTTGATGCCATGGTTTGTTATTATTGGCACAAATTAGTTTGGCTAATATACGAGGACATATTCAAATATTCATGGAATCTGAGGTGCAATAAAATCCTAATGATTCATTGGTAGAAAATCTCCTTTAAAGTTGTCCAAATGAAGTTTCTGAGCCATGCATGTTACTAATCAACCAGCAATTAGAGTTTTGCTCCAGTCACATATGTTCAACAATCAAAGGGAAATGGACAAAATATCTATCATGGAACATGATCTTTACTTAAGGTATCCTAATGATCTTTGGTGTTAAAAGACAAAATTACAATTTTTTTGACCTCATACTACCTGTATTTTCTGGCTATTGCTAGCAAATATACTCCTTCAGCGACTTTTTAAGACTCTTTGTTGTCCAGGGTCACCATATGTCAACCTTTTCCAAAGCCTGGTTTCTGATCAAATGGGACATAAGCTGCATCTGAACGCTTAGGCAGCTGACTTGTTTGAGCACAAAGGTACTACCCAATCCTTTAGTTGTTCACAAACTGACCAGCAATCTCATCTTTAACACAACGTTTTTTTACTCGTTCACACAAGCCCTGTTGTGTTCCTCCAACTTCGCAGGCAGCATTCTTCAGCTTTCAGAGACAATCAGTGTTTTATATCAGACCGTTTGATTGATGGTGTCTCACCGTTCTCTCTCGTGTTTTCAGAAGCATCCTGGTTTTGCTGGACTCCAGATGGGTCTGACTGAGTCTGGTTTTGGGCTTGAGCTTGGGCTTGGGCCTGAGCCTGGGTATTTGCCCACATGCAGTGTCTCATCTTACGCCAACCCTTCCCACGAGGGAACCACTGCACACAAAAGATTTACTTGAATCAATATGTCCAGGTTATTTGGAAACCAAAATGTATTATATGTAGTACAATACACAGACACAAAAGCAGTAAAACAGGCATTCACCTCAAACATGTTGGCCATGGGGTGAAATATGGGCAGGAGAGCATGCTCCTTGTGGAGGCCTTTGCCCTGGCATGAGGAGCACAAGTCATAATCGGGGCAAACGGTGCACTTGAAACGTGTTCCAGCCACCGGCCCTTCACACCCGTCACAGGTCACCCCTGGGTGCAGCATTGGAGGGTGATGAGGAGGATGCCCCATGTGAGGTCCTCCTGGGGGACCCATAGGATTAGGTCCAGGGGGGATAAAGTGAGGCGGGGGGAATGAGAACCCAGGGACCCCATGAGGTGAGGGATCATGTTTGTGCTCCTTTCTTTCTGAAAAGGGAAGAAATAGAAGAGAATTGCTATTAATATGAGATGTTTGTGTGCATTGGAGACATTTAAATGACTCAAATGCCTCTTGTGTAAGAATCTATTCATATTCTTTGAATGTATTGTCAATGTCATAAAATGTTCCCATCAAAAGAGCTTGTAATACATGTAAGTAGCTTTGACCAGGCAAGATAGCAGGGAATACAGAATAGATATTATTCAAGACTTTAAATGCTAAGAATGAGCTAAAGAACGTCACGAAGTAATTGCAAAAACCCTGAACATCTTAATTAGTTCCACTATGGTCAGGCTGCTGCTTTATATTCATGGGGTCAATGGATCTTTAAGATTATGAAAATATGTACGAAGAGCCTCGATCTTAAAAATGTCATCTTTGTATCCTTGCTGGCTTCATCCACTTCTGAAAATGTTTATACAGTATTTCATTTCACTAAAAAGTCAAGTAGTGTAACCATGAGTTACTTCATTTGGCTTGAACTAACCTAGACCTTTTCATAAAAAACTCATTTTTATAACGAATACTGATTTTGACTTCTGACCCGTGTTGAATGTTCAGAAGCACAGGTTTTATAAAACATGGCGAGCAAAGGACACTTGCATGGCAAATTAGTATGGCCTACCATACAATATTTACAGAATTTGTAATGGTCTCAATGTGAGTGCTTATTCAGAAGAAGCACCTAATAGAGTAAGTGGTTTCAGACAGACCACACTGTAATTTTTTTTTTTTTAAAGTTGAGCCAAGTTAAAAGTTTAAGGAGACCAGCTTCATCAGATTTTTGAGTTCTCAACTTGTTGTATACACTAAAAACAACAAGTTGAGAAAACTCAATCTGCTGAAGCTGGTTGTCTTAAACTTTTAAGTTGGCCCAACTTTTGTTTTTTACAGTGCAGTCATCAGGGTCTGTTGGTCTTTCTGTGATGCCTCCTGTTTATAGTTTTCTTGTCACGCGGCTACAACATGACTCCTGATGTGCATTCTGATCTGGATTGAATTTCCTATGAATAACTTATTACTTTTTTACAGTCTCCAAACAGTTACACTACCCAGCCAGACAAATACATTTTAATTCAAAGATTGATGTTCTTCATAGAAGATATACATATTGTCTGTATGAAATGCATTTTAATGTAATTTTGAGTAGTTTAATAGATCTTAACCACGTCACCGAACCTTATAACGTGTGACAAGCCTGGCTTTTTTGTTGCTGTCTCCAGTGGAGGGCAGCAGTTTCTGACATCTCTAACAAGTTTAATATATATATGAATTTGTTGTGTACTGTTTGTCTTCAGTTTAAAAAGCACATGACAAACTCATTCCCAGTACCTCATATCTTGAAAGGAATAATGTAAGTGCTAGATACATTAAAGAAGCAGATGACTGATTATACTAAATTCTTATGTTGAATTAAATTGGGAACAAATAACACACACACACACAACTATGTAAACAGACAGCATCTGTATATTACTCACGCTTGATGTAGACACGGCATGTGTCATCCTTCACAAGAGCCAAACCCATCAATAGCTCATCGTCAGAGGAGAAAGCAATCATGTCACCATCGTCATCTAGGAAAACAATTGTATTTCTACTGGGTAATATTACAGTCCTTATGTTTTGGCAATTATAGATTCTGCTGCTGTCCTTCCTTTCTCTGTACAAATACTGGATATAACACTGACTCAAGACATGGTTATTTAATAGTACAGTGCTCACATTACTTTGTATTGAGGTGTATCAATGCGCATAGTGACAGTCTTGTCAATATTATATTTCATTTTAAAGAAGTTTGTGTTCCTAAATATGTCCAAGTTCTATTTCTAATGTTTCTTTGTTGAATCTCATTTAAACTTCAAGGAGATACAAATTAAACAATAATTATATAATATTAACAATAAGAAACGACAATTATTATGTGTTTGCATTAGCAATAGGTTACACAAAATAAAAACTGATTTACCTTTATAGTACATTTGAAAGGGCGCAGTCCCGAGACCGAGGAAAACATCGAGCACTTTTCTCTTCAAATACTCGAAACTTGTGGAGACATCCTGATCCACGGCGAAGCGGCGGATCTCCTTGTTGCAGTCGTCCTTACCGAGAAGGTAAGCTTTCACCGTCATCGACATTGTAGCGAAAAATAGTGTCTCGGAGCGATCCTCTGGATGTGTTGCGCAGCAGAAAATGCGTTTCTTGAACACGGGACTCTGCGCTGGCTGCGTGAGATTGTGTTTCCTGCATCAGCCCACAGTTCCTATATAAGCCTGAGCGTCATATGCAAATTCGGCTGAGGTGAGAGCGTCATATGTAAATCCAGCAGTGCATCAGCCAATAGCTGAGGCGAGAGCGTCTTGGCAGGAGGGGATGTCCAGCGTCACAGCAGGACAGAGTTCATGTTGTCTCTGATCATGTGAGGCATATTTCACAACAGAGTGATCTGAGCAATGCCCTGGCAATACGTGAGGGGAAATTCCCTCTGAATCACCAAAGAATACAGCAGTATCTTTAAGTCCAACAATAGACGTGTGACAGTATTGTGAATGTCACTGTAATTCTCTAATTCTTCTCGTTTTCACAAACGGTAGCTACATTTCTTGAGGTTAACTTGCTCATTTGGAGACAGAGATGTCAAACAAAAGCATTCTTGCTTCTGCTATACAACAATAATAACAATGTTAGAAGTTTTTTCCACATGCATGTATGTATGCATTATTTTGATGAATCTTTGTTTTACTACGGCTGAGTCAGTAACTGTAAGCATGATATCTGGATATCCATCATACAAGCTCTACTAGTACTAGACAACATAGGTCAGATCTGGTTGTGTGTATTTCTTCTACAGCTGCTAGCTAATAAAGTGCTGTGTCATCATGAATGAGGGCTAGCAGACGCCTATTTAATTTAGCTCCTTTTTGTTACAAAAATTGTAGTCTATATGTACTGAACAAACTTTAAGCTAACTTAAACAAACTTTATTACCTTTAAGCATTCTCATCATCACTTCATAATCATGTATACAAAAATAAGAAATATATGTTGTATAGTCGTATATATATACCACAATACTAGAAATGTGGACTGATGGAGAATATTACTAATTATAATTCACAGTTGTATTCATGTATTGGCATTTATTAACTATGAATTACATTTGATCAATTTTTTATTTCATATTTTACTACTACTAATAATAATAAATAAAATATAAATATATTGTAAACATTTAAATATGCTGTGTCATCGTGAATGAGGGTTAGCTGTCGACCTTTCAATATTTGTTTCTTAAAAACCACATTAAGGAAATTATAGACCATACTGTATGTAGCTTACTGAACAATCTTTAAACTTAAGAATGCCCATTTGAATATCATATGTAACAACTTAAATATATATTTTGTGTATATATATATATATGTGTGTGTGTGTGTGTGTACCCTCTCTGTGAAAACCCAGCTAAAGTTTTTGTGATTTATTGTTTTCTACATAAAATCATCTTTCATGTGGTAAAGAACATTCTGTGAAAATGTAACCTTTATATATTTAATATTGACTGAGTAAGGTCATGTCAAAGATTGAAATTATAGTGAAATTAATGGTTGAAATCCAACTTTGATGCTTGTATCTCATAATTAGATTTTGAGACTTTAGCCTGGATTTCACAGAGAGGGTCTGTGACATGTATATATATATATTATATGTATGTGTGTATTTGTATATGTATTTATATCTATAGATGTATATATAACACCCACAGTTATTAAACTATTACTTTTATAATACAAAATAAATATTAATTTATGTTTTATTTTAGACTACTTCTACTACTATCTTTGGACTTTATCGTTAAATATATTAATAATCAATATAACTTCGTTTCAGCCAGCCTTTAACCTTGTTTTGCATTTGACATTCCAGCTCTAAGTGTTGGTGATGTCAGAAGTGCGCGAGCCCTCCCTTGCCTACATTCGTTAAAAGCTTCTCCACAGAGACTCTTTATTCTAGAAGCCTCCTGAAGAGTCAGAGATCGGAACGGCGAGGGGCGGGGCGTGGCTCTGTCAGCTGACTCGGACTCACGCGCGTCATGTGATTTCCTTTGTTTACAAGCAACATCTCCGCGTCCAATAACACTGATAATGAGCTCATATCCCCAAACAAACAGCCCATAACTTAAACAGACAGAGCCTATCAATCAGAGACACTCTTAGATGTTCTCGTATTACTTTAAATTGAAAGCACAATAGTAAAGATAAATGAATCAGGTCAGTGAGTTTTAATGTTTAATTGGTGAACTACGGTATATTAAATGTTAAACATAAAGATTCCTGCCTTTAATTAGCCTATATTTTTAAATGAAACTGTAAATTCTAATAATTGTTCATGTATGGCTTTGTGACATTTTGATCTATTTATTTTTTTACAGATCCGTGTATTTTATCGGGTTAAAGCAGTTTAACCTACAGTGCATTGCGTCATATCACAAATGATCAAACACCATCTGCTGTTAGGGCTCACGACGGTTGCTAGATGACGTTATGATGTCTTTGCGCGATGACGTCATTGCGTAATCACGACGCAAAATTGTCACAACATCAAATCTCTGCAAAAAAACTATATTTTATATAATTTAATTTAGATTTGTGTGTAAAATAATGTACACAACATAATATTAAATATAAATAACAGTATTTTAATAACTACTTAACTAGTAATACTACACATTCTCAACAATTAAGCTTTAAGCAGTGTATTAGCAATTAGTTAGTATGCTTACTCTATGAAAAGTCTGTAAAAATAGAGCACAATCTACTATGTTAATATGAAAATAATTCCGTATTGTTTTTTTTACCTGTATTTTAAAATACACATTGTGTTTTCAGGTTACAGGGTTACTATTGATGATGGATAATGTACTGGAAAATTACTAGTATCTTTTCCATTTTTCGTACAGTGTACTAACTGATCAACAATGGCAGTTACAAGCTACTAACAACGTGTATCATACATTTAAATTATTAAATTATTAGTATTAAATTTAACATTGGCAAATAGCAGCTAACTCAATTCACATGATGAATTCACTAATAAGCATCTTCGGTTTCCTCTTTTTGTGTAATTTGAATGGAAAATGTGTGCCTATTCACTTATCAAAAGTTGCCAAATAAATTGTAAACATTGCTAAATTTGTTGCTAGGTGCTTTTTGGGGAAAAAGATGCTAGGGTAGTCTGAAAAGTTGCTAAATTTCGCACACTGGATGGCGCTATTGTCTCACATGCCAGCACAGTATTGTTTATGTAGGAGTGATACAGAAAATAGACCAACACTAAATGCATGTTAAATACAGATTTGTTTGGAGAGTTTAAACTTTAAAGTAGGCTGTTGTGTAAGTTATTTGGAGAGTTTAAAATAAATGTAAACAGTTTAAAGTAAATGCAACTTAAATGACAATAATTTCAGCTGCAATATAAATGTTACATTATACTTATTATATATTCCTGAGGCACCATTTTATTTCATCAGATTGCTGCCACACTAATGCTCTGGAAATCCTCTCAATGACATCTTCTGATGGGGCTTGAACGTAAATTAATATTTCAAGTGCTGCAAAATATTTTGGCTAATGAGTTTACTACAAGAGAGACACTGACGGTCTAAAGTACCTGCAAGAATATTTGGGCCCATTTTGTCCCTCTAGGAAGAGGCATTTTAGAAATATGCCTAGAAGTTCAGTTTGATGTGTAAAAAAATAGGACAACCAATAATTAGCACCTGCACAGAAACTACTTTCTCTTTGTTAATATTCTCTGTGCTTATTGCCACAACACTCTACAAAATTAAGTTAGCCACTCAAAGATGAACTGTTTGGCAGAACGTCAACAGTCAACGCACTAGAAGAGATGAAACTGGGCAATCAGAGGCCTGATTCATCTCCAGAGCATTAGATGAAACATCACAGAGATGTGATTCATTATCTACAGGCATGAGTGCGGCAGAACTGGATATTTACTGATCCTGCAGTAAACAGATATTCACATCTGTCAATCACTCCCTTCAATAGTGCCATATACATTTTTATATAAGCATTTGTCCATCCATCCACTGGGTATCTAAAAGAGAATGATTATTTATCTGTATATTTATAAGATATATATCATTTTTATGGAAAGTTGCTTTTAAAAGTAATGCATTACAATATTGCGTTACTCCATGAAAGGTAACTACTTGTATTACTTTCTATGGAAAGTAGAATAAGTTGTAATAACAACTTATGTGACAATATGTTGTTCATAATCAACTTACTGATTTTTTATGTGGGAACAATATACTATTTTAGTATTTTTATTAACTATGGACAGCACTTTGGTCCATTCTAATGGTTTGAAAGTGCTCTATAAATAAAATTGAGCTGAGTTGAGTTGAGTAATGCATTATGTTAATTTTGCATTACTTTTCGCCACCTAAGCTGACAAAGACCCAAAAGTTATATTTTTGTCAGCTGTAAAAGCGCTTTCACATCAAAGGTGAAACGAATGAATTTCCCTCATCACGAAGAGGTGTCAGTGAATACAGTGCCCTCCACTAATTTTGGCACCCTTGGTAAATATGAGCAAAGGCGGCTGTGAAAATAAATCTGCATCGCAAAATATCAAACATGTAGTTCGGGAGAGTTTCAAGAATTTTTTTTTCGTATCCAAATACCAACTCCAGCACATTCAGTTGTCAGACACGACTGGAACTTCAAATGGCACTGGCTTCTATAGTCAGATGAAACTTAAAAAAAATAGCTTTTTGGCAGCAAACCCCCCAGATGGGTTTACAAACAGGGATAAAAGTACACTGTCAAAAATCACTGTCAAAAGTTTAATCTGTTGGCTTAAACTTTTAAGATTTTTCAACTTAAATTTTTTTTACATTGTATGATAGGATGATAAATATGATACATAAATTTCATTTTAAAATATTTTTCATTTAAACCTTCAAATGTAATGTAAAACACATTTCCATTTTAAAAAAAATAACATCTTGATGATTGATAAATGTATTTTATTTTATTTAGGACAATACTACAGGTGCATCTCAATAAATTACTATGTCGTGGAAAAGTTCATTTATTTCAGTAATTCAACTCAAGTTGTGTAACTCGTGTATTAAATAAATTTAATGCACACAGACTGAAGTAGTTTAAGTCTTTGGTTATTTTATTTGTGATGATTTTGGCTCACATTTAACAAAAACCCACCAATACACTATCTCAACAAATTAAAATATGGTGACATGCCAATCAGCTAATCAACTCAAAACACCTGCAATGGTTTCCTGAGCCTTAAAAATGGTCTCAGTTTGGTTCACTAGGCTACACAATCATGAGGAAGACTGCTGATGTGACAGTTGTCCAGAAGACAATCATTGACACCCTTCACAAGGAGGATAAGCCACAAACATTCATTACCAAAGAAGCTGTCTGTTCACAGAGTGCTGTATCCAAGCATGTTAACAGAAAGTTGAGTGGAAGGAAAAAGTGTGGAAGAAAAAGAAGCACAACCAACCGAGAGAACCACAGCCTTATGAGGATTGTCAAGCAAAATCGATTCAAGAATTTGGGTGAACTTCACAAGGAATGGACTGAGGCTGGGGTCAAGGCATCAAGAAACACCACACACAGACGTGTCGAGGAATTTGGCTACAGTTGTCATCAGAGGCGTCTTACCTGGGCTAAGGAGAAGAAGAACTGGACTGTTGCCCAGTGGTCCAAAGTCCTCTTTTCAGATGAGAGCAAGTTTAGTATTTCATTTGGAAACCAAGGTCCTAGAGTCTGGAGGAAGGGCGGAGAAGCTCATAGCACATGTAGCTTGAAGTCCAGTGTTAAGTATTCACAGTCTGTGATGATTTGGGGTGTAATGTCATCTGCTGGTGTTGGTCCATTGTGTTTTTTGAAAACCAATGTCGCTGCACCCGTTTACTAAGAAATGTTAGAGCACTTCATGCTTCCTTCTGCTGACCAGCTTGTTAAAGATGCTGATTTCCAGCAGGATTTGGCACCTGCCCACACTGCCAAAAGCAACCAAAGTTGGTTAAATGACCATGGTGTTGGTGTGCTTGACTAGCCAGCAAACTCACCAGACCTGAACATAGATAATCTATGGGTATTGTCAAGAGGAAAATGAGAAACAAGAGACCAAAAAATGCAGATGAGCTGAAGGCCACTGTCAAACAAACCTGGGCTTCCATACCACCTCAGCAGTGCCACAAACTGATCACCTCCATGCCACGCCGAATTGAGGCAGTAATTAAAGCAAAAGAAGCCCCTACCAAGTATTGAGTACATATACAGTAAATGAACATACTTTCCAGAAGGCCAACAATTCACTAAAACATTTTTTTATTGGTCTTATGAAGTATTCTAATTTGTTGAGAATTGAGAATTCTAATTGGGTTTTTGTTAAATGTGAGCCAAAATCATCACAATTAAAAGAACCAAAGACTTAACCCTTTACGATTCCTGAAAAATTTGCCTAAAACGCCTAAAAAAGGCATACCCAAAGTAAATTGCATGCTGTTCTTGGGCCATTTGGATGATATGCATGGTGTTGGTCTCCTTTGAAAGGTGACACTCTGGAGACACTCAACAGTCAGAATCACTGTAAGTCTTACTGATATTGAGTAATAGCACTTTGAATACACTAAAAAAAGAAAAAAATAATTCCACCTGCATTTTTTTTGTAAATAGAAGTCTGCAGATGACTATAGCTGGGATGTATGAACTGGAAAATACATTGGGATCACAGAATGAAGCCTGTTTGGCAGAACGTCAACAGTCAATGCACTAGAAGAGATGAAACTGGGCAATCAGAGGCCTGATTCATCTCCAGAGCATTAGATGAAACATCACAGAGATGTGATTCATTATCTACTTGCATGAGTGCGGCAGAACTGGATATTTACTGATCCTGCAATAAACAGATATTCACATCTGTCAATCACTCCCTTCAATAGTGCCATATACATTTTTATATAAGCATTTGTCCATCCATCCACTGGGTATCTAAAAGAGAATGATTATTTATCTGTATATTTATAAGATATATATCATTTTTATGGAAAGTTGCTTTTAAAAGTAATGCATTACAATATTGCGTTACTCCATGAAAGGTAACTACTTGTATTACTTTCTATGGAAAGTAGAATAAGTTGTAATAACAACTTATGTGACAATATGTTGTTCATAATCAACTTACTGATTTTTTATGTGGGAACAATATACTGGATATTTTTCAGTCTGGATTTCGGACCAAACATAGCACAGAATCAGCATTATTAAAGGTTACAAATGATATTTTGCTAAGTATTGACTCCGGGAAACGTGTTGCCTTAATGATGTTGGATTTGACTGCAGCTTTCGATACGTTAGATCATGCGATTTTAATAGAACGCCTTAGAGATTATGTTGGGATTAAGGGTGTAGCCCTTAAGTGGTTCTCTTCCTATCTGCAGGACAGGACATGCTTTGTTAAAATTGGAAATCACGTCTCGTCATCTGCGTCTATCACTTGGGGGGTTCCTCAGGGATCAATTCTTGGTCCGACTTTATTCTCATTGTATATGTTACCCTTGGGGACCATTTTTAGACAATATAATATTAATTATCATATGTATGCTGATGATCTACAACTGTATTTTCCGTTGGAGAGTGATGGCCATACATCTTTTGCTAATTTTCATAAGTGTCTGACTGAGGTAAAGGAATAGTTAACAAATAATTTTTTTTACAACTAAATGAGGATAAGTCTGAATGTATTATGTTTGGGAATAAAATGGCTCGAAATGACCCGATTGAAAGTTATGGACTATTGTCCAATAATAGTTATGTGAAGAATCTTGGAGTATTTTTTGATTCTGAAATCTGCTTTGATCGGCAAGTTAATAGCGTGGAGAAAACATCCTTTTTTCTGTTAAGGAAATGGTCTAAACTGAAATCTATCCTTTCATATAAGGACTTGGAGATTGTTTTACATGCTTTTATTTCCACACAGTTTGATTATTGTAACGCTCTCTATCTAGGCATAAGTGAATCCTTGGTTGCCTGTCTTCAGTATGTTCAGAACGCTGCTGCAAGAATTTTGACAAACACCAAAAAACGAGATCATATAACGCCTGTATTGATATCCCTTCATTGGTTACCAGTGAAATACAGAATACAATACAAGGTGTTAATGTTTGTCTATAAAGCACTGCACAATCAAGCTCCTGAATATATAAAGGACATGTTAATCCCTTATCAGTCCCAACGTCATCTACGTTCCTCTCAAAATATGCTTCTAACTGTCCCGCGGTCTCGGTTGAGGCGTAGTGGAGACCGCGCTTTCTCTGTTGTGGCTCCTGCACTCTGGAATGTATTACCGTTATCCATTAAAGTATCGTCAAGCATGGACCTTTTTAAAAAGGACTTGAAGACCTATCTTTTCTATCAAGCTTTTGGTGTTTAATTGAGTTGGAATATTGTGAAGGATGTGCTTGTTATGTCATATTGCTATTTTATGTTGTATGTATTTTAGCATTTTTATTAACTATGGACAGCACTTTGGTCCATTCTAATGGTTTGAAAGTGCTCTATAAATAAAATTGAGTTGAGTTGAGTTGAGTAATGCATTAGGTTAATTTTGCATTACTTTTCGCCACCTAAGCTGACAAAGACCCAAAAGTTTATATTTTTGTCAGCTGTAAAAGCGCTTTCACATCAAAGGTGAAACGAATAAGCCTCAATGAATGAATTTCCCTCATCACAATGTCAGTGAATACAGTGCCCTCCACTAATTTTGGCACCCTTGGTAAATATGAGCAAAGGCGGCTGTGAAAATAAATCTGCATCGCAAAATATCAAACATGTTGTTCGGGAGAGTTTCAAGAATTTTTTTTTCGTATCCAAATACCAACTCCAGCACATTCAGTTGTCAGACATGACTGGAACTTCAAATGGCACTGGCTTCTATAGTCAGATGAAACTTTAAAAAAAGGAGCTTTTTGGCAGCAAACCCACCAGATGGGTTTACAAACAGGGATAAAAGCACACTGTCAAAAATCACTGTCAAAAGTTTAAGCTGGTTGGCTTAAACTTTTAAGATTTTTCAACTTTAATTTTTTTTACATTGTATGATAGGATGATAAATATGATACATAAATTTCATTTTAAAATATTTTTCATTCAAACCTTCAAATGTAATGTAAAACACATTTCCATTAAAAAAAAAATTAACATCTTGATGATTGATAAATGTATTTTATTTTATTTTATTTAGGATAATATGTACAGGTGCATCTCAATAAATTACTATGTCGTGGAAAAGTTCATTTATTTCAGTAATTCAACTCAAGTTGTGTAACTCGTGTATTAAATAAATTCAATGCACACAGACTGAAGTAGTTTAAGTCTTTGGTTATTTTATTTGTGATGATTTTGGCTCACAATTTACAAAAACCCACCAATTCACTATCTCAACTAATTAGAATATGGTGACATGCCAATCAGCTAATCAACTCAAAACACCTGCAAAGGTTTCCTGAGCCTTCAAAGTGGTCTCTCAGTTTGGTTCACTAGGCTACACAATCATGGGGAAGACTGCTGATCTGACAGTTGTCCAGAAGACAATCATTGACACCCTTCACAAGGAGGATAAGCCACAAACATTCATTGACAAAGAAGGTGTCTGTTCACAGAGTGCTGTATCCAAGCATGTTAACAGAAAGTTGAGTGGAAGGAAAAAGTGTGGAAGAAAAAGATGCACAACCAACCGAGAGAACCGCAGCCTTATGAGGATTGTCAAGCAAAATCCATTCAAGAATTTGGGTGAACTTCACAAAGAATGGACTGAGGCTGGGGTCAAGGCATCAAGAGACACCACACACAGACGTGTCGAGGAATTTGGCTACAGTTGTCATCAGAGGCGTCTTACCTGGGCTAAGGAGAAGAAGAACTGGACTGTTGCCCAGTGGTCCAAAGTCCTCTTTTCAGATGAGAGCAAGTTTAGTATTTCATTTGGAAACCAAGGTCCTAGAGTCTGGAGGAAGGGCGGAGAAGCTCACAGCCCAAGCTGCTTGAAGTCCAGTGTTAAGTATTCATAGTCTGTGATGATTTGGGGTGTAATGTCATCTGCTGGTGTTGGTCCATTGTGTTTTTTGAAAACCAATGTCACTGCACCCGTTTACTAAGAAATGTTAGAGCACTTCATGCTTCCTTCTGCTGACCAGCTTGTTAAAGATGCTGATTTCCAGCAGGATTTGGCACCTGCCCACACTGCCAAAAGCACCAAAAGTTGGTTAAATGACCATGATGTTGGTGTGCTTGACTGGCCAGCAAACTCACCAGACCTGAACATATAGAATCTATGGGTATTGTCAAAAGGAAAATGAGAAACAAGAGACCAAAAAATGCAGATGAGCTGAAGGCCACTGTCAAAGAAACCTGGGCTTCCATACCACCTCAGCAGTGCCACAAACTGATCACCTCCATGCCACGACGAATTGAGGCAGTAATTAAAGCAAAAGGAGCCCCTACCAAGTATTGAGTACATATACAGTAAATGAACATACTTTCCAGAAGGCCAACAATTCACAAAATTTTTTTTTTTTATTGGTCTTATGAAGTATTCTAATTTGTTGAGAATTGAGAATTCTAATTGGGTTTTTGTTAAATGTGAGCCAAAATCATCACAATTAAAAGAACCAAAGACTTAACCCTTTACGATTCCTGTCAAATTTGCCTAAAACGCCTAAAAAAGGCATACCCAAAGTAAATTGCATGCTGTTCTTGAGCCATTTGGATGATATGCATGGTGTTGGTCTCCTTTGAAAGGTGACACTCTGAGGTTTTTCTCAACAGAATCACTGTAAGTCTTACTGATATTGAGTAATAGCACTTTGAATACACTAAAAAAAGAAAAAAAATTATTCCGCCTGCATTTTTTTGTAAATAGAAGCCTGCAGATGACTATAGCTGGGATGTATGAGCTGGAAAATACATTGGGATCACAGAATGAAGCCTTACCAAGCCAAATTTACCATTTGATAAACAATATATTAGAAAATTAGTGTTTTACACATGTTTATCTAATTTTATGTCTAGACGCTTCCAAAAAAATTACACTTGGCCATGTAAAGTTGCTACTATATACATCTTTCAGATGAAAAGCCATATTTGAGGTTGATGAATGATAGGTGAGCGTTTGGATGTCCTGCCCGATTGTATTACCACACAGACCAGCCGTTAACAATCTGTCCATCACGGACTGCCAGCCTCTAGTTCGAAGACTCGTTCTCGCCCCCTACAGTGCAATTTGGCTAGGTATACATCCGCGCTAAAATATCAGGGTGAAAGTCATCATAGCTTGCGTAGTATAGACCCAGCTCCCAACCCAACTTTGAGAATAGATTAACGGCGATATTTTTTTTATCGCCGATAAGAGTCTCACGCAGCACGTTAACGCCGATAACGGCCCACCACTAGTGTATATATACTGTATATATATATATATATATATAATTTTATATTTGTTTACTTATATCAAAAAGTGAAACTTTCATATATTCTAGATTCATAACATGTGAATTTAAATATTTCAAAAGTTTTTTGTTTTAATTTTGATGATTTGAGCTTACAGCTCATTAAAGTCAAAAATCCAGTATCTCAAAATATTATAATATTTCATAAGATCAATTTAAAAAAGGATTTGCAAAACAGAAACGTTCAAGTTCTTTAAAGTGTGTTCATTTCTGCACTCAATACTTGGTCGGGGCTCCTTCATCACAAACTCCAACATCAGTGAGGTGTGGAAGCGATCAGCCTGTGGCTCTGCTGAGGCACTATTGAGCCTTCAGCTCATCTGGATTGTTAGAGCCACTGTTTCTTATCTTTCTCTTGAAAATATCCCATAGATTCCAGATGGGGTTCAGGTCAGGCATGCCGGCTGGCCAATCAAGCACAGTAATATCATGGTCAGCAAACCACTTGGGTTTTGGCGGTGTGGGCAGCTGCTAAAGTTCTGCTGGAAAATGAAATCAGCATCTCCATAAAAAGTCAGCAAACGGAAGCATAAAGTGCTCCAAAATTTCATGGTAGACTGCTGCGTTGATTGTGGACTTGAAAAAACACAATGGACCAACACCAGCAGATTACACGGCAGCCCAAACCATAACTGACTGTGGAAACTTCACACTGGACTTCAATCAACTTGGATTCTGTGCCTCTCCACTCTTCCTCAGACTCTGGGACCTAATGTACAAAATGCAAAATTAACTTTAATCTGAAAAGAGGACTTTGGACCACTGAGCAACAGTCCAGTTATTTTTCTCCTTAGCCCTGGTAAGATGCTTCTGACGATGTTTCTGTTTCAGAAGTGGCTTGGTAGCCCTTTTCCTGAAGACATCTGAGCGTGGTGACTCTTGATGCACTGACTCCAGCTTCAGTTCACTCCTTGTGAAGCTCTCCCAAGTGTTTGAATCAGCTTGGCTTGACAGTATTCTCAAGCTTGCGGTCATCCCTGTTGCTTGTGCACATTTTTTTTGTGAACATTTTTCTAACCAATTTCTTCCTTCCAGTAAATTTTTCATTTAATATGCTTTGATACAGCACTCCTTGAACAGCCACCCCTTTCAGTAATGACCCTCTGTGACTTACCCTCTTTGTGGAGGGTGTCAATGTTTGTCTTCTGGACCCTTGCCAAGTCAGCAGTGTTCCCCATTATTGGGGTTTCAAAGAACAAGAGATTCTCAGAATGTATATCGTTTGGATGGTCATTTATTGAAACTCAAATGTAAATATTCTAATATTTTGAGATATTGAATTTTGACTTTCATGAGTCACACATTTGAAGTGTTTTTACCTTAAATGTAATGAATCTATAATATATGAAAGCATCACTTTTTGAAATGTTACAAAAAAAAAACATTTCAACAATATCAAAATTTTTTGAGATGCACCTGTACATATATAACAGTATAAGGCAACCAGCTTCATGAGGTTTTGGAGAGTTCTCATCTTGTATTCAGTTTATACAATAAAAAGTTGCGAAAACTCACAAATCTCCTGAAGCTTTTTGCCTTAAACTTTTACGTTTTCTCAACTTTAGATTTTTTACAGAGTACCCCAAGGTTAAATGTACTGCTGGGTCTTTAATGTTGTGGGCCTGTTTTTCTGATGGAGATCCTGAACATCTTGTTCAGATGCATGGCATTATGGATTCCATCAAATACCAACAGACAAAAAAATCTAAACTTGACTGCATCTGTTAGAAATCTTATAATGGGCCGTGGTTGGATCTTCCAACCGGACAATAATCCAAAACAAACATCAATATTTGGGTGCCAATAATTGTGGCCAACATGAACTAGAGAAAGCAGAGATTTCCTCCAACTTTCAATTGTTTTACTTCAATGATGGGTTACAATTTTGTGATAAAAAAAGAAAGATCAAAAGGATGAACAAAGCAGATTTATTCTCACAGCCACCTTTGCTCATATTTGCCAAGAGTGCCAATATGGGCACGGCGTATAAATAAAATAAGTATCTTGCCTTTCTTATTTGAAAAAGTAACTCAGATATCTTATTATACATTTAAAAGTAATGTGTTACTTTACTAGTTATAAAAAAAGTAATATGATTACATAACTAGCGTTACTTGTAATGTGTTACGCCCACTTACACTGTTTACTATAATACTAATCCTTGTAGCATGTTTATGTATGCATTTAGTCCTCACCTTTAGTCTTGAGTCCTTACCAGGTCAAGAAAATATGATCATATTACTCCAATTTTACATTCTCTGCACTGGCTACCTATTAAGTTTCGTATCAGTTACAAAATATTATTACTTGTCTATAAGTCCCTAAATGATTTAGCTCCTGCGTACCTAACTAATCTTCTATCACGCTACAATCCAACCCGCTCCCTAAGGTCGCAAAACTCTGGACTCTTGGTAGTACCTAGAACAGCAAAGTCCACTAAACGAGGAAGAACTTTTTCATATCTGGCTCCTAAACTCTGGAATAGCCTTCCTGATAACGTTCGGGGTTCAGACACACTCTCTCTATTTAAATCTAGATTAAAGATGCATCTCTTTAGTCAAGCATTCATATAATGCATCTCATAATCTTGTACTGCAGTTATATCTGATCAAACGCATATTATTATTCTTTAGCTTGGTTTGAACATATTATTTCATCCAGGGTTATTCCTGGATGGAACAACTGCTACACAAATTGTCTTTATTTTTTCTCTGTTTCTGGATTAACATCCCATAATTACACAAGCTTCAGTCTGGATCCAACCCTTAAATGATCCGAGATGACCGAACACCTGAGAAGAGATGATGATGACACCTCGGAGGACCTCAGAGGAAGCAATTATACTGAATTAACCACATTTTGCCACAAGCTAATTATATTGAGTTTCTACAATATAAATCTATTTTAGAAATTAAATTCCTGTGAAGTTGCTTTACAACGATTGTATCGTAAAAAGCACTTTACAAATAATCTTGAATTGAATTGAATTTAGCAGATGCTTTCCAATATGACTTAGAAAAGAGAAAGATTACAAATTTTATTTTAAATGTTTAATTTAGATACACTTCCTGACTAAAGAAAGTGTCAGGAAATACAGATGTTTGAGAGCGTTTCCTGACCATTTGAGCTCGAGACAGCTGTGCCTTTTGTCTCGATGATAATGGTAAGATCAATGAGTCAGACTACTGAGAGATTTTACCTTTGTTCTGCAAATGACTTTGTAGGTTTATTGCCCTCAGATGTATGTTTCTTTGATGTTTGTCTCCACCTCAAAAAAAGTCCCTCCTCCAAAAATACCTATAAGACAACCTGTAAATTACTTAAGAGGGAGATTTTCGATGACTACAGATAACAAGACATGTCATAGAATAAAGAAATTCTGCTGACAATCCAATCCGAAGTCTCCTGGTCTTCTCTTCTGAGTTTTCTACTTTAGAAGAACAGAGTTTTCAACAGATGGTGCCGTGACCCGGATAGAGTTCCAGCTTCCTCACCTGAAAAACTTCAAGCTCAAACAAAGATCTGCATCTTTTGGAATCCAGCGAAACTTCAAGCTGAACAAGGATTCCCAGACTGAATTTTTCTCTGAACCAAGGGTTGTGGTGAGTGGCTGTCTCTAATCCAAAAGAACCTAAGACCAGTGTATCCTCTGTGCCGTCAGAGAAGAGTTAACATACATCTGTAGGGTTTGTTTAACTAAAAGTTATCCTCTGTTTCAGGCAGTGAAGGTTAGCATTTCATGATAATAATTTTGGTTTATCCTCTGTTCTTGTAGGCAGGGACGTTTATCCTCTGTTTCAGGCAGGGAAGAGTTTATCCTCTAAAGATTTTTATTTTAGAGATGAGTTTAACCTCTAAAGTTTTTTTATTTTAGAGATGAAAGTATCCTCTGTTCTTGTAGGCAGGGACGTTTATCCTCTGTTTCAGGCAGGGAAGAGTTTATCCTCTAAAGTTTTTATTTTAGAGATGAAAATATATCCTCTGTTCTTTCAGGCAGGGAAGATTTGGGGCATTACGTGCTAAAAATGAGTTATCCTCTGTTTCAGGCAGGGAAGGTTAGCATTACGTGCTAATTTTTGCTTATCCTCTGTTGTTTCAGGCAGGGAAGGTTTTTTTTGGCATTTACGTGCTAAAAAACAAGTGTACCCTCTGTTGATCAGAGAAGTGTTTGTTTTGTTTGTGTGGTACCGAAGAAACTTACAAAATGGTTAGAATGAATGCTAGGCTGATTCCAACCACAGAAAAGATGGGTCTTGCGACTCCGTTGTGGTCAGATAGTGAATTCAAAACACTGTTAGAGGAACAAATGGACCTAATAGTCACTGAAAAAGTTAGACAAAAACTAACGCAGAAATATGAGATTCATCCAGACAAGACTTGGTCGGTAGATGAGTGTAAAAAGGTACTAGGAGCGAGTATTCGTAAGAACAATGTGAAAGGCATTATCTGTTGTTACAGAGAATTCAGTTTAACATTAGCTACACAACAGTCTCAGCGTAATTCAGAGCTAGAGAAACAGAACGATGAACTCTGTGCTAGAATATCCACTTTGACTAAGAAATTGAACCTCAAGAAAGCTGGAGCCAAAACTGATGTGGGAGTTAGTCAGCCTGATAACATTTACCCTGATTTACAAGCATTCTCTGAAACAGATGTAGCTCTCCAATCAGTAACTGATGTGCCTGTAAATTCAGTCAATGTTGAGGAAACTGATAGTGTTCCTCCCAATTCTTCTGTTGTGCAAATACAAACTGTTGCCAACGCTTTATGTCCTAAAGATATAGAGAGACTATCTCAGAGTTTACCGGCAGCACACACACATTTAACTGAATTTAGAAGAACATTGATCTCAAGAGGGGTAGAAGCTTATCCAACAGGGCGTGCTACAGCTGCACATACTGCTAAATGTCTTGTCACTGATTTCATTCCCAGATGGGGATTACCAGATTGCATTGACTCAGATCAAGGTACCCACTTCACAGGACAGGTAGTCAAGGAAGTGTCTAGAATGTTGAAGATTAAGTGGAACCTTCACTGTCCCTATAGGCCACAAGCATCAGGACAGGTTGATCTTAGAAATGCTGATGTGCACATTGTTTCAGATGCCCTGATCGCTTACTGTGAAAACCTCACAAAGGCAGTGCAGAGTGCCAAAGAGAGAGTTGAGTCGTGTTGGCAGACTCCACCAGAAGGTGGACACACAATCGTCCCAGGTCAATGGGTCATGATAAAGGCATTCAAAAACAAGCCATTAGAGCCTAAGTGGTACGGACCACATCAAGTGATGTTGATTACAGCAGCTGCAGTAATGTGTCAGGGAAGAAAAACTTGGACTCATGTGTCACACTGTAGGGTTGTTCCTCCCCCTGCAGGGATAGGATAGGGCAGACACAAGAACCAGTGAGGAGCCCAGGGAAGAACCGAAAGCAACAGGCTTCGGGGGCCAACCCTGAGGTGAAGATTTCCTCATAGGCCTTTCCCCTCCATTAGTCCATCCTTTCCTCACTGTTCTTTAGGTGTCGCAGGAATTGAGAAATAGGGAAAGAAGGAACAACAATAGCAGACTATATTTTGAACAGAGGATACAACCCTAATGTTTGCAGACTCTACAACAAATACTGCTCTGTGCCGTTGGTCTCTCTTGTTTGTGTTTCTTTTTTCTTCTGTGCAGATACCATTTGATGGCTGTCCTGAGATCCATATGCACCACCCTTCTCACCTGCGGATGAAGCCACAACCTCTAGAAAACAACCAGACCCATTGTCGAGCCAACTATCACACAAGAAAGAAAGAAGAAAGAAGAAAGAAGAAAAAAAATACACAACGCAGAGACTCACATACGATCTTTCAGCAAAATTACACCAGATGACTGAAGATAATTCTTCATGGTTCGGAAACTTGTTAGTATCAAGTGTTTCTTTCAGCAAATGACGCCTGCCTCTCACGAGGAAATGACAGTTCCAACCAGAAAAGATTATTACCCGTAAGAACTTCACGGACCCTAATTGCATGTTTTGTTTCTGTGTCAGCATGCAATTACATATAAGCAACACAGAACATGTACGATGTGCCTGTAACAATTACAAGTTACAAGAATTAACTTTTAAGTGTCTAAATTTGTATTTTGTGAGAGTTATTAGAACTCTCAAAGGGGGAATTGAAAGATTACAAATTTTATTTTAAATGTTTAATTTAGATACACTTCCTGACTAAAGAAAGTGTCAGGAAATACAGATGTTTGAGAGCGTTTCCTGACCATTTGAGCTCGAGACAGCTGTGCCTTTTGTCTCGATGATAATGGTAAGATCAATGAGTCAGACTACTGAGAGATTTTACCTTTGTTCTGCAAATGACTTTGTAGGTTTATTGCCCTCAGATGTATGTTTCTTTGATGTTTGTCTCCACCTCAAAAAAAGTCCCTCCTCCAAAAATACCTATAAGACAACCTGTAAATTACTTAAGAGGGAGATTTTCGATGACTACAGATAACAAGACATGTCATAGAATAAAGAAATTCTGCTGACAATCCAATCCGAAGTCTCCTGGTCTTCTCTTCTGAGTTTTCTACTTTAGAAGAACAGAGTTTTCTACAGGAACAAAAGCCATTCTTCAAGGAGTCAACAATATAATGGCTTTATATGACTTGATACAGGCTTCTAGCTATAGTAGTGTCCAACTAGGTATTGTACTAGTGATGGTTAGTGTTGTTATTCATTAACAGGATTTAGGCTATAACCATTAAAAGTTCATTCAATTTGTTAGATTCGTTAATTAATTCATAAGATACTTTGATCACCCAAATACTAAAATATAAACACAATAGCCTATATGATAAATATATTTCGTTTTAAAATATATTTCATTTAAACCTTCAAATGTAATGTAAAATACACATCCATTCTTAATCTTGATGAATGCAAAATGTATTTTATTTGTACATTTTATTTAGGATAATATATATTTGTGTGTGTGCGTGTGTTATACAGGTGCTGGTCATATAATTAGAATATCATGAAAAAGTTTATTTATTTCACTAATTCCATTCAAAAAGTGAAACTTGTATAATGTATACATTCATTCCACACAGACTGATATATTTCAAGTGTTTATTTCTTTTAATTTTGATGATTATAACTGACAACTAATGAAAACCCCAAATTCAGTATCTCAGAAAATTTGAATATTACTTAAGACCAATACAAAGAAAGGATTTTTAGAAATCTTGGTCAACTGAAAAGTATGAACATGAAAAGTATGAGCATGTACAGCACTCAATACTTAGTTGGGGCTCCTTTTGCCTGAATTACTGCAGCAATGCGGCGTGGCATGGAGTCGATCAGTCTGTGGCACTGCTCAGGTGTTATGAGAGCCCAGGTTGCTCTGATAGTGGCCTTCAGCTCTTCTGCATTGTTGGGTCTGGCATATCACATCTTCCTCTTCACAATACCCCATAGATTCTCTACGGGGTTCAGCTCTTCTGCATTGTTGGGTCTGGCATATCACATCTTCCTCTTCACAATACCCCATATATTCTCTACGGGGTTCAGCTCTTCTGCATTGTTGGGTCTGGCATATCGCGTCTTCCTCTTCACAATACCCCATAGATTTTCTATGGGGTTAAGGTCAGGCGAGTTTGCTGGCCAATTAAGAACAGGGATACCATGGTCCTTAAACCAGGTACTGGTAGCTTTGGCACTGTGTGCAGGTGCCAAGTCCTGTTGGAAAATGAAATCTGCATCTCCATAAAGTTGGTCAGCAGCAGGAAGCATGAAGTGCTCTAATACTTCCTGGTATACGGCTGTGTTGACCTTGGACCTCAGAAAACACAGTGGACCAACACCAGCAGATGACATGGCACCCCAAACCATCACTGACTGTGGAAACTTTACACTGGACCTCAAGCAACGAGGATTCTGTGCCTCTCCTCTCTTCCTCCAGACTCTGGGACCCTGATTTCCAAAGGAAATGCAAAATGTACTTTCATCAGAGAACATAACTTTGGACCACTCAGCAGCAGTCCAGTCCTTTTTGTCTTTAGCCCAGGAGAGACGCTTCTGACGCTGTCTGTTGTTCAAGAGTGGCTTGACACAAGGAATGCGACAGCTGAAACCCATGTCTTGCATACGTCTGTGCGTAGTGGTTCTTGAAGCACTGACTCCAGCAGCAGTCCACTCTTTGTGAATCTCCCCCACATTTTTGAATGGGTTTTGTTTCACAATCCTCTCCAGGGTGCGGTTATCCCTATTGCTTGTACACTTTTTTCTGCCACTTCTTTTCCTTCCCTTCGCCTCTCTATTAATGTGCTTGGACACAGAGCTCTGTGAACAGCCAGCCTCTTTTGCAATGACCTTTTGTTTCTTGCCCTCCTTGTGCAAGATCTCAATGGTCGTCTTTTGGACAACTGTCAAGTCAGCAGTCTTCCCCATGATTGTGTAGCCTACAGAACTAGACTGAGAGACCATTTAAAGGCCTTTGCAGGTGTTTTGGCGCCCCACAGATTGAAAACCCCTGCATTAAAGCAACAAAACTGAGTACACACTAAGTGATAACAGCTCTACATTGTTCAACCATGTAAAGCGACGTGTCCTATTCAACATGTTCGTGTTTTGTCTGCTTGACAGGACCATACATATTTGTGTATCTTGTTTTAGAGCGGTTAAAATTTGGTTTCTCTCATACTGACCCCTGGATGTTCAACATGGCACTTCATGGCAAAGAGCTCTCTGAGGATTTGATCATTATAATTGTTGCTCTCCACAAAGATGGCCTAGGCTATACGAAGTTCAGTAACAGCCTTGAACTGAGTTACAATACAGTGGCCAGGGTCAAAGAGAGGTTTTCCAAGACGGGTTTCACTCGGAACAGGCCTCGCAAGGGTCGATCAAAGAAGTTGAGTCCTTGTGCTGTGCGTCAGGTTCAGAAGCTGGCTTCAAAAACAGATGCATGAGTGCTGCCAGCATTGCTTTAGACTATTGCTGGTACTGGGGAGCTGCGGTTCATTGAGATAAACATGGATTCCAACATGTACTGTGACATTCTGAAGCAGAAGATGATGCCCTCCCTTCAAAAACTATTTTCCAACATAACCACTCCAAACACACCGCCAAGATGACAACTGCCTTGCTGCTGAAGGTGAAGGTGATGGAGTGGCCAAGTATGTCTCCAAACCTGAACCCCATTGAGCACATGTGGGGCATTCTCAAGTGGAAGGTGGAGAAGCACCATGTGTCTAACATCCAGCAGCTCCGTGATTTCATTATGGAGGAGTGGAAGAGGATGCCAGCAACAACCTGTGCAGCTCTGGTGAATTCCATGCCCAGGAGGATTAAGGCAGTGCTAGATAACAATGGTGCCCCTTCTAAATATTGACACTTTGGACACAGTTTTGACATGATCACTTAGGGTGTTCTCATTTTTGTTGCCAGTTATTTGGACAGTAATGGTTATATGTTGAGTTATATTTAGAGGACAGTAAATGTGTACTTCTATACAAGCTGCACACTGACTACTCTAAAATATATCCATGTTTCATTTGTGCAGCATTGTCCCTTGATAAATAATAAAAAAAGAAATTGCTGAAATGTGAGGATACTTACTTTTGTGAGATACTGTATATAGATATGCTAAAATACACCTTTGTAGGCTATAATAAATTCATATAAACATTGTGTGTGTTAGAGAACACTTTTGTAGGCTATAGCCATGTACATAAAGTTCACATGAATTTACTAACCTCTTATTATTATTATTTACCTTTTCTGTGTACAATTTTTACAGGCTATAGGCTACGCCCTTAAACATGGTGTTACAGCAAAGCACGTGAAGATATAAAGATGCGCTAGTCCAGGCAGGGGCATCATGCACTCATTATTTTTAAGGGGGCACGAGTGGGGGGTCATCATGTGACACACAGTTGCCACAATAGCACTTATGTTTTATTTTATTTAATTTTTCCTTTTTTATTTGAAACATTCCAAACTCATTAATTATATCATGAAATATCTCGATTCTCACCATTATAGATTATGTTAGTTGATCTACTGGGCGATGGTAAAAATAACCTAATAATGTAGTCTATTAACTATGCAAAAAAACCTCTGTCTGTTTACTTAAGTAACAGATGTGGGCATCATCAAGGCCGTAGCTGGGGTGTGCAGGGCCCCGGGTTGTACCAGTGGTTTCAAATAGTTTAACTTGTATGTTCGTTCTTATTATTTATTTGTGCTATTAACACAATGTTTAAGTTTACATTTATAGGTGTCCAGGCACAGAAACTGAATAATCAAATGTAAAATAGCACTGCATAGTCTTCACTGTGAAAATTAAATATACAGTTAAACCAAAATGTATTCAGACACCTTCAACATTTCTCACATTATCACAGTTTATTCCTATAGTTTAGAAAATGGTAATAAAATATGTCAAGAACTCAGAGTTAAACTGTGACAGAACAAATTAATCTTGATAATATCAGATAACTTTGATAGAAAGGTATGTAATGGATTACAATGTGGAGCAAAAGCGATATATCAAAGCGATGATATATCAGATAATTATCTAGTCTTGTGTAAACTCCATATAGCTAAAGCTGTAAATTTAACTCCTTGTTACAAGTATGATAGAACCATCACTTCTATCACAAAAGACTGCTTTGTAAGTAATCTTCCTGATTTATCGCAATCCCTCAGCATATCCAACAGCGCAGAAAATCTTGATGATGTAACAGAAACTATGCTCTCTCTTTTCTAACACTTTAGATACAGTTGCTCCTTTACGCTTAAGAAAGATTAAGGAAAAGAGTCCAACATCGTGGTATAATGAGCACACTCGTGCCCTAAAGAGAGCAGCCCGGAAAATAAAGCGCAGCTGGAGGAAAACAAAATTAGAGGTATTTCGTATCGCTTGATGCGAAAGTACCCTATCCTACAGAAAAACATTAAAATCTGCTAGATCTGATTACTTTTTGTCCCCCATGTATTTATTCAATACAGTGGCAAAATGTAAATTTTTTGTCTTTATTAACTTAGTTGAGTATTAAACTGCAAGCAACTGTTAGGCTGTCTGTAGCACCCCATTATTATCATCAGTCAGAATAGTGTACTAAAGGACATCATTATCGATTGGAAAATTACATGAATACATTTAGCAAGCAAATATTCACATGGAATTATTGTATAGAAAGGGAGGGAGCTAGAGCAATCAGCAACACAAAAATATCAGTCAGCTAAAAAATACAATAGTGTGTTCAGTATTAGGATTTTCAATGTACTAATTTTGGCATTTGGATGCTTTAGAGAATTTGTTTTAATATATTTGTAATTATAGGTTTGTTAAATATTGGGTATTTAAGTCATTTTAAGAGAAATAACAACATTATGTGCAGACAAATTGCAATGAGGTGGTTGTTTTGCAACAAGGTGAAGTTGACACAGTTCTGTTAATAACAGTAGACCTGCTGGTGAAGAAGTGACAGGTACAAGAAAGAAGGGAGTGACAGAGATATTGGAGAAAATTAAGAAAGGGAAAAGGGAAGTGAAAGAGCAGTTCAAAAGAGAACCTTTTATTATTTTCCATGGCCCCGACTAAAGACTTTTGATGGTCATACAAATAGGCTAATAGGGTTGTCCATGTTTCAGAATGTGTTGGGTGTATGGAATGGTCTAGATGAGTGTGAGATTTCCCTGCCTGAAATTTGTCCCAGTCCGCGCATGGACACCGACAACAGATAGTAAATTAGGCGCGGTCACTTTAAGAGAAAATACATCCAATATAATGATGCACATCCGATTTCTTTTTCAGACATAACTGACAGTTTTTTCGAGGAGACTCTCCAAGGTATTTTAACATGATTTTGTATGTATTTGTTGATACAAGAGCAAAAAGAGGGCAAATTCGGTCTTCAAGCTTTGAGGCGCGTCTCTCTGCGTGCGCCCTGTGCGCACAGAACACTGCGCGCGGGTTCTGAATTGGACTCTTTCGCATCTCTTTCTTTTTGCAAGTTTAAACTGCGATTTCTATTTGTTCCTTCAGGGGCAGGAGGATGCGAAGTAGAGTTTGCTTTGGTCTTGCTGTCTGTGAAAATACACGTGCCCCCTCACTTTCAATGGGCATGACACCTCTGAGTCCAGGACCTCAAACAATAACAATGTAGCCTATGGTTTCTGGGATATTATATAAAACAAGCCTACAACAGCCTGAATTTGTTGCAAAAATAGAAAGCGTGTTTCTTTTTTGACCGCGCGGAGGAGCAGCTGCACCGCCTGCACGAGCCAGTCCAACAAAACACCGCGAAACACACACGTTCTCTCTCTCTCTCTCTCACACACACACACACACACACACACACACACACGTCCCCCCCTCCCCTCTCTCTCTCTCTCTCTCTCTCTCTCCACACACACACACACACACACACACACACACACACACACACACACACACCCTCTCCAGTATAAACGGCATCGGCCTGTACACAATCTGTAGCATTCTCGCCTCCCTCTCCTCTCTCATGTGCGCGCGCTGTCATTAACGCACGCCAGACGCGCTCGAGCTCACGGTTCGGTTCGGTTCGGACATGATACCGGCGCGCACCCGGAGATGAGGCTCAGAAATGGCACCTTCCTAACAGTCTCACTATTCGGGTTATGTGGGCTTATATCGTTATCCTGGTACACCGCATTCAGCAATTCCAAAGGTAAGAGCCTGCGTTTGTTTGAGCGGAACGCATCATGCGTGGAAACCAAATGCTTCTCTCGCATTCTGTCATGCATTCAAATGCGGCACTGAAGCGCTGGAGCTGCATATCCCTGAACAGCTGTTCAATGCAACGCTGCTGCTGCTCGGCTTGTCTGTCTGTGTTTGTGCACCTTCTGTCTTCAACTGCTCTTCAAACTATCAAAGAGGCCTGTTGATGTTTACTGAAATACAAAGGCAACAATATAGTGCATTACGTTCTGTTTACAGGTACAATTAGAATTATATCTACCCAAATAACCATTTTCTGCTGAGATGCTGCTTTCTTTTGGGGTTTAATGTTATTTTTACATCTGCACTTTCTTAACAAGGAATCTAAACTCTTTATCTGATGCTATTTCAACATGTTTATTTTTGTCTAGCAATAGTCATCACTTCCTGGGGTGCTTGAAGGCTCCTGAGAGGTTCTGAGCATGCTTGTAACAATCTTCTGATGTTGAACATGTTTGAATGTAGTTATGAGGAAGCAGAATAGATGGGCTACATTTAAATCTTGACATTTGCTTTCTTGTACGGATGTGACTTGTCCTTCCTGTTGACATCTTTTGGTGATTGATATCTCAGAAGGTTCTGTAGAAGGCAGCCCATAACTTGCAGAAAGTATGTGACATTTGTGAACTATGAGAAATGGGTATGATGTTTGTGAAACGCATTACCTAAAATTGCTCAGTTGGCCTTTTCCACTTGTTCCCAGTTTTAAATCCTAATTATATCAAGCTCTATATATGCCCACATTTGCTCTCAATCCATATTCATGAATTACGCCTCATGGATACACCTGTTTGCACATAACACAATGAGCTTTTTAAGTCGGTAGTGCAGACTCATTTTTTAGTTTCTCTCTCCATCACACCTTTTCATCTTTCTCTTTCTCTCCCGTCTGACTCTTTAGGAGTAGTTGAGCTGGTCACAAATCAAAGCAGATGTACTCTGGTTAATTGCTATTGCTTTATCAAGTGCAACGCAGGAAAACGTGCAATAGCTTTTCATTGCAAACATTTCATTGGCGTTTGTTTCCCTGGAACTTGCCCTGCCTCGTTTGGTTTTTTGCCGCAGCACTTGAACATGTCCGTAACTTCTTGTGCTCTTGTCATTATGAACATCTGCCTTTGCTCATCTCATCTGTAGATGCTAAGTATCTTATTCTGTTCCCAAATATTATTCAAGTTAGACTGTGTTTCTTGTTATTTACTTCCGTGGAAACCCACACAAAGCTTGACACATGCTTGTACTGTATGACCTGCGTCTGAAAATGAGCTTGGTTTGACTGTATCAGCGCACTGTGGAGATTTGAGTTTGTCCAATTCTTTTTCCAGCTGAAATGAATTGGACTTTATTTATTGTCTTGCTAGAAGAACCTTCATCACCCTGGTGTGTGTGTGTGTGTGTGTGTGTGTGTGTGTGTGTGTGTGTGTGTGTGTGTGATGTAGTCCATAACATGTTGGTCATATTTCTACCTTAAACCATTCAGCTCATGAGTCTTTTTATTTCTGAATGGGCTCATCACAAATGGTGTCCTCATAGGTTTTCAGTTACAGTAGACACACAGCATTATGTGAACTTCTCTTACATTCTGGTGAAACAACTGTCAGTCATATTTCATCTTTGGAAAAATATAAAAAAAAAAATTAAATATTCTTTTTCATTAAAATGAGCTCTTTAAGGTCTACTCGACTGCAATGGAAATGCAAAACAAAAATATTTACATAAAAACGTATAGTAGTATTTGTTTTTAATTTAATTAGTGCTGATTTTATATAATAAGAAAACAGCATTGCGTCCTCACAGGATGATTTTCATTAAATAATAAAAATAGAAGGGTAAATATTTAATCACAATAGAAAAAAAGTACAAAATAAAACACATAATGGCTATAAAAATAAAAAGTGTTTTGTTATTTTCATTTGCATGGTGGAATAACTAAGAAAATGTCATGGGTAAGATGAATATAAATGGAATGAAGTAAATCATTTTAGTCCCCTTTCCCCCAATATATATTATTGTGGCGCGCACATACACACACACACACACACACACACACACACACACACACACACACACACACACACAAAATAGACAGACAGACACACAGAGAGAGAGAGACATTTATAGAACATTAAGACATCCACAACCAAACTAGAACATAAAATAAACATTTTCGTTCAGAGTTCACCGTTTTATTATTATTATTGGTGCACACAGAGCAAGGGCACATTTTGTATGTGTTTTGTTAACAGAAGAGTTGCAGGCTTATTGTCAGATTGTGGTGATGGGTTGCCGGATCTGGAAGAATTAAAACACAAACATCTCGTACCTGTCCAGACATGCCTGTTCAAGAGAGGCATTAGTTACTCTTTATAATTACATGCCTTTGTAGTGCACTCTTAATAATAAAGGTGCTTCTAAACGTTCTTCACAGCGATGCCACAGAAGAACCATTCAGTCAAAGGTTCTTTAAAGAACATCTCTTTCTTACCTTTCTATAATCTGAAGAACCTTCTTTCGGCATAAAGAAGCTTTTGTGAAACAGAAAGGTTCTTCTATGGCATCCTGAAGCACCTTTAATGTTAAGAGTATAGAAATCTTGTGAACTCGCACCAGAATTTTCTGAGCCTCACAAAAGGAGATAGTCGACCCAGAAATGAAAATAATAATTTATTTGTTATTAAAAAAGTGAACTGTGAACATTCTGCTAAATAACACAATTTATTAACTGTTTGCTCCGTGAAGGACAGAAAGCCATACATGTTTGGAGTACATGAAGAAGAGTGCGTGATAAAAGAGTTCTGGTTATTCGGTGAACTATCTCTTTAAGCCTGGAGTATTTAGGAAGAGGTTCAGTTGACTACTTGTGAGAGAGCACTGTACGGTCGGTCCAGGTGAAAGCTCTTATTATCTGCATCCTGAAAGAGATAAAGATCTGGCTTGACCTCTTGATCCTTCTCATTTACTTCTTGTTTGGTCTCTTTTCTTTCTCTTGGTTGCTCACTAGAGGAGCGAAGCCCAGCAGGTATCACATTGCTTTTTATTCCAGCTTAAGCTGATGTGATATCTCTGTGATACTCCCCAGCTACCCAGAATCCTCCCAGCAGAGATGAGGCAAGGAATCTGAGCAGCCTTGTATTGATTTAGTCTTTTGAGGAACTAGAGACATTGTAGGTCTTGGAAGAATTAGCGTAATTGAGCAGTTTGTCCAAGGCTTTAGTCGCTACTGAAATGCTAGTGTCTCTCCCAGTGTTTATTCAAATACAAATGATGTCTCAAACTCTGATATGAGATGCAGGTTTTTTTAGTTCATATACTCGATTGAACTGAAACCATATAGAGATACAGTGGTTATTGCAGAAGTAAACAAAAATGTCCTTCAAATCAAACATAAAATGACAAAGCATGCTAAATTTTGTCGGTTCCATATTTGTCAGAAATAGTTTTGTAAGCGCACACTCCTGAACTGTTGACAAGCTTACATAAACAGCAACATCATACTGTAACTACACACGTTCCTTTTAGTATACTGTCACATTAACACGTGCAGCTGGATCTCATGCCAAACCTTTCCACCTGTGTTTGCACTCTTCTATAAAATACTTTTCAGGCCAAGAATGGTTTTTGAGGTTTAGTTCCACACGCCCTTCCTGAGGAAAGTCTAATTTGGTAAAAATCACATCTCATTTGGTCTGTGTCTCCCACCTTTAGTATTTAAATAGGGCCCTATGATTTCGAAGATCACAGAATAGTGGTATCCAGTCATAAAAAAAGCGCCATGTGACAATTTAGGTTGGATAATTCAAAAATAGGGCTGTCGTTCAATTCCCCAGATTGTGATATGAACAAGTGGCAATGAATTGTTGGGCAAATAGACTGGTATTTAAATATAAAGTCTACATGTTGTGCAAGTTTCTGTGTGAATGAATGCCGCAGTTTGATCTTCTACACATACTGAAGTGACGCTCGTGGTGTGTCTCCGTATATGAACACATGAACTTCATCTTGTTCTGCTCTGAGGGTCACTTCACTAATTTAATGCAAACCGTCGTCAGATACCCAGAAACTCAAACTCGAAATAGTCAAACTGATTTCATAGGCCATATCTCACAGTGACAGGAGTCATTATTTCAGTCGAGGAGAGGCATAGATTGCACACTTCATCAACTGAAGGCAAAAGAAGAGCTTAGTGTTAAAGGAAAAGCCATTGAAGGAGATGTTTCGTCTAATGATAAGGTGGTTCATTTATCTGTTTGTCTTAAGTGTGTGTCAAAGCTCGTCTCGGCTCGATAGCGTGCTGGTGTGAGTTTTCACTCATGGGAATTTGTTATGTAATATTGTGTAATATCCTCTGGGTGTTACTCTGTTATCCATGTGCATCAGTCCAGCCAAAAAAGGCTGAACTTGACTGAGAGATGTTTTGATGAAAGCCGTATGCGTTGTTCATGGACATGATCTGTTCCGCCGCCGCTTATCAGTCTGTTTGGGGCATTTCAACACATCAACTGAGTCATGATTCATTTTTAAGCGAATGATCAGGTTGAATAATCATCTAGTTTTCTAATAGCGACCAGCCATGAGTGAGGTTGAGTTATGATTTATGCTTGCTTTTTTTCCCTCACTAGGCTTTACAGGAGATGCATTAGAGATTTAATTCCCTGTAAATATCTCAGATGTTTTGCTAGCATGCTTGACTGTGTTGTGCTTCAGTATGTTAGGCTTACTTATGGACCGTCAGCACCGTAAATCACTATAAATATTATTGTATGTTTTATTTTTTGCTTGTTGTTTGCACTATACAGATCTTTTTCTTAAATATCAATATGTAGCTAGTGAAGCGTTTGTGAAAATATACAGCATGTCATTTTATTTTTCCTAAAAAATTATATTAAATGCCATGACTGATTGATGTAATTTTACCACCAAGACGAATTGCATCATGGGTAATGTAGTTATTCAATAGGATCAATATGTATTCCAGATGATTCTTTGAAAAATAGGTTCAATGGCTTTAACAAAATCATAAACGATTGATTGACAATAAGTAATCATAAAATGAATGTGATTTTTAATTCTGGAACCTAGCTGTTCTGTTGCACTGCTTGCAGGTATGATTGTATTGGTTTTATTTCATTTTTCCTATTTATTAAAAAATGATTGATTCTCAAATATGTTTAGGTGAAATATATTTAGTCATTTAAACCCCTTTTATAATGATATCTTAGTTTCTGTATATAAGGGCTCAAAGCACCGTCTTGTTTACACTGTAATTCAGAGAATCAGAGCCGTCAGATTTACAACACCGAAATTCATCCACTTCTCCAGACTTTCTTCATACATAGAGTAAGAAGTATATTGTATAGCTACGTATACAATGTGTTTTGACATGAATAAAACGCTTCATCAATCTATGTTTGAAAGGTTTATTATTGCCGCTTCTATAGAAATAGACTCACACTGATCACTCTGATGTGATAGTTGGCTTCAAAGGGTTAATCATGCGTCCTGGTATCCTGCCATTTCACTAGTAAAAAATTGGAAAATATCATTTTGTAGATCCCTAAGTGTTGACGAGGTACTTCCCAGAGTGAAATCTGCCGTCATACTACTGTTTAGAGGCAAAAAGCAACTCTACATCTCTGATATCCTGGCCTTTAGTCTAAAGGTCTGAGTCTGCAATTTTCGGACATTAAAAAATAAATTCTAACTCATGTTGTGTCAGTCATGTTTACACATTGCCTCCATCAAAAATATTTTTTGGATCAGGTTCGATTTTCTGCGTTTTTCACATCCATAGCAAGCATTTTGACAGGAAAGGATGGCGGATGCAAAACCCCCCCGAAAAAAATTAATTCGGACTCTGTGTGCAAGGACATTAATTCCTATTTATTTGTTCAGTTTTGCCCGTACTGTCATCCCTTAGAAAAATGCTAAGGCCATATCACAAACACAGGTCAAGTTATTCATCAAAGTTTACTACTTGTTTAAATGTATGCTGTCTTTTCTCTGCATACTGTTTCTTAGAGACTATTGTCAATGAAACGGTCAAATGCTCATGAAGTGACTCTCCGAGCAGTTCTGGGGATGTTCGTGTATTTATGTCCTCATTTATGCTGAAAACACCGCGAGCTTCACACGCTCTTCATGTATGTGTGCAGTAAACGAAACCGCACGTCTGTGTCATTCATTAACAGAGATGCAGAACATGCAGGATTCATATTTGAAGTGTTTTTGCGGCTTAATATTTATAGATACTAGTCCATAGCGCGAGTCGATTTAAGTGTACTGACCTACTTTTGATTAATTCATCCAAACTTCGACACATTCCGCGACATTCCGCGTTATACGGTAAATTCCATTATATGACTGCATTCCGCGATTCCGCCCGCATTTTCTGCATCGCGGACATCATAGTGGATTGTGATTTATTGCAACTTCAGCAACGTCTGCTGCTGCCTTACCTTTGAGAGACAACTGATGCGTGATCACTGAGGCAGCTCCAGTTAGCAAGTGCTTTCGGTGCGAGACTGCCTTCAGTTTTCCGCGTTGATTGGTCGGACTCGTGACTCCCTACATATCAGATGAGCGGTGGGCGGAGATTGCTCTCAGAGATTGAGAGATCGCCTCACTCTCACAGAGTGTTGAGCTCAGACAGGCTGCATCGAGCCAAATAGTGCATTTAAAAATTAAATAATTTCACCTGTATTATTTATTCACCAATAAATAATGTCACCTGTAAATAGTATGTTTGTTTGCATTATAAAAACAAACAAATAATAATAAAAAAAATAATAATAAAAAAAAATTATCGGCAAATATGTTTTGAAAATGGCCGATATCGATAATCGGTAAAATGCTTAATATCGGCGCCGATAATCGGCCAGGCCGATAATCGGTCGACCCCTAGTAACTACACACGTTCCTTTTAGTATTCTGTCACATTAACACGTGCAGCTGGATCTCATGCCAAACATTTCCACCTGTGTTTGCACTCTTCTATAAAATACTTTTCAGGCCAAGAATGGTTTTTGAGGTTTAGTTCCACACGCCCTTCCTGAGGAAAGTCTAATTTGGTAAAAATCACATCTCATTTGGTCTGTCTCTCCCACCTTTAGTATTTAAATAGGGCCCTATGATTTCGAAGATCACAGAATAGTGGTATCCAGTCATAAAAAAAGCGTCATGTGACAAAATTTAGGTTGGATAATTCAAAAATAGGGTTGTTGTTCAATTCCACCAGATTGTGATATGAACAAGTGGCAATGAATTGTTGGGCAAATAGACTGGTATTTAAATATAAAGTCTACATGTTGTGCAAGTTTCTGTGTGAATGAATGCCGCAGTTTGATCTTCTACACATACTGAAGTGACGCTCGTGGTGTGTCTCCGTATATGAACACATGAACTTCATCTTGTTCTGCTCTGAGGGTCACTTCACTAATTTAATGCAAACTGTCGTCAGATGCCCAGAAACTCAAACTCGAAATAGTCAAACTGATTTCATAGGCCATATCTCACAGTGACAGGAGTCATTATTTCAGTCGAGGAGAGGCATAGATTGCATACTTCATCAACTGAAGGCAAAAGAAGAGCTTAGTGTTAAAGGAAATGCCATTGAAGGAGATGTTTCGTCTAATGATAAGGTGGTTAATTTATCTGTTTGTCTTAAGTGTGTGTCAAAGCTTGTCTTGGCTCGATAGCGTGCTGGTGTGAGTTTTCACTCATGGGAATTTGTTATGTAATATTGTGTAATATCCTCTGGGTGCTACTCTGTTATCCATGTGCATCAGTCCAGCCAAAAAAGGCTGAACTTGACTGAGAGATGTTTTGATGAAAGCCGTATGCGTTGTTCATGGACATGATCTGTTCCGCCGCCGCTTATCAGTCTGTTTGGGGCATTTCAACACATCAACTGAGTCATGATTCATTTTTAAGCGAATGATCAGGTTGACTAATCATCTAGTTTTCTAATAGCGACCAGCCATGAGTGAGGTTGATTTAGGATTTATGCTTGCTTTTTTTCCCTCACTAGGCTTTACAGGAGATGCATTCGAGATTTAATTCCCTGTAAATATCTCAGATGTTTTGCTAGCATGCTTGACTGTGTTGTGCTTCAGCATGTTAGGCTTACTTATGGACCGTCAGCACCCTAAAATCACTATAAATCCTATTTTATGCTTTATTTTTTGCTTGTTTGCACTATACAGATCTTTTTCTCAAATATCAATATGTAGCTAGTGAAGCGTTTGTGAAAATATACAGCATGTCATTTTATTTTTCCTAAGAAATTATATTAAAAGCCATGACTGATTGATGTCATTTTACCACCAAGACGAATTGCATCATGTGTAATGTAGTTATTCAATAGGATCAATATGTATTCCAGATGATTCTTTGAAAAATAGGTTTAATGGCTTTAACAAAATCATAAACGATTGATTGACAATAAGTAATCATAAAAAATCAACTCTCCAGTGGAGAAAATGAATGTGATTTTTAATTCTGGAACCTAGCTGTTCTGTTGCACTGCTTGCAGGTATGACTGTATTGGTTTTATTTCATTTTTCCTATTTATTCAAAAATGATTGATTCTCAAATATGTTTAGGTGAAATATATTTAGTCATTTAAACCACTTTTATAATGATATCTTAGTTTCTGTATATAAGGGCTCAAAGCACCGTCTTATTTACACTGTAATTGAGAGAATCAGATTTACAACACCGAAATTCATCCACTTCTCCAGACTTTCTTCATACATAGAGTAAGAAGTATATTTTATAGCTACTTATACAATGTGTTTTGACATGAATAAAACGCTTCATCAATCTATGTTTGAAAGGTTTATTATTGCCGTTTCTATAGAAATAGACACACACTGATCACTCTGGTGTGATAGTTCGCTTCAAAGGGTTAAACATGCGTCCTGGTATCCTGGCATTTGACTAGTAAAAAATTGGAAAATATAATTTTGTAGATCCCTAAGTGTTGACGAGGTACTTCCCAGAGTGAAATCTGCCGTCATACTACTGTTTAGAGGCAAAAAGCAACTCTACATCTCTGATATGCTGGCCTTTAGTCTAAAGGTCTGAGTCTGCAATTTTCGGACATAAAAAATAAATTCCACCTGGTGTTGTGTCAGTCATGTTTACACATTGCCTCCATCAAAAATATTTTTTGGATCAGGTTCGATTTTCTGCGTTTTTCACATCCATAGCAAGCATTTTGACAGGAAAGGATGGCGAATGCAAAACCCCCCCGAAAAAAATAAATTCGGACTCTGTGTGCAAGGACATTAATTCCTATTTATTTGTTCAGTTTTGCCCGTACTGTCATCCCTTAGAAAAATGCTAAGACCATATCACAAACACAGGTCAAGTTATTCATCAAAGTTTACTACTTGTTTAAATGTATGCTGTCTTTTCTCTGCATACTGTTTCTTAGAGACTATTGTCAAAGTAGTGGCCCCAGACAGGGGCCCCAAGGGCTTAAGACTCTATCCTGTTGCCAGAGTAAATGTTACAAACAAAATAGCCATGTGACGGTCTGCAAGAGCAGTTTGTTTATAGGTCTGCTATCCTTGAAGTAGTTACTTAGTACACTTTTATAGTAATAGATTAACACAATAAGTGACCAATAAAGAAAATATTCTCTTAATTTTAACAGGGAATGTGTTTTTATAATTTATGCTAACTAGAGTGCTAAACTTGTTTCATTGTTATGGTGGGTACTGCTTGTGCTCAATCCAGATTTGCTGTGTGTGTGTGTGTGTGTGTGTGTGTGTGTGTGTGTGTGTGTGTTCTGGTGTGAGTCTTCCACCTTTGGAAAGACTTGAATTATTTAGGGCTGGCGTGGCTCTGGACCACTTGAAACCCTTCCTCAACAGAGGCCTGGATGAAAAGAGAGCCAGTGCTCAGTCCAGCTGACTGAAGCCCATCTAAATATTTAATTCATCCAAGGACACAAATTATGAAAAGCACTGATCATTTTGCTATGAATGCTAATAAAGGTTTAGATTTAGAATGTAGCTCTGCCTGACTACTGACAGACAATTTGGAGCAGTCTTTGGAATATTAAAGAAACATATTTGGCCCTATCATACACCCGGCGCAAGTGTTTCAGCCTGACGCAGTTCTCATTTTCCCGTCCAGCACCGCGTTGTTTAAATAGCAAATGCATTTGTGTGCTCATGGGTGTGCTGGTCTAAAAACAAGGTGTGTTCAGGCACATCGGAGGAATTGAAATAGACTGCGCCATAGACCAACTCAAACCTAGTCTAAAGTCAATTGAGCAATATTTTTTTTGTTATTAAAAATGCACCTCTGGGCGAGTCCACAACGCGCATTCACTTTGCTTATTACACACAGGGATGCGCAGCAGCACACAAACATGCCAAATATAAAAAATGTAAGAATTACAGTGTAAAAGAATATTATTGCGTAGGCTACATAAATATAAAAATATCAGACATGCCGTAATTGATAGTCATTGAGTGTATTAGAATGCTGCCTATGTGCTCGCGCATGAGCAGATCCGTTTGCACTCTGGAGACGCATTCAGTCGTGCGCCTTAAAATTCCTCCGTTTAAATAGCGAATCTTCCACGAAGCGAGCGCAACTAGCTCTTGAAGGGAATGGGGATGAGACTCTGATTGGTTTATTGCACGTTACGCCCAAAAAACACCCATCACTCATTCAGAGAATAGGGACGACTTGTTTAGACCATGCGCCCGGGTGCGTCGACCATTTTCCCGTCGTTAAACTAGCAAAAGTGGATTCGGATACCCGAGTGCTCACATGTGCTTTAGACCAGTGGTTCTCAAACTTTTTACACCAAGTACCACCTCAGAAAATATTTGGCTTTCCAAGTACCACCATTATGACCAACATTAAAATGCAGTATAAATGGCTGCCCACTGCTCCGGGTGTGTGTTCACGGTGTGTGTGTGTGTGTTCACTGCTGTGTGTGTGTGTGCACTTTGGATGGGTTAAATGCAGAGCACAAATTCCGAGTATGTCACGTCACTTTCACTTTCAGTAGCACTATACACAGTAAAAAAAAAACACCAGTCAGTTTTAATCCTTGTAAGGATATTTATTATTGTCAGCCTCTTAAAATATAGTAAATACACAGTTTGAACATGAACACTGCACCGTGCTTACTTCCACGTAAATAAAAAACGTAATTATAAATTAAAATGTATTGTACCTAAAAGTGAAATAAAAACTGTACTGTACTTAAATGTAAAAAAAACTTTACTTAAATAAAGATGAAATGAAAATGTATCATACTTACTTAACATTTAAGTACAGTAACTTGGTTTTTATTTAACTTTAAGTAGCTACAATACATTTTCATTTAATCTTTAAGCACAGTACAGTTTTTATTTCACTTTTAAATAAAAAAGTACTTGATTAAAAAAAACACAGGCTGTATATGTGTAACCGCCCCGGGTCCACACCATCCTAACTTGTTCTTGTTTCGAGCGGGTCTCGAACCCGGGATTCCGGCCCGGGAGGCGGGCGCTCTAACAAGGAACGCCAAAGCTAGAGCGCCTCTTTTTGAGGTCAGGGGAGTGAGGTTTTACACACAGCCCTTACTGGCATACATCCGTTACATATGTAGCTGCAAGTAACAACAATCAGGCCACGTGTCCACCAAAGCCAGCTGAAAACACCCAGGTGTGAGCGCTTGAGAGGCAGCGTATTTTCGAGACGCTGCGGTTGCTATGATATGGAATATCCGCTGAAGTAATATGGCAGACGCATCGCGAATGAAATGTTTCTCCAAGCATTATTTTTCATAACAATATTATTGTAACGTTACTCCGGCAATTCCATCTGGTAAAGACATAAATACTCAGTGACAAGCAATATTAACTTCTCCATTGTTGTTCAGTCGTAGTACAAGCAGGGTGTGACGGTATTAGTCCCGCCCCTCCTCCACTGTGATTGGCTAGCTGACTAAAAAGTGACAGTGATGAGTGCTAACATCCTTAAATTCTCGGTGCCAAGAAAAAAACGCCAGAGTGCTCAGCATGAAAAAGACGCTCCCATTTAAAACAATTTAAAAAAAATCACTTTGGTGGACACGCGGCCTGATTTATATTTAATTCTGAGATTCCTCTGCGTACCACTAGAGGAATCTCACGTACCACTAGTGGTACGCTGTACCACACTTTGAGAACCACTGCTTTAGACCATGTGCTTAGATCCTTAAAATAGGGCCCATTGTCTCTGTAATACTACTAGTGGTCAACCTAGTCGTTTTTACGTGTCTTATGCTTTACTCCAGTCTTCAGTGTCACATGATCCTTCAGAAATCATTCTAATATACTGATTTGCTGATCAGGAAACATTTTCTTCTTATTATTATTATTTATGTTGAAAACGGCATAATATTTGTGTAGAAATTGTGATTAATTTGTTCAAAAGAACATCATTATTTGAAACAGAAATCTGTACCATATGTCTTTTACTGTGACTT